>JBAMNC010000896.1:0-321610 GCA_037902135.1 Cetoscarus ocellatus | reverse complement strand
TTTGTTCTATTGAAATATTACTGACTGGGGCACCGCCAGATATTTTGGGACCCATGAAAAGATTTCACATCAGGCCATGTCGTAAACCAGCTCTGCACAGTTAATCAAAACAAGTATCTGTAAAGCAAACTGATTTAAAAAAAAATGATGAAAAGATATAATTTAAATATAATGTAATTATTTCAGCCAAGTATTCTATTTAAAGACTTCAGCTTCAAACATTGAACAAAAGACTGAAAATCAAACAAAAATGGTGGATTAAACGGTGTCCTATAGTAACTTTCAATGTTTGGACCATTTTAAAATTTGAACATGACTTTATTTATCGAGGTTGTAAACAGTTCTCAAATATTTAAATGTTGTGCAGATTATACATTTATCTTACCCTATAACCTGTTCCCTCAAAGACCCAAATATATTACATGCCACTAAGACGCCTTGGTTAAAAATGCATTGACAAAACTAACACCCTCTGATAAGTATTCAAAAAGCCCCTTTTTGTATAAATGTTATTTTATGAGAGTTAAGCTATACAATGATTCTTAAATACTAAAATTGAAAAGCATGAAATGGCATTCTTTTAAGTGAAAAGTAAAGAATTCTTAAAACCAATTTATGACAAAACATAGGTGATACTACAGTGTTTTTAGGGGCCCCTATTTGTCATAGGCCCACAGAATCTTTCCAATTTTACCCCCTGAACAACCCCTGATTTCTGATATGGCCACACATATATTTTATATCCTATTGTTTACTGTCTCCAGCCCGAATCAATTGTAGCCTTATATTACAGAATTTTTCAAACTTGTCAGATAACAATTTTATTAGGTAAAAAAAAAAAAAAGATGGATTGTTGTTGTTTTGGGGTAGGAGATGCTGAATTAGATTTATATTTTAAAACAGTAATTACAGCAATAGAAGCAGGATCAGGTGGAACAGAGTTTAAAGCGGTCTATCCAGCTGTTAACCCTAAAAAAGCAACAGCAGTTATTTTTGATGAAATAGTGCCGGCTGTGATGTTGAATATAGCGGATGGACACTGGCGTGCTGCGGCCTGTGAATGCCTGAGGATCCATCCCGCGGAGGAACACCAGTATGGATGTCGGCTGTGCTGCGGCTCAGTGTTCCACCGTCCCTTCATGCTGAGAGAAAAGAGACTGACGCTCGCGCGGGTGGAGACTGCCACACGTTTAAATCCCCCGGGTCGGTTTTTCAGCGATTAACCGCCTCCAACTTCTCCTTTTTTATTTTTCTTTGTAGTGTCGGATTCTTCAGAGCTGTGTTAATGTCGTAAATGGCAGGTCTGTAAGGGCGTCGTTGTTGGGAAGTTTTTTCGAGGGGGGGTTTTGACCAGCGCAGGGCCATGGCAGTCGAGGCTCGGCCGGAGCTGGTCGGGAAACGGTTCCTCTGTGTCAGCGGGGACGAGCCGCCTGAGATCGGCGACACCGGTCGGTGGCCGTGGAGGTCCGGGGTCATACGAGCCGTGAACCACCGTGACAGCGACAACCACGACTTGACGGTAAGAAAGCCGCTGGTTGTGTCCTTTTCTCTGGTCTGTTACATGCAAAGCAAACGGTATAAATCTGTGGTTGGTGGCTAGCCAGCGAGGCGGAGGAGCGGGCTGCCAGGCGGACGCTACGCTGCGGCTTTGCCCCTGGTCAGCACGGCTGCTGTCGGGTTTACCATCAGGCAAAGGATGGTTATTAACCGAGATTGTATCGAAAAGGTGCTCAAGTATTTGCATTTGTGACAACCATAGCTTGTTGTGAGTGCATTCATTTACCTTCATGTGCTCCAGGGCCATAGAAATACGGTCATTATTGAGCTTAAATCGTGAGCTTGTTGTCCACAATTACTCCAATGGGCCCATTTTAATGACAGAATTCACATATAGATATGTAGTTATAGTAATGTTTGGAAAAGCTGTCAACGAGCGAGGGTTGTCAACTCATCTGTAAGGTACGATGTTCAGTATAAGCAGTATTGTCATTATAGCGAAGTGCAATGCAACAAAATAACAAAACGGATGGCACTCCATTAGTTAAGCTGTTAACTAATTAAAATATAAATTAATCAAAGGTTTGATAGTAGGGATGCTCGATGTTTTTTTTTTTTTTTTTTCCAGTATCCAATATGCTGATATGTCCAAACTCATTATCAACACAAATGATATATTGTTTCAAGAGCCCAAAGTCTTATTTACTAGAATTACAACTTTCCTCTCATGGTTACAGTTCGTTTGTGTTAGAGAGAATGTGAAGCAAGAAAAACTGAAATTGATTCTTGAGAGATGATTCTTTTGATTTACAAAAGTAGACATTGAGTTATGATGAGGTACATCATCATGAAACAGTATACATTTTGCCAATATTACAACCAATATGTGATATTTAAGGCTAATTTGTATGGTCAATAGCACCATACAAATAGCAATTTAACGATAACTTTTAATTTTATTTTCCATTCTTACTAAAATGTTTTGCATTCATTTGATGTTGCCAGCTTTATTTGCTTAATTGAGATGAGGTTTCTATTTAATTTGGCTGAAAATAAATCAAATTCCAGGACAATGTCCTGACAACAATTTGAAAAATGGGTGAAACTGGCAAAGAAATGGGTAGTCCTTAAGTCAACCCATGTTTTCTAATGTTGCAAACCTATTCCTGTACCGTCATGAACAAACATGACCAAAAAAGTATTGAAACAGCAGGTTACTCCCAGACACTGTCAATATGTCACTAAAAAGTTGGCAGTCTACAGACAAGTGGTTAAACTGGCCAGGAGCAATTTCAGACTTGTTTTGTATGTATTCATGTGCCTTTACATGCTTCAGAGGCTTGAAAAATGGTTATTATTGAGCTTAAAATATGAGCTATATGTCCGTAATTACTTCAGTTGGGCATCTGAATGACCTGCACATGGTCAAAATGCATATATAGATTGGTAATGTTTGGATAAGCGGTTAAAACTGGCTGGTAAAATTGGCAAGGACCATGTCCTGATGTTCAAATCAGCTTGGAAGGTGAGGACAGCTGAAAACCCCAAAAGTGTGCATATATAATCCAGGTCCAAGCAGTCAATATTGCTTGAAAAATATTGAAGAACTTAAATTCACAGGGCTAGAGACATAATAAAAACACCAACGCATATCGACTTGCACCTTCTTCAGGGTGTAGTTACACTTAGGCCTAGACATAGGCTTGCAACATTTTGATAAAATGACTGAAACTGGCCAGTCCTCAACTCAGCCCACATCTTCAAATGTTGCTAATGTATTCCTGCAGTATCATGACCAAAAAATATCAAAATTGCAAGTAAACCCCAGACAATGTCAATATATCAATAAAAAGTTGGCAGTCTTAAGGTAAGTGGGTGAATCTGGCGAAGAGTGAAGGCTCTTGCCAGTTCGACCTACTTGTCATCACTGCCAACATGTTTGTGAGAATAAGGCAGCGTTTTTTCCCTCTTTTGGTGAAGAATATTGCCTGAAAACCCCTGCTCTGTGAACAAATTGCACACGTAGTTAGACAAAATTAAGAAAAATGAATGAAACTGGCAATGAGAGTGCCATTTTCACCAACTTTTCTAAATGCTACCAGCCCACTTCTGCAATTTCATGACAAAATAAATAACCAAGAATTGCAAGTAATACTGTGGCATTTTCCACATTCTACAAAAACGCTGGTAATCTTTGGATATAAGGGGAAACAGGTGAGCAGCGAAGGTTCTTTCCAGTATCACCCACATATCCAAGCATTGCCAACATATTTGTGCAATGAAGGCAGTGCCTTCTCTTTCTTTTAGGGCAAAATGTTGCGGAAAATTGCGCAAATATGGTGGCAACATCCAGAAAACTGAATGAAATTGACTAGGAATGAGGGTATTTGCTAAATCTACCCATTTTATCAATTTTTTTTTACTTATTTCTTTAACTTAATGTTCAAAAAATTATAGGCAAACATATATCATTGGCAACATTCAATTAAATTTGACAGTGTGTAAATAAGTAGGTGAAACTGGTGAGAAGTAAAGGTTCTTGCTGTTTTTACCAACTTGTTTGTTCAAATAATCATTGCAAATTTCTACACTAAGTCTAAATTGCCCGAGTAGGTTAGAAGCATTTGGTAAAATTGGCTGAACTTGCCATGATCCAGGATAGTTGCCATTTTCAGCCCCTTCTCCAAATGATACCTTATTTCATGTCCAAAAGAATTACCAGAAATTGCAAGCTAACCTCTGACACTGTCCAAATTCCACAAATTGGTTGGTAGTGTGTTTTTCTTGCCAGTTTCACTCTCTCATACAAACATACTTGTGAAATTTCAGCAGTGCTGTTCCTCTTTTGGTTGAAAATAAGACAGAAGATGAAGTTTTGTTATGTGAAAGCACCTCAAAAAGCCTGAAAATATCTTGTTCATATGGTTTTAGCTAAATGTGGAAGGGGCTCATAGTTGTTGTCTTATTGGCGTATTGACCAGTAAATATGATGCTTACTTCATCAGTTTTTGAACAGCATATCACCCATTGTTGCACATTTAAGTTGGACTAGTTATCTGAGCTCTTATCAGCCAAGTTATTTGGTGGTAGACTACCAGCAGGGGGGTTTGGAAAGCAAACAGCTAACATTGGTGCAGACAAGACCCCAGTCTTCTTATTTACACCTATCTAACTCAGTGTTTATCAAGACTAACACACACCTCCATGGTTTTATGTTGATATGTTGCCAAGAATATTTAAACCCACTCGGCTCCATTTTCTGCACAGTGCAGTGTCTTCAGTCAACGCAGCTTTAAAATGCAGAGCCTTAATGTCAATTAATGAATTTGTCACTGAGGAACACCTGGAATCTGTTACCATGCTGTCCTCTGAGGGGCTGCGTTTGTAAAAGCATGTGTAGGAATGTGAGTCCCGAGCGGCTAAATGCTTTAATCTGCTGTATACTGCACATCAGCTGATGGAGGTGATGTTAGTTTGCTAGATTTAACCCTCGTTACAGCCTTTAGGTTGAGATAATCCCTATTACCTCGTGCTTATTGCTCACAATCCATGTTATTTGAGTGTTACGGTCGACCATGAAGCCCCGTCTGCCTGTATTTTTGTGGCGGACAACAGCAGCCTCTCAGACTTGGATAAGGACTGCAGGAATGCAGGGACTTGTAAAAACATAAAACTGGCTTGATGTAACAATGGGCAGTTTGTCTTTGTGTAAAATAATGTCTGTCATTTGAAAACAGCTCCATGTTGCTGTTACTGTTCGGGTTTTCAGGAGCAGACATATTTCATGCTTTTGGTGTAATTATTGCATTAATACAGCCAGCAGGCAGGCAGGGGTGGATAAAAATCTTGGCAACACATTGGTCTGCATTTTCCCCCTCTTTAAAAAAAAAAAAAAAAAAGAGTTATTTTCATAATGGAGTAACTTGCCAAAGGCAGCAAACAATGAAATATTTGCCCTGACAAGCCCTTGGCTGGCACACACACAGCACAGTCTGACTGTACACCGTGCCTGCTCCCTGTATTCTTTTGTTCACACAATCCTCCTATCTGTCTATGCAGATAACTGGCCAAACCCCGGCTCAGGTCTGATGGGATTAATGTCGTGACTTTGTGTACATTATGTGTGCGTTTCACCAGGGCAGTATGTCATCAGATATAAAATCTCCCAACAAATACCATCATCCTGGGGTCAGCTGTGTCAGGAGAGGACATTATTTATGTGCGGTTCAGTTGAGATTCATCTGTAGCAGCTCTGTCGGGATGAGGAGGATTTTTCCCTGCATGTGTATTAAGGCTGGGGAATATGTTAAGATCTTAAACTATATAAGGATATTTTCAAACAAGATATAGAGTTTGTCAGTATCATTATATTGATATGGTTTATTTTATGTTAAAATAATCTTCTACCTGTCCTCTGTCATCATCTGACTTTTTGTGAGTGCAAACTTAAATGATCTGAATTGACGACAAAATGAAGGCTTGGCTTATTAACCATTTGCAGACACAGGACTAGCATGACATCACTCAGTTCTGTGGACCTTGGGAGTGCCGATGTTGTTAATTGACTGTAACGCATCTCAGCTGATAATTATGTTGGAGATGCAGTTTTGAGCAACAAAAGTAACTCAAAAGTATGATACATAATTTAGGCAATGAAACAAAAATGTCACAAACTCTGTCAAATAGGTTTGGTCGCCTCAAAAGCACACTCAAATGGTGAGTGTGAATCAGGCTGAAATAGCCCCATTATGGTGCATATAAAAGTCTCATAGCTGTCCTAATTGATTCTGCTTTAATTAGTGATTAGTTTAATGTTTTTTTATACTGATCAGTCGAATACATGGCAGTAAAAAAATTGTGGTAAATAGACTTGAGCTTATTTAGCGCTTGTCTAGTCTCTTTGAAGACTCAAAGCAGATCTCATCTACCCATTCACACCCATTCAAACCCATTCTAGGGCCCTATAAAATCCACAATCACGGAGAGAATCACGGAATTGGACATTAAAAGTGGAATTCAATGTAAAGGTGGAATATCACAGAAATGGCCGACATTTTACGTAAAAACTTTTTTTTTCAGAATAAAAATGAACGTACCTCTTGGGAAAATGCTCTGACTGTGTCACTAGGGCTGGGGACCATGCACGCTTCACTTCCCCTCCCCCTCCTCCTCCCCTCATTAACAATGCAAACATGTTGAAGCAGGCGCCTGAGACACCAGCGAAGTTGGCAAAGAAGCTACGAACCTCCCGGCTAACTCCAAAGTACAGGGCAGAGCAGTTTCCCAATGATTATTATGTGTCAGGCGATCAGATGTTCTGCAAACATACTGTTGACTCGACCCGAGGAGATTCGTGTGAGGAACAGTTTTGTGTAAAATACAAAAAGCGGAATTCTCCAAAAATTAAAACCAAAAAAAACAAAAAAAAAAAACAGATTTTATAGTGCCCTAGCATTCACTCACTGACGATTGGAGCTTTTATGTCAGTTGTCCATCAGTATCAGTATCATGTGTTGCTGTGCTATCAAACAGGTATCAGTATTGCTTGATTTTTTTGTTAAGTTAAATCAGAGTTCAAAATCCTGTTATTGTGAAACTAAAAAAGAAGTAAGTCATGTGTTGCTATGCAGATGAAAAATGGTTGGATTTGACTTTGTATTGCCCACCTGTTATGTGGATCTTAGTAATAATGTCATGCTGTTGACTATATCTAACAATTACTTGCAATGCATATAAAGAACATCCCAGCTCTCTTTTATCATTGATTCTTTTTGTGTGTTGTATCCTGGACTTGTGTGGCGGCTTCGTTGTTGTTGCCGCCTGTTTAATTGCACGCTCCCCATCGCACACACTTGTTTATATGGCACAAAGCAGACATGTTCCCCGCTCCTTAATTCTCTGGTAGAATTGCTCCCTGTGTGTGATGTGATTTAGGCAGTGAGTAGTGTTCTGGTTTAATGCCATACAATAGGGCACAGTCTCATTAGCAGGGAGCTTAACTAGCTGAGTGAATACAGTGGAGTGGGATTAGAGATTAGATTAGAAGAAGTGTGTCAAGCCAAGCTGTCAGGCCTTTGTCAAGTGTCTGTGGTCAGACAGGCCAGTAGTGTACGGGCGGGTTAGCAACGGCTCACTGAGGCTTAATGGTGCGTAGCTTCACGTCTGAGTTTGTTTATGAGGCGATCTGATCAGGAGTGACTATAGATTTATAAACATATCAGTCAGAAACGACCTGCTATTATGCTCCTGATAAGTGTTTATTGGACTGCTGTATATCGAAGAGGCTTATATCTTGTTTGTTTTGTATGTTCTTTCTGTAGATCATAGTACATTTTCCACTGTGCATAGCATGTGGTAGTAGTTTTAGTGTTTCTCCGTTTGGTTCTGAAGAATGTTGGATCCCTGAGCAGGCTTTATTTGTGCAGTAAAATATTGTTGAATTTGTTCTTTGTAATATCATTTCTCTGTGTATGTTAAGAAATGAGAACTAGCTATAAACCAGTTTTCTCCAAGGTCTTTTAGGATACATCAGTGAAGCATATTTATGCATGGCTTTATTGTAACTTTGTTCTACAAGTTAATAAAATGCAAAAATTGGGCTTTTGTTTCAATCACGTCAGCTTGAAAACACATTGATTCAAAACATTCCTAGAACATAAATCAAAATACTTGTGCAGATTCAACCACACTGTGTCTGATTTAGACATACTGGGATATAAATTTGTCTTAGTGGAGTAGGTGTTTTAATAGTTAATCTGAAATAGACGTGTAGGACCAACATTGGCATTTCTGCTTGTTATGATTCAGGTTTTTGGACTGCCTTCAAGTGCCTGGTGTCCCTTCAGCAGAATTATGCAAACAACAGTCTCCCGTAGCCAGATTATGGCCGCCTACAGCCACCCACTCATTTTCACTACATTTTACACTGTAACAGACAATATTACAAAAGACAAAAGTCTTACCTTTAATTTAAAAACAGGGTTCATCTCGCTGGTTGAAGCTTTAAAACAGGGATGTCCAAACTATGGCCTGAGGGCCAGCTGCGGTCTGCGGTCCGCTTTTAGTCGTCCAGCAGCAAGTTCCAAAATTGATGTAAATTTAGCTAACTCTGCAATATAAAGCTTGTACCTTACTAATGAATAAAGACAGACTTATAACAGCATTCAGAGGCAGCATTGATTTCTATCATTTTGGTCTTTACACAGAAGTGTCAGCCATCTTCAAACCCCTATCAAGCTCCTGTAAAGTTTGCCAGCTTTGCACAGTTCGCCCTTGTTTTAAGTCTGATTGTGAAGATGATCCATCTGCATCTCCTCTCTGCTGCACAGAGTAGTTCTCATGTTGACCATGGGCCCATATTGACCTGGAAAGGTACAAAATGGTCTGCACACCAGAAAAGCTCCCTTGCAACTTTTTGATTTATTCCAAAGTGACGTTTCAAGCCATGCGGCTCTTCCTCAGACTTTGACTTTTGGAATAAATCAAAAAGTTGCAAGGGAGCTTTTTTGGTGTGCGGACCATTTTGTACCTTTTCATGTAGTTTTTTTGGGATCCAGCACCCTACATAGGATGTGCATATCTACTATATCCTTCCCCATTTTGACCTGGGCCAACAAGGGACCCCTTAAATCTGATTAGCCACCCCTTATCAAACCATTGCTGGAAACTGTAAAGTAGATAGTTTTTTTTTTCTTGAAGCATTTTCCATAGTTAAGGATATCTTAACCTGAATTAAAAGTGGGCTAGCGACCTGTCCACCAGCACCTCAGCCCAGTCCTTTCATTTTTCTGTATGTGGCCCTCGGTAAATGTTTGGACACCCCTGATTTAATGAGTTATGAGCCAGGATGTTGCCCTCAGAGGTTTGTTATTAAAGTGTCGAAAAAAATACCATTGTAGAGTCACTTTAGTTATAAATATAGGCGACATTGGGATGGTTATGATGATCTGGTGCCAATGACATGCTGATTTCAGCATATTCAATACCCACTAAATTACAATGTAGATTTCAGTTGTGCAATTTGGGACCATTTGCCTGATGTTTTCCCTTCTCTGCCTTTTCTGCTTGGTTAACCAACCAATATTTGCCTTCAGCTAAAAGAAACAGATATTACAGGCAACAGTGGCATTGTGCCATGAGCTGCGCTAGGGGTAGATGTGATTCATGCTGCTGTATTTCCTCTTTAAAGTATTAATTTGGCAACTATTAGGGCACGAGCACATTTCAAAGTATCACTGAAGCATTTGTAGTAAAAGAATAGCCAACCCTTTCCTTAACTCACCAAGTTTACCAGCTGCTGAAGCTATATATACTCTGCTTTATTGTGTTACCAAGGTTGTGACCTCCATAGGTGAAAAATGAAGCCAGTACAGGAAACTACATTTCCTTGGGTGTCAACTTAAGCCAAAAAAGCCTTATTTACTAATATTAAATATCAGCCAACTCAGCGATGCTCCCTCTTGTTACATCACAGCTAGTTAGCTGTTTTTGATGCATGCGTTAAATCCAGCATACAGAAATGACTCGAGAGCTCACTGTTGTGGATTTTATTTACACATTTCATGAAAATTGTTTTGTAATTATTTCCCCACAAACTGATGACACAGGGTTTCTAGCATGTGCATTGCTCTAGGACAGTACAACAGCTGGGCCTCCACTTGAGGCCATATTGTTTGAGTGCTCACCACCCAATAAACCTGACAGCACTTTAAATCAGTTTGAGTCCTTCAGGAGACTGATACTTTCCTTTACTGTGTCTTGGCTCCGACATGAATGGAGAAGCTTTGATAAAAACTGCATTAATGGCATTGTAAATTCTTTTGCAGTGACCCAGTATGGCCTAAAACAAAAGAAGAGACATGAAAGAGGAGTTAAACAGCACAGACTGATAGATGAACATTAAAACTCAGCTAAGAGTCCATGCGTGAGTAAGTGAAATACAGAAACAACATTTTAATAGCCTCACAGACACTTAGTTTTTGGTGGCACTTGATGCGAGCTAAAAGAAACAGCTCAGCAGCAGAAGCACATTAGGCATAAAACTGCCCCACTCATCTGGATTCAGAGTGAATGGGAAAAGCAGGGCAGCCAGGTCACTGCCTATAGGAGCCTTTGTTTTCCATTACAGCCCTCTGCATTTGTGTGTGTGTGTGTACATGTGTGTATTTGTACAGTAGCGCTGCTGCTAGTTTGTTTTTAGGTCCGTGGCCTGAGGTTCATCTGTGTGTGGCTAATCAGCAGAAAATGACAGGCCGTGACCGTGGAAGAACCTTCCACATACAGAATCCATGCAGAGCTGCAGATCAGCCAGCTTGCAAACATTTCCAAGCTGTGTGTTTGGTCGTGAATGGCAGCATTGTTCTGAGTCTAAACACAAACCAGAGACGCAGAGAATAACCACAGTAGATGAGGTTTTGATTCTAAATCATAGAATAATGTACATGAGAACACAGAAGTAGCTGCACATTTTTTAACCATGTTCTTTGCACAGGTTGTTTGCTGTTGGTGTCCTTAAATGGGGCTGTGTTACCCACAGACATGAGAGGACACCATATACAAGCCAAGTTTTTCCAAGGGTTTTGAGATAACAAGTTTGATGTGTTTGATGTGGTTTTCAGACATGATGGAGCCCACTGGACTTCAGTTTTTGCCATGTTTGGAGAGGTAAGGCAAGTTTTAGTCTAGTTCAGGGGATGGGCAACTTGAGACCATCATAATTATTAATTACCCATGAAAAAGAGTCAATGCTGTGTAAATGTTAATATTATTCAATTGATAAGCAAGGAAAAGGCCAAATAGAAGAATTGAGAAGAGCTTATATATCATAATGAAGAATTCAGGATGCACCATATTGTTGGGCCAATATCAATATTAGTGGATGATTGAAAAGTGGATTATTGAGTTAGTTTTTGATGATTTTAGGTGTAAGAAAACTTACTTTGTTGTGATTTACAGACTTTAAAGTGTGATCATATATATTTGAATATATTCAATCTATTTGTTAAAATGAACTCCTTCATTTATCTCCAGAAAGGAAAGGTGAACATTTGTTGAAGAATATGTTGCCAGTTTTTATTTTAAGTACAAATCGATGTATAATATGCTACAGTTTCTCCATCACAAAATAGAGATCAAGTTTGGCAAATGTGCTTCGTTTCGGTGGTGACGTTGCAGCATTGTTTAATTTTTCATTTGGTTTGGTTTGGTTTCAGACTGCACTTTGCCAAGACGACCAAAGCCTGTCTAGTTGGCGCTGCAGCTGATTTTTTTGTTCCTGCCATCCAGCCTGTTCTTACACTATGACTCAGAAATGACCTTCCTCAAGTAAAGCATTGTTTAGGTTGAAGCAGTTTGCAAGTATTCTGTGCCATAAAGTAAAGGCAAAACTACAGTGAGACTTTGCCAGGTGGCATATTGCCTGGAGTAAGAGGACCGGAAGCTAGCAATGCTAACATTAATCACACTTTGCTTGTTACATTATGTTAGCTTGCTTACTGTTGTGGTATTTGGCCAAATTCAAACCACAGCTCACCGCTTTTTGATTTGCTTTCCTTGCTTGGTCCTAGTTTAGTTCTGATTACTTTCACATCTACCGCAAACTAAACTGTGGTTGGCCTAGAGACGAACTGAGACCCTTTTTTTTCAGGCGGTACAGAGTCCTGTTGTGACCTATTGTGAACTGTTAATCATGATAGGGGAACAAATAATTAATGTAGGTGAAAATGCAATGAGTATTTTGTCTTTTTTCCTGTTACAGTAAAGAAAATACTTTTAATATTCAATGTAACATGACATGGATAGGTATTGTAGGCCCCTGACACCGTGTTAAGCACATGTTTGTGTATTTATCTTATGCTGTCACCCATGACAAAGTCATGGTAACAAGTTAAAATGTATAATAAATGGACTCCATACATATGAAGGTTTATTTTCATTGAGTTATCCTGAGGCCTTTTTGAAAGTGCATAAATGCTCCATTGTTCATGGTGCAGTTTGTGTTCACGTTCCTCCTCTTCCTCTCATGTTGTGGCACGTTGCTGTATGGTATTTAACAGTAGCTGTAATTTCAGCACAATCAAGGATTTAGCTGTAGAGTGGTGTCATGATGAGTCTTTATTTACCTAGCTGGTATTTGCACAGTAAGCTGCAGCCCTGCGATGTGTCATCCAGGTTATGTGGTGTTTGGGCAGAGCAGTAACTGGATACACAGAGTGTTAGCGGTTTGTTTTCTGGTGCCTAAGGAAACAAAATGTAATCTGAAGCCAGGATGGGCTGGCTGGATTGCTGGCTGGATGTCCCCTTCCCCCACCTCTCTTAAAATACACACACACACTGAGAGTGCACTAAAGCTTCTCTACATCACAGTGCTACATACAGCAGTCATAAAGTCTCCTATAGGCTCGGAGGCTGGGAGATAACCCTGGGAATACATTAGGCTTCACTGCTGAACAGCTGCTGTGCTTCATGCACGACTGTTTCACAACTGAATGTTGCATTGAGCAGTGTGTCTATCCTCAGTGCTGTAATGTGGTACAATTTAGACTTAAGAGGTTATTAATGCCACTATGCCAGGAGGAAAATAGAAAAGGAAGCAACCATGTAAATTATAGGTCCAAAAGGAGGCATGGAAATTGATAAGATCTGTTGAGCCACTGCCATTTACAGTTCTGCTGATCAGCCAAATACCAGACTGACTCCTCAATGGTTCCTGTGGATTTCATAAAAGAAAAGGTTGCCTGCACAGGTTCTCTTTGGCCCAATTCACACTGCTGCTTTAGGCCATAATATTTATGCCACAGTAGAGATGGAATGGGGGAAACGAGTTGATCCCTCTTTGTTCCGTCTCCAGAGGTAGCAGCAGAGGTGGGAAATTGAAGAGAGGGAGGCACGCAAACTCAGCGGGAGACAGAAGCACTGCGAGTGTGTGTCTCTGTCTTTGTATGTATTTTGGGGCACGAGCCGTGTCGCGCTTATCCAGGCTGTGTTGTCTAATGAATTAACGCAGATGTCACAGCCTCATGGAATTAATGAACATGTCTGGAGGTGTAAATGTATCTGGGCTTTGTTGCAGTGCTTTTGCATAGATGTTTGTCAACAGCGTCAACCACATGGCTATATTTGTTTCATATATACATTTTTCAGCATGTTAATGGTAATCTCACCGGCACTTGAAGCCACTGACATCACAGCTTTTGGCTCTATTTTTTGTAAAACTAAGCAGTGCTTTGGACCACTTCTGTCTCCTGGTCACAGTGGTTTCCTCGTCAGCTTCTTCATTATTGTGTTCACTGACTGCCTCTTATGAGAGCATGACATAATTGTATTGTGAGGCCTTTGGGACTAATTGGAAGAAATTGTTGGTGGCTTAAGGCCGTTACACACCAAGAATGATGCATTTAATTGGCATGAAATTGCAAATATTTCAGAGGGGGTATTTGATGCCACTGTTTATTCAAATTAAAGTTGATATGTCTGTGAATATGTTGTGTACATTCTAAAAATAAATCATGCAGCGGAAGTCAAAACAGGCTTGCCCCGGGCTGATTATAATCATAAGGGAAACTAAACTGGGTCAGTTTGAATCGGTAAAAGAGATGAGAACTTGGTCACAAACTTTATCACAAGTTACTTCAGGACCAACTTTTGACAAAGGTAGAAGCATGTATTCACTCCCCATCAGCATACTGCACCTCCAACTCTGTCTTCATCCATACATTATCTTGAGACTCCTTATCCTCGTCATTTTTTATGATGTTTGGTCAAATAAAACAGGCTACTGTGATACAAACACACAACCAAGGGGGCCGCCATGTTGAATGTTTGGACTGACTGTGATCTATGTACCAAAATGAGTGTTTTCATCGGTCAGATGTGGGCTTACCAAGTGCAAAACTTAAGAAAAATCCTCCATGGTCTGAAAAATTAAAAATAGCTATTTTGCTTGGTGACATGACATTACTGTGTGTAAGCTTGCATTGACTGGCTATGGGCTTGAAAAAAAGATAATTACATGCACATTTTTTTCACAAAAATATCCTGTCTGGTGTGCAAAGGCCTTCTTTCATCAGTCCTTTGGTCCCCATAAGTCAGAAAATCTTGGAAAGATGCAACTGTTGATTTGACTGTACCCAAAAGTATTCAGTAATGCATCAGAAAGGGGAGCTTAAATATTCAATTTATGCTCATGTGTCAAATACTGTAATTTATTGTATCAAAATATCATTTGAGGTATGAGGTAATTAGTCAGTTTAGTGGAGGAATCTATTATTTTACAGCTAATTTGTCAATATTTTAGGCTTAACTTGCAGCCCCAAAGATATAGCTTTTTATGCATCCATATGAGAAATCAGTCGAAATGGTTTCAGTTTACCCCTGATCGTCATCATGGAGACAGTCAGACATTTTATTTGCTCAGTACTCTGAGCTGTTCTTGAGTCGTACTCTAAAGTACAGCGGAAGTCATTTCAGTGAAACAGTGAGTGAGAGAGCAGCCCAGACAGACTGTGAGTGTGTCCTGAATATGGAATGAGTGAACCTCAGTGCGTCTGACTGCAGTTATCTCCATCACACCATCACAGGCTGGGCTCAGACTACAGCAGTTTACAGGAGATTTATCCTGATTCATCCCTCCCAACAAGCAGAGGAAAAATCTGGTCTGGGATTGACGCTCGACCCACGTTATCTGGTAATGTGAGGGGTTTACAGAGCTGGTCTTAAACCTCCAGGACAACTTCCAGCCACACGAACCCCCTCTTGACAATTTCAGACAAGATTGATAATGAGGATTTAAAATCTGGATTATTACGTCAGTACCGTCCAACAGTTATGTACAAGGGGACAGATCCACTGACTGCGTTACCATGCAGCATAAAATAGTCTTCTTTTTAAGGCCTCAGGTAGGTAGCTACCACAGTTGATAGATATTACCACCGACAGTTAAAATCTCACGTCCTGTTCTTGGTGAAAATCTTGACTCCATTGACCACATCTCCTCGACTATTTTCACTTCCTGAGTTGTTAAGACTTCTGCTTTTTCTTTTCTCACTGGAAAGCATTACTACAACAGGGTGTTGCAACACGTCAGTCGAAGGTTTGTTTACATCCGCTGTCCTCTGAGGTCAGTGGAGAGCACGTGAGGTGTCTCCTGCGACACACACACATCTTAATCACATCCTGAAAAGAGCCATCATGATATTTTTAAATCTTGTGAGAATGTTGAGTTAAAAGAGAAGTAGTGGTGTAAAGTTTATCTAGATGTAAGTAATGTAGTCTGCTATTTAATCATAAGACAATAGAAGCAACTGTCCTCCTTTGTTAATTTGACTTTAAGTATATAACAAACATAAAAGAGAGCAAGTGTAGGAGACAAAAGTAGCTTGTTGTTTGAGTGCCCCAACAGTAAGCAAATGACACAGCTATAAGCAGAATGGCTGCTCGATGGTGGCAAGAATCATAATTACTCTGAACATTATTATCATTTTTCTTTTTCTATTTTTTTTTTTTTTTTTAGCTCTTGCGCCTTCATTCAGATATAAAGGATGATAAATGGTGTTGAAATTTAAGGAGAGAAAGTGGGGGAATGACTCAGGAAAAGAACCACAGGCTAGACTTGAACCTGGCTTGCCCACGTCAAAGACAACAGCCTTTGCCTGTACATGGGTTGCGTGGACAAAACCACATTTCCACCGGGGAACCAACAATCACTGCTGTTATGAGTTATATTGAGATCACAAGCATCGTATGAACCACTTTGTGCTTGAGTGTCAAATGAGTAGATTTGTTGCATCAGCTGTGTAGTGGCTGTTACAATTGTGTAACAGATTTTTTCAAGTTATTTCATTTTATTCCAGGTCCAACTCGTCTAAAACCACTGCAGTTTGAAGTGACTGAGTTTGTTTGGCCTTTTTTTGTAAAGCGTTTGTCATCCCTCAATATTTAAAAAACTAACTGTGGTACATGCTGTGGCTCTCTGCTCATCAGTTAATCTTAAGTGAGAGCTATTTTGGTGGAAGCTTGGAAACGAGGCCTCCTGTTTTCAGGTGACCCAGAGTTTGGTTCTGTGGTCCATGCCATATTTCAACTTTCCAAAGAAGCAAACCAGAGTTTGTTTGGTCTTGACCAAGTGTGTTAGCTTTGCCCCAAGTGTCTGGAGAATCCTGTAGACCTTGCCCTTGCTCTTTTTGTACTTGCAAAAAGACACAAAAGTTGTCAGCAATATTGTTAAAAACATAACCAGGCCCCCATTACACGACAATGTTGTCACCAGAAATGGAAAGGTTTTTTACTTGGGTTTTCAAAAGCGCTCCACGTTCACACTGAAAATGTTGTAGCGTGCATGCCAGGCCAGTAGTTGGCAATGTAGGTTTGTAGTGAAACAGCAGTGTTACAACACGCATCTGCGCACCAACACTTTCTGGTGAATACAAATTTTTCACAAACAACAATGGCGAGTGGACGCACGAAGACGCAAGAGTTTTTTGTCTGGACAACAAATCTGTCCTGATATTTTTGTCTGGATAACAAATTAAGCATGGTAAGCGGCTACCAAGCACACGTGTTGCTTGGTAGTTTGCCATAGCTGTTGTTGTTGTTGTTCCTAGGTGTGTGCACAGCCTTTATCTGAAAGAGTACTGCGCATGCACAGCACTTCACTTTTTTCCCTGACAACTTTGAGTCCTGTTTACATGGAGATGACAGTGAAAAAGTTTTCAAAACTTTTCACTGTGGACCCTGGTTTCCAAAGGTTGTGGATTCAGGCACTTCGGGCACCATCCTCGTGTAGAGGGAAGGTGCAACGACATGACAACTCTCCATTTTGGCTGTTTTCACTGTCGTGTAAACAGCCTCTCAGTGTCCATGCATCTCAGGATACATATCATATTGTTAGGTTGTTGGACATACCAAGCCCTAGTTACCTGTGATGTTTCTTTTCCCGAAGGGGAATCTTGGGTGTCTCACTAAGCAGAGAAGGCAGAGAAGGTGTAGCATCTTAAGCTCCAACAAATTGGCACTGGCACCTAAATGTAGCACCTTCATTTGTTTGTGATTTGGTTCAGTAAGTATTGTTGGTGTTGATACTGGTGCCTCAAATAATCTCCTTAACACAGAAACTCGTCATCTCAGTGCCGCCAAATGCTCATCACAGAGCACATAGGTGTGTTTCTCTACCTTCAGAATAAAAGCGTTATCATACTGTTAATAATAGGAAACCATTATTCAGAAAGCTGAGAGATAAATATTTAATGTTTGCAGTGTGGACAGTAAGCATCTAATGCTGTGAAATGTAAAGCAAAATCTGAAACTCAGTGCTGTTAGACACGCTGTGATACAATGCTGTCTGGTTTTATGCTCTGTGTTAAAATGTCTCCATTGAAACAAACGTTTTTCTCCTAAAATGCTCATGTTTTGTGTTTCTTCCACATCTGGATGAAAAGCCTCTGACAGAGACTTAAGCCTACGACAGCACACTAATGACTATCTCTTAAAACCCCAAGATGACTCTTCCAGGGTTCAGCGCAGTGTGTGTTTCTATAAATGTCAAGCTGCACTAAAAGAATAATGTCACTTGGAGTGCTGTTGTGGAGCCAGAGAGTGTTGTGTATTTTTGAACACTGCCTCTAACTTGACTGTTTCACCAAAGAATGTGAGGGAAGCTATTTCAGTGCAGCCTGTAATAAAGAGGTTCTACTTTTTTACTTATGAGCATCCCGCAAAATGATCAACTCTCTGGCTTTTTGTTGTTTGTTAAAATGGGACAGTGTGTCTTTTGTTTCAACTTGATTTGTGGTGCAGTTCTTAGTCTGGTCATACTGTATGAGTGTTGCAATTTGACAGTATCAGTTATTGCAATTTTCTTTTACTCTGTAGACATAACTAAAGTAAAATCAACTGTTGGACAGAGATGCAAATTAAATGCATACGTAAAACTTTAAGGGCACGTATGAAATTTACTGGACTGCAATATTGTTCCTGTTTGTGGTCAGACATGCAATTAATAGGAAGTTTGTCAACTAGCAAAGTCAATAGATAGAAGGTCCAGTATAGGGCTGAACAATTTTAGGAAAATATGTAATTGCAATTTTTCTGGCAGATATCGTGATTTCAATATGATTCACAATTTTCTTGAAATCAAGCTTCAGTGCAATGTTCAGTATGTGTACAGTAACATTTACAAACTTAACAGAAAATTACATCATACCATCAAACATTAAGGCATGGATAAAAACTAAAGGTAAGAATTGCTTCCAAATGTATTTATTAACAAGAAACATGCATGTACACTCTTTAAAGTCCTTGACTATTGGTAGTTACAACTGAAGAACTAAAAGAGCCATCTTTGACTTAAAAAAAAGGTAGTGCAAAGAAACCTTAATTGTGTTAAGTTTATAAAAAAAAACAATGTTAAATAAGTCATAATAAGAAAAGCCAAATTCAGCAATTACTATAAAGGAAAAAAGCCAGCCATGCCAAACCAGTATGTCAACCTTTGATGGTTTTGGACATGAGCGCTGACATGTGACAACATCGCCTGGAGCAAATAGTTGGCACAGCAGATCCTGGGTCAATCAGGAGCACTGCAAAAAGTTGCAGCTTCGGGGATCCCATGATCATGTTGTCTGAAATCACGATTTCTATCAGGAAACGGTAAATCGTTCAGCCCTAGTCCAGTAATAGTCACGTGAAAGGAGTTGGACATTCTTGCGCCATTATGTTGATCCTCCACTATTTAAAAGGCAGTAGTCCTGACTTTTTGAGCTAGGACTGATACTCAACTTAACTATGCATGTAAACGTACTCAGGGTGGAAAATAACTGGCCAATGGTGACCTGTTTTCATCTAGAATCATCAATAGATGGCTATTTTCCCCTATGAGAATATTTCCTTCTGTATCAGCTGCGAGGCTAATAGTAATGACGTTCAGTTAGAACTTTAACCTGAGAGAATCAAGGCACACTGTCTAACATTTTTGTCTTTTGGCTTCTTACGCTGCCTGTTTTTCCCTAATAGATGCAACATCATGATCATTAACTGGAGGAAGCTTTGCTGATTTATAAAATCATCCAATTAAGATCACAATACTTAAGTAAATAGATTTCTCCCATCTCTTGTAGAGTCAATAGAGGTTTTATTGTCGTTTGTATTCAGTACAGGGACACAGACTGCCCTCACCCCCGCCTCTACCCCCACCTCTCACCCCCCAGGTAAAGCTGTAATTGTTTCTGGTTCTCTCTTTGTGGTAGTAAGCCGGAGCCTGAGGAATGTTGCCTCACCTGTCTGTATGAAGTGTCTGTCTGCTGTCCTCACTGACACCAGTTGACCCCGTAATGTAATTCACTTAATCTTGTCATCAACTAATTCATTACATTAGCATGGTTGCTCTGTGCCAGTGGGACACTACGAGGAGATGAATGACAATAGGCCGGCTTACAGGCTCCGGATGAATTTCAAACAGGGTCCCTGTTGTCCTCAAGAATGGTTTGTTCTTTCTGAGTGACAAAAAGAACCAGATATACAATAATGTCTGAGGGGGAGCTTGTGACTAGCAGGGCTGGGGAAAAACATCAAGTTTTTAAGATCATTGAGAGGTTAAGATAATACTGTTTATTTTGATATAGTTTGTAGTTACAATGAAAAAGATATAAGGTCTAATGACTGGTATGATCATAGTTACAGTAAGAACCATTGCCAGCATTATGTTTTTTTCATTTTTTTATATTATCAGTAAATTATCAGTATTAGCCAATATCTACCTAAAGAGTTAAAAAAGACATTTTTGCCAATATTTACCACTGACATATCTGCCATCCTCATCAGCAATATATTGGTTATAAATCAGCAAAAACACAAATGTACCATTTTGCTGCACCCTACCATCAGTGCATGGGTACATTTTAAAATCAAGAGTTTCATTTTTCCAGAGTTAAAAATTGTTTCTCTTGTTTTGCAACTGCTCCTTGTGCAAATAGATCGTCACACTAAAAGCAACAAGTCCATTTTCGTAAAGAATTTGTGCTCTGGACAAAATATCGGTAGTAACAGCTAAAATGATTTTAGAAATATTAGCATATCAGATATCCACCAACATCATGCATCCCTTTGAAAAAATGTTGTACAGTTTGGAAATTAACTTTAAAATCTTTGTTCAAGGACCATTTGTGTAATTGTTACTATCAGTGATTTAGTTACCACTGTGAAAATACAACAACAAAGCGAAATTCTTAAACACAGAGTATTTGGCAATTTTTTTTTTTATTCTTTAAAGTGCAGGCAAAGTTCCGCACATTGATTACACTGCATAAATATGTTTACAACAATTGGATGGATATAACAAGCAGCTCAATATCCAAAAATGTTGCACTTTTTTTGTTCAATTTAGACATTTTGTGGGGCATGTGCTGCAATTTTGAGAGATCAAAAACCAATAGTTGTCCAGTCTTGGATGTAATGAACCTTTCTGCCAGGCTTTAAAGCTGTTACCAGTTTTTCTGGATTTTCAACAGAATCATACCAAAGATTAAAGTTTTGCTGTTGTGACAGTCATTTACGATGTTCGACAGAGAGTATTTTTGGTCCTTGTTGCCCAGCCCATTCTTGAAACAGCCGTCAGAGTCCTGAGGCTATGGCCATGTGTTACTCCTTCTGTAGACAAACACTTTGATGACTGGTTTCGCTGAGGCGTAGCTTCTGAAGCCCCTCAGCTTTAACCCTGCTCTGGCCTTTTTTCCTTCTAGCTGCTCTGTCTTGTTTTATGTGATCCTGTTCTCCTGGTCCACCCTGACCTGTTCTCTCATTTCCTGTCAGCTCCTAGTTTCTCTCTCAGTCTCTGCCTTCAGATACATTGCATTTTAACTGGTGTGTATTGGAGCTGGGCAATATGGCATTTTTTTTAAGTGTCTCGATATTTTTAGGCCATATCACGATATATGATATATATCCCGATATTTTGCCTTTGCCTTGAGATGACGCTTTGACACGTACAATCGAATCAGAATAGCAATACTTGATATATTTTGATATTTTTATCTGTAATGTAATTGGGGTTTCCCCCAAAGCATGTTAGTTTCTTTTTTTTTCAGAAGCAAACCCCTAAAATAAAACAGTCAGTTATAAGTCCAAGCCATGTGCAAAATGTCACACAGGCACCTTTATTGACAGAGGTCACTCTGCACAATATCAAAATGTATAAAACAAATAGAACAAAATAAATGCACACAGCGCTGTAATGTTTATATTCATATTGTAAATATTGGTAATGTTAATAGTGTAAATTCCTTGGCCTTGTACATGGTCTCACTTTACTTATATTGTTTATTTTTCCTTCATAAAGAAGTTGAAGTATAGTTTAAAGATTCTGTGTGTTGCTAGCTGCTTTCTTGTTTTTTAATTTTGTGCTCTTATCTATTTAAATGTTTTTATTTGGTATTCCCACCGCTATACTGTGTTCAAGAGCAACTGAAACAACGGCTAATTACACCAGACTGTTATTCTGCCCTATTCCAATAAGAGGTATTCTGAATCCTTTATCACTGAGGGACTGAGGCGAGTGTTGGGTCTTGCCAGAAATCCTCACAAACAAAAACTGAGCTCTGTTGTTGGTTTTAATGACTTCAGTTACCTTTAACTGTTGACTGTGATCACAACAGTTTACTCACAGCACAGCATTTTTGAGTGCCCCAACAGTAAGCAAACTCATTCTGCATGCTGCTCCAGACAGTGATATGTAATATGACAGCCAGTCTGAGCTTAGCTTACGTGGTCTCTGGTCCTTCAGAGAAAGAGCTGAGGAGTATCCAAATGGACTTGTTTGCAACTAATGGCTTGTTTCATGAGACAACATCACTTTCTGTGGACTATCAGCAATACAGCACATCTTTGATTTACTTTGTTACCGGAATACAGTTGATCTGTTATTGAAATAATCAGATGTAGGGATAATACGAATCTGCACTGGCTGAACATCGGTATTGGCGGGTATCATATTTTTTTTTCAAACATTTGCCATCTGCAAATAAACATGGGGTTCAGATATCCTACCAATTTAATGCTTATATCTGGCACTTTGGAGGATTTGGGATGCTTTCACACCTGAAGTTAAGCAGATTCAATTCAAGTTTGGTATTTTCACAATGCACTTTGTCAGCCAGACTAAAGCCTGCCAAGCACTATGTGATATGCCACCTGCCACTAGTCAGGGCTGTAACTTCAGCCATCCAGCCCAACGTATGACCCGGAAATACACAACCAGCCTCAAGTAATATCACTGTTAAGCTCAAGGCTGTTTGGAAGGTTTCTGTGCCATGAAGTAAAGATAGAGCTGCATTTTGGCTGTGTCGGTGGCACATTGCCTGCAGAACTGTAGACCTGTTAAGAGAACTAGAGGCTGGCTGTGCTTATTTTGGCATCACTCTGATTGGTATTGTCAGTGAACATTATGTTGGTGAAGAGTTGGTGAGGTCTGGATCAAATGTGTTAAGTGTGAAAGCACCTATGAGGGGATTCTTTTCATGGGGTTACAAAATGACCTGTTGGACAAACTGTGATCTGGTGTCATGATCAGGAGAGAAATATTGGTATTGTTGGAGAAATATGCTGAAAGACGTAATTAGAAAAATATCTGTTGGATTATGATTTTAAACATTGGTACTGGCATGGACCCTGATTTTCACAATTGGTGCGTAACCAATTTATTCGCTCGGAGTAACCTGAGGATTGATTAGATTCCATCACATTTGAAGAAGGGTTTTATGAACTAAAGAAAGCAACAAAAACATACATGTATTCATTCAGATCATTTGGTGGAGGGATAGCTTTACAAAGGTCACACAACTGATTGATTAAACATAACAAAAACTGTGTATTATCACAGAGTGTCCTAGTTTTCCTCGAGAATCAGCCACAGCTCACTGCTTTAAGTAATATGTCAACAGAGTAATTGCATGTCACGTATATGCCTCTCTTCTGTTTGCCCTCTTTCGTTTGGTCTTTAAATTTGTTTAGACTTCAGTCCTTTGCAGCTCTCTGAAGGTCTGAAGCACAAACAGGCACATTCAGCCGCTGCCTTGTGCTGTTGGTGCATGACTCACTGGCTGGCTTTCTGATATTACAGACAGAGAGAGAGAGAAAGCGAGGGGAGGAAAGAGCGAGAGGGCGAGAGAAAAATGAGGCAGAGATGGGCAGATGAAGGGAGGAGAGAAAGAGAGAGATATTTCAGAGAGCTGGAGTGAAAGAGAGAGTGAATGTTATTTGAAAAATGAAGAGACGAAGAGAGAGAGAGAGAGAGAGCTGTGTGCTCTCATTAGTCGTTTGGTTTTCCAGCCAGCTCGGCTCGCTGGCAGAGAGAGAGAGAGAGAACGAGGGAGGGAAAGAGAACGAGGGAGAGAGAAAATGGGAATGTGAGAGAGACAGAGAGAAGGAGTGAGAGAGAGAGGGGTTTCTTTCTCCTCTGTCTGGCCTCTCTCCCATAGCAACAGAGGCTTAGCCACGTGAACGCCAGTTCCTTTGAGTTCACCCACTGCACAGAAGTTAACTCCTTCAGCACCAGATTATAGCCCAACACAGCAGGCAGAGAACAGAGGAGGGCTGCAGAGAGAACCAACACACTGATGGACAAACATATAGCTGACGTCTCTGCTGGAAACCAAAACGAGCTTCACTGACACTCTGAAATATCAATATGAGCACTTAAGACAGTCAGGGAGGTAGATACAGACTTAAAAATGCACCATAAGCAGTGGAATAGAATGAAAGAGTCCGTCCTCTGTCGTAGATTAAAGTCTAATTTGAATTTAGTTTTCTTAACCCAGATCTAGATGTGCACCAAAGGTATAAATCATGGCAGATATTCATGTTTGAAATATCAGTTAAACAGATTGTCTTTTCAGCACTGCGTTTGGTGTGAAGTGTCCACAATGCCAACATTTCCTGTAGTGCTTGACCTCATACCACAGATCAAGCTTTATCGAACAGTTCTTCGATAAACAGTTTTCTGAATCTGCAGTTAGGTGTGCTAGGAAACTACCAGACCATGAAATATCTACCACTGATTTATGCCAGATAAATGTCTGTTGGGGTTGATGGTAGAACAGTGCAGATGCTGGTACTAGTGTTAAAGTAACGCATCTATGCACCCCTACTCTGTACGTTTACATGCACAACCATGGTTATGTCTCAGTCAAGATATTGAACTGGACTACTGCCCTTGTCCTTGAACATCAGAGGAGATTTGATTATCGATGAAAGCATGTAAGACTTGCCAGGGTAAATTGCAACGTGGCCCATTTAGCAAGTTCCTTTTGGACCCTCTTCACTTAAAATTGGCTTATTTGTTTTGGGGGTGAAGTGGTCACATTGTAACATTTTTCTTTGTTTTGGTTTTATTCACATTACTCTTTGTCAAACCCTGTCAAATTTTGTGTAAACTAGCCCCCCAGCCCTAATTAAGAGCTGTATCTCCTGTCTTTGTTCATGCACCCGGCCCATTGTTGCACAGTGACCAAGGATTACACAACCGGCTTTGAGTAATAAACCTCATTCATCTCGAAGGAGCTTGGCAGTATTTTGAGTCATAAAATAAAGATAAAGTTGTATTTAGGCTGCTCAGATGAAAATGGCATGTTTACAGAGGCATTTTATAACTGTACCCCACGTGCACTTGTAGATGTGATAGATGCCTGTTGTCAGTGAGCGCTTATGCTAGCCTGCTTACTGTTGTCTTATTCAGCCAATTTCAAGGCACAATTCGGCCATTTGGTTTGCCTCCCTCATTTGGTCCTTGTTTAGCTCGGATTGCTTTCACACCCACAGTAAACTGAACTCTAGTTTGTTTGGAAACAAGTTTGTGTACGCTTTCACACCACCCCAAATTAACTTAACTTTCAGAAAGTTGAGCCAGAGCTTCAAATGTGTTAGGCGTGAAAGGGACCATAGAAAGCTGTTTACCAGTATTAAGCTTATGGTGCGCTCCAATTACCTCAGATCCCATTGAAACGCCTTTCAGTTACCAGCTCTTAAAGTCCAAGTACCTGAAGAAAATCCAATTTCTCAGTAGAGAATTCCAGCCAAAGGGGGCAATTCCAGTCGGACAGTCTGACTTCCAGGATCAAATGAATGCACCATTTACACGTAGTATTCATATTGCTTTATGTACTTTAGAAACACTACCATGCAGGTTGTGGGGCATGCTCAAATACTTAGTCCACTTTGAGTCTGTTTTAGGTTGATACGTGTAAGAATAATTCAACTTCGAACTGCCAGTTCAACTTCTAAGAAGTGAATTTAGTTGTGTTTCTGATAGATTGAAATGTACATCTTATGAGTCAAATTTGGTCAAAGTGGCACAATAATTTTTCCTTTTCTAACTGCATGTAAAAGTGCTGACTGTCAGCGGTTCAAAAACATTAGCGGCAGGACTGTATGTCCATCTGTTTGATGTTGACTTTGCTTCAGGGCTGACCGCTGACGAGTTCTTCTTGTATGTTTGATCAAAGACGCAAGAAACACAACACTGCACATGAAATATGTCTCATACAACTTTAGATATTTTTGCATACATTTTTTAATTCTGTGTCCAAATCCAAAGTTCCACCTGAAAATGAGAACAGAAAGAGATGGATATGTAAATTTGTGATTTGTAGCTTCATCAGCTGAATGATTATCTGCTGCTGTCAATATTAGAGAGTGGAATAAATAGTCTGAAGTACTGAAAAGCTGTGTATATAGAAATGAACTGCAGAACAGTGAAATGAATCCTCTATTTGGTTTCAAATGAAACACTGGAATAATTGTTGACTGGAGCTTGTGTGGGACAAAATTGGTTTCTGTGGGTTTCCTGACTCCACCACTCCACTTCTTTCTGTCAATGAAATGCAAACATTCAAATCCAGTAAAAACCTTCAACTTAGAAACTCAGCCTTTAAGTTTTCAAATCCATAAAGCCTGCTAGGATCTGAAAAAGGGTATGTACTTAAGATTAATAAGTGATACAAAGGGCCTATTTATTTACTCATTAATACTCTGGAAATATTTGGTCCTAAACATTCCCCTAACTCACCATAATGAATGTTAAAGTTTGGAGTCTGAAGCTGCTCCTGATTATGGAGTCTTTCTCTCTGTTTCAGTTTGGAGCTGAGCGGGAAAGTGAAAGACTTTCTGTGTTCGCTCTGTTCCCTTTGTTCAACAGCGAGCTAACTCTTTCCAGATGGACAAGAATTAACTCTCCTCACAACTCATCCCCTTTCCTCTTCACATGCATTCACTGACCTTTATGTTACCTGGACAGTTTGGAGAGTGGCTACCTCCTAAATGATGAGCAGAAGCGTTGCTGCCAAAATGTTTTTAGAATTGGTAAGTTAATGTGAATGCTAATAGATGATCATGCAGTGAGGCAGGGATGAGCAACTTTGGCTGTTGAGTGGGCTGAATCAATTGTTTCCTCAATGCCAGAAGGCTGAAAAGTTGTAAATAGGGAAACACTTAGTTTACAGTTTATTATCAAACATAATTAGACTAAAGGAACAAACACTTGCTGTCATCATAATCCATAGAACTGTACCAACATTTACATTTGAAACTTTAAACACAGATTTCAAGCCAGGTTAAATATTTGTTTTGGAGCTTTTTGATGATTGTATTGGATAGACAGAGTTAGTGGACAGAGTTAAAGCCTTATTTTGCTTCTTTTCAAGTCAAGAAATATATGCCTGTGTGAAGTTTTGCCTCGATTGTGATTGCCTTGGGGACGGGATGGGGGGACAAGTTGACCCCAGCTGCATCTCCAGAGGTAGAATCATAGGTGTAAGGCTGGAGCTGTGCTTGCTGTTATTACGCAGACAGGGGTGCATGGTGGCTATCATGCATGTAGACAGTGCTGTTTGATTCAGCGCATTAGTTATGTATGCCATTTAGAATTAACTTGTGACCTGCAGTCTTCACATGACCAGTAAGATTGGTGCAGAGGATATGTGTCGGCACATCAGTAACAGAAACTATGACAGAAATAAATCAAAGTCCACAATCCTCCATTATAATTGATGTGTTATTAGAGCTGCACTCTTCAAAACATGTCTGTCTGTCCAGCTGATGACAGATCAATTCTCTTTAAGAAGTTGGAAAGATTTATTGGTGTATTGGTTTAATTAGTGGCTGTGTAAATTGGTGACTTTCAGTTCACTCCGTAGCTGCGTTTGTGTTAGCTTAGCTTCAATGGCTGTATAATCTAACATAACAACCACTGATCAGACAACAACGCCAAGCCAGTTACGATGGCGCATGGAGGAAAATATTGTTGAAGACAGAAAGCAGAGGGTGATGATAGTGTGCTCTGACAGTTGGTCATCAGTTCTTACAAATATTTGATGATGACAGTGATTAAATGATTATTGGCATTCATTTTTTTTACTTTACTCCCAGAATTATCATCATGTTTGCTGTTCACTTCTAACACAACAGGGAGTTACATGCCGCCTGAGATTTTTGAACCCGCCAGTGGCATTCTCCAGTGACATGTGTATCACACGAGCAAGTATATAAACAAAATGCTTATGATGCCAACTAATGCAAGAACAAACTGCAGGTTTATCTCCAGCCCAAGGGTGGTGCAGGGGTTTTATTATTGTATCCTGCAAAAGTACAGGATCTTGTTAATTATGCTGTAAAGCTGCATTAATTGACTTTGTCTTGATTTTAGTCTTTATAAAGTAGAATTTCAACTTTGGTTTCAGCTCTTGCTTTATAATAATACCCAAAAAAAGAGTTTGCAGCAGGCAGCATTATCCAACAAGTACATAAGGTAACATCTGAAATGTAGACAATCTGAAAATTTATAGCTCAAGCGAAGCGCAAAGGTACATCAACCACACTGAGTCAGACATTTATGTGCCGTGCAGTAGGTAAAATAAAAAGTGGGAATAATCAGCTCAGGCAGATAAGAGAAGAATAAATAATCAATAAAAATATCATCAAGGAACACACTTTAAAAATGAATCAAACTCAAATGTGCAAGAGATACAGAAATCAATCAGTTTTCTTAATACCAACCAGGCTCCTTGTGATTACATTCACTGCAAAGATATTCCTCTAAAGTTGAAGTTATTTTCATGAAATTTTATAGACTAGAAAAAACACAGGGAGTTATATGTTGTCTTAAACTAATCAGTGAATATTGGGATGTTTATTGGTGTTGAGAGCTCATATTGCCTCAGACCGGGTGTGAGTGGACTCGGTATTTGACGTGTCTCAGCCGGAATGTGAACCGCAATTTAACAAGTTAACTCTTGTTACCTGAGAGGGGAAAATTCCCTCCAAAGAAACTTCTCCTCATATTGTCAGCGATGCGTCTCAGAAGCTGAATGTGTATTTCTGAGCAACACTTTTATATCAATGCCTGCATTTTTGCAGGTTGGTATTTCTTCAACACACCGGTCTTATCAGCAAAACTTGTATTATTTGAGATGTTTGTTTACATTTACATAACACTTAAATATATGAAAAATCATTAAAAGATATTTTAAATTTATAACATGGAACAAAGGGAATTGGTTACCCTATCATGATGTCCAATTTGACATCAGTGATACAAAATAAGCCTTTTATATAGCTTCTAAATGACTCTACTTGTTTTTTGTAAATATCACATTCAAAACATATTATTGTTTTGTCAGACTTTTCATGAGTACATAATTGTATTAATTAATGTGTTCACAGCGTTCAATTGCTCCAACATTTCACATGATTGTTGTTGTTAATGTCACACATGTCATCTTTTAGTTGTGGCGTCCCTAAAGCTGCACGTCCTGTCAAACAGGCAGCCATTCAGGCCTGTAGCCGTGCTCAGTCCGCCCAGCACAGCTACCTCTCCTCAGCTCTTCACTGTGTCCCCTGATATCATCCATCCCAGAGAGGAAAGCCACATGCCTCTGAATTTCTATCTATCATCACCCACACGGGTGGGCACTGGTTTGTCCCTGATCGTATTGGAGTAGGTTTTAGGAAATAAGAGTCTCCAACATGACACACCTTAAACTTAAGTGTGCTGGGAGTGTCTTTGAACACTCACACTCTCACATCAGGCTCCTGTAGGTAGAGAAGCTGAAGTAGTGAAGTCCTGCAGTGTAATGAGGCTTGTGAATGGAGAGAGGCAGCGCAGCAGCTTCATTTACATGCTGTGATTTCACACGAGGCAACTCCAACCTCCGCTGGAAAAAGTCTGTCAGGAAGACTCCATTAAACAAGTGAAACTTCAGATTCATTTTTGTCGAATTTGGTTAACTGACCCCAAATCATGCTATTAATGTTCAGGGGGAAATTTTGACTGTAACTAACTGCAGGAGGATAAATATATGTTAAAATGAATTGTAAAGTAAGAAGGTATTGTCTATATCTGGGTAAGTTGTGTTAATGATCACAATTGAAGATAATCAACTTTAAATATTAAGCCATTTTCTGCACTTCATTTGGTTGAAGGAGTGATCATATGGCAACATAAATTGGAGGTGTAGATGCCCAACATTGAATAAATTGTTGATTTTAATACCCCAAATTGCAAGCGAAATCCTGCACAGTGTCTGGATTACACTAACATGTTGGCAACATTGGAGTGGAAATGGTGTTGAGTGAGTTGTCCTTGGCTTTTCTACTAGAGATAAACACTTCTTGATAAAATGTTTAACGACGTTCACGGTTCAATAGATGTGTTTTAATTGCAGTATTTCAGTTTGAGGACAAACAGCTGTCATTAATTGTTGCCTTTACTAATCATATTTGTTCTGCAGTGGCATCTATGCCAGCATGCACAAATTCCTTCGGCAGTGTGCTTAAGTGTGGCTAACATATCCCATTATTTCTTTGAGAGGAGAGGCTGCAAAATAAAAACTAGAAAGCATTCGGAGAGCACAAACTTTTGCCAAGTTAACTCACATATTGCTGTTACATCTATAAGCAATAGTTCCATGATAAAGGTATCATCATAATATGATTCCTTCACCCTGATATCATTATTAGTTGGACCGTTATTGAGCAAAACGATTGTTTCCTAACGGTGATTGTCTGGATCACCACCAAAATCTAACCATTTTTAAGTTGGGCCTTTAACAACATCTCCTGAAATTTTCAGCAAAATCTGTCCAGTAGTTTTTGCATAATCTTGCTTACAAACAAGCAAACAAACATATGCTGGCAAAAACATAACCTCCTTGGTGGAGGTAATAATCTGTGGTGGGTAAGGGTGACGATAGCTTAGCATTGGCAAAACCTGAAAATCAATGAAATACAAGCTCATCAGTTTGGCCATTTAGCTGTGTGAGTGCTGTGACAGAGCGACATTTTGTTAAAGCGCTGGTTCATAAACAATCATAATTTCTTGCCGGGGTTATAGAAGCTCCAAGCACATCAGGAATGTGCATCAAAAAGAAGATTAAATGTCGCATCTGTCCACTGTGGCCTCAGATAGACACTCATAACATTCTGGCTCCTAAAGCTGTCTCAAAACGGCCGTGAAAAACACAGCCAGACTATGTTGGAAGTCCTGTGGCTTAGAAATTATAATCCAGTTTCAAGTCCTTGCTGAAATTGTCAGGATAACCGATAGAGACAAACCTATCAAGCCTTTCTGACCCTTGTTGAGTGTACAATAATGGTCACATTATGATGTGCTCAAAGACAGCTCAGAAAAACTTACAAGTGAATTTATAAATATGACATAATGATGTACTCAGTTTAGGAATAAACATAGCCTTTTCATCTAAATAGCTCTGCAATGCTGGTCTTGTAAGATTTCCCTAAACACTTCAGAATGTAACAGGAAAAAAGCACTTAAAGGCCAGGGCTGTCAAAACCAACCAAACCAAAACAAGTTACATACCGAACTGTTGTCCAAGTGCATCGTTGCAACCTTTGCTTTTTACTTCTCCAAATGTTGTTAACATATTTTTTTCAATTTTACAGACAGTCTTCCATCTCCTCTGGTCATAAGTCAGACTAAAAACCCATACACACTTGCAGAAAACCCTAAAATTATCCTGAATTTGCCTGGGTGAGCTGCAGATGTGAGGTTTTCACACTGACTTTACCCTGGAAATTACCAGCTGCCTATAAAGTATTTTCCTCCCCCTCCCCTTCTATTGGCTGACATGCAAACTTCAGCAAAGCTCCCTAATGTAAAGGCCAGGTGTGAACAAGAAGATCAGGGAATTACCTGGGTATGTTGCCCAGATATGCTGGAGAAAATATCAGGGTTGGATGTGTAAAAAGGGCTTAAGTGCGTTTTCTTTTACCAATGCTGGAATAACGGAGAATTCATCGCTTACAAATACATGCTAATGAAGAGAGATGGGAATGTTACAGAGGTTTTGTACAGGTCAGACAGTGTGATAAAGTTTGGCTTCATTTTTTGTTATTCAGAATATGAAGTTATACAACATGGGATGTCTAGGACAGCTATTTTTGTTGCCATCATAACGAACAGGTAACAATACTATTTATTTTTCACTTGAATCTCATTAAACAGGGTTCCCACGTGTCTTAGAAAACCTGGAAAATGATTGACCCTTTTTCCAGTCATGGAAAACATATGGAAAATGAGGGAAAAAGTAAAATGTCCTGGAAAATTATTTATCTTCCTTTTACCTTGTTAGTGAACAAAAATCAAACACAGGAAATGAAGTAAAAATGTACTTGGTAACTACTGCACACTTAACCATAAATTATGAGTAGATAAAATTATGCATGTTAAAGAACAAAATGTAAAAACTCGAACAATGGTGACAAAAAGAAATACTAAAAATGGCAAAATAAAATTTAGGCTTCTTAAACAGTAAATCAACAAAATATATTTATAAAAAACAGAAGATAAAGGGAGGTGGCAAAGTCCTGGTAAATGATTTCTAGAAAAGAGTAGGAACCTGATTAAAGTTGAGAATTTTTTTTTTAATTTAATAGCTGTTTGTCATTTTATTACAGAAAGTAATAACCAAGGTATATATTGTCTTGGTTCACATTACCAGGCCTACAAACTATTCAGAAACTCCAACATGAGGCCGTCAGTCTATGTTAGAACTCTTTGTTGTTAGATTCTTGTTTGCAACACTGCTGATTTTGTTTTGTGAACAAGTTTTGCATCACACCAGTGCTGTCAGTGAAAGAGTTAAGTGTACTCTGAAATGAGCATGTGCTCCAGGTGTGTATTGTGTGTGTCCTGCAGACATTAGTGGATGTAGGTGTGTGTAAAGTCCAAAGTTTGTGTTGACATTACAGCAGAACATTGTTACCGCTTTACCCACTGCTCAGCTTCTTATGAAACAAAAAGTATGCAGAAAAATATCACTGTATGGACATACATTTCACATCTACAGCTATTTTCTTTCTGTTTATGAATGTGGAAAACACCTAAATTGATACATACTTTTCTTCATATGTGCGTTTTCTGCAGCCCATGTGTGTGATGTGTGATGTCTCTGTAGGGCTGCACACTCAGAGATGTGTGAGCTGCTTTGACAGAGGCCAACTAGCCAGAGATGTAACTTGAGATTGTTGGTTGGGAATCTAGGGCAAGGTTCCTTCTGCACACATGTGTCAGTGTGTGTGTGCATGCAGTTGAGAGCATACAGCTGAAGTATGGTTGTGTGTGTGTTCGGAGCAAGATTGTGTATGCATGATCAGGCATTGCGTGTGCTGGTGTGTGTGCAGAGTTGTACTTGGTTTTGTGAATGCTTGCTCTCTGTTCGTGTGTGTGTGCCAGACAGTGCAGCAGATGAAGCAGGGAGGGGTGTTTTGCTGCTGGCTCCATTGATTGGTTCCATACAGACTGAAACTTGACCTTCACAGCAGATGTCTGTACGGCTGCCAAAGACATGCAGGCACACACACACATGCATGCAGAGAAGACAGAGTGCATAACTTATTATGTTGCTCTGGCTTCCATTGGTCCATATATTCTTATGTGTTTCCCCGCTTGACCATCACAGACTCTCCTAATCTCCGCTATGATCGCAGAGGATTATTGTGTGACATCAAAGTTGATAAGCCTCCATCCAACACAGTGCACACATTTCACAAATCACAAGTGATCAGCTGACAGAGGGAGATGAAGCATGATGGGAAGTGTGCCGGTCTCTCCTGAGGGCCCCCTGGCTCTACTGCTGCTGGTGTTTCTCAGAAAAAAGGGCGGAGAGGCTTTCAAACATTCATGGAGACAGTTCTTCTGCTCCCGACACCGCAGTCAGACTTACATTAAGGCCAGTGGAGCGCAGTGTGTCACCTTGCTGTAGTATTTCACATCTCTCAGACAGCTTTAGCATGATGGAGAGACAGAGATGCTTCTCAAATTCTATGCATAGTTCCTGGGGTTAGAAAAAAAAAAGAATAACCAGAATGAAATACAGTTAACTTTTAATTCAAGCTGGGAATGATTTGAAATGGGGCTAATCACAAATTTGAATTGCTTTCATTGAAGAAAATATATTCCTAAAACAACCAAAACGGAGAGCTACATGTATAACACTGTATTGCAGCATCAGCAGCTCAACTCTTGCCCTTCTCACAGTCATTACACCTCAACATAATCACATCATTCCAGGATGACGTGACACTTGTGTCAATTAGCAGTGTGATGTGGCTGTTGAGGTTCAGGAGAGAGCATGGCAAGGTGCACACTTCACATTCACACTTAAAAGCAGACACACACACTTGCAGTGCTTCTGTCCTCTGCTGTGTCTGCGTGAGAAGAACGGGACAGGAAAGTATTATTTTTTTTATTTTAATTTTAATTGTCAGGGACCATGTACAGAAAAAACATTAAACTCACAAGAATAGAGATGCTCTGCACCAGATAGTAGCTTTTTAGCTAGTTTCCATCTGCAGTCCCTGTGGCAGGCAAGAGAGAAATTAAAGTATAAAGATAAAGTGCATTTACAGTACAGAAAGTGCATAAAAGTATAGAAAAGTACATTTTGTTCATAGAAAGTGCATACATTTTACTATAGTACAAAGACACAGATTTAAAACAGAAAAACTCACATACACTCAAAGGCATAGAAATATAATTATTGGAATTAATTATGTTAAAAATAATTATGAAAACATCACAGAGTCTTGATACAAGAGTCTCTATTTTTAAATGAATTTGGGATTGTATAGTAATTTTCTGGTCTGAGTACTCAAAGCGCCAGGGTAGGAAACTTACTTACTAAGCTTTTGCCTGCCTGCCACTCATTTATTCACAATCCACTTTATTTTAACAGGCAGTGTAACGTAATGACATATAACACCATAATCTGGATTCGGAATAATCAAGTAAAATGCCATTATTTGAGGTTAATATTTTATCTGTTGAAGAAAATATTATTATTATTATTATTATTATTATTATTATTATTATTATATTAAAGCTTGTTAGGATCTCCGTGTACGATCATGACCTCAAAGGATACTTTTACTGCTACTCAGCTTTGACTAAGGGCTAGCAAAATCAAATGTTTGCTTAAAAAGATAAATTAATAGAGTAATTGAAGCAAAAACAAAAGACTCCAGGGCACTTTCTTTATACCTTTAAAATGCCTGTAATTTTACGACTTGGTCATGTAGACCTTAAAAACACACTTCGACGTGTTTTGGCATCAAGTCTTTATCAGGAAGTCATGCAAACAGATATTGGGCTGAAGGAGGCCCTTTTAAATGGTGCTCCACCAGTAGAAAATTGCCCCTTGGGCTCAGAGGCTTGGGCTTTGTCTTCCAAATAATTAGAATAATTATATTTATAGGGTATGGTGGAAAGTACAAGGATTTATTGTAATCAAGCATAATCCCTTCATGTCTCATGTTGTTTTTTGTCACAAATCACTTTTTTCTTCACTTTTTACTACCTGCCATCAGGGCTTGTAGGCTCATCAAACCTTGTCAGTCAGTCTTCCATTCCCAAACTGTCGACTAAAGTTTTAGTATCAAAATATATTTTAGATCAAAATACTGCAAAAATATGAAATTCTCTAATTGAGGAAAATCACACTACACAAGATGGAATGACTGATTGTTGTGGTCGATGGGTCTGTAAACCCTAAAACTGTCAGGTTCTGCCATAACCGTGCATATTTCATGTAGTTTGACCTCGGCAGAATGATGATCTATGTTAGCTAATGAACAGAAATGAGTTGTTTGTTCAAAAAGCAGGTTAATATTTTGTCTCTTTCCCTCTCTGGAGTAGTGAACTAAAGACAGTGAATTACAGGGTCTGTAGAATGTGGGCAAAACTCCTGCAGGATTTGATTTTGGCCTCTTGGAAGTGCTCTGGTTTGTGTTTGTTGTCCCAATGGTCTTGGCCAATCGGGATGCACTAACCAGGATTTCTGTTATCAGTTTTCGCCGGAAGCCCCCAAATATTGGCCTTCACCCCTGCAGGCTAAGTCCTCATCAGAATAAAGCGGATTGGTTCTGAGATTACTACTGTTAATGCTTGCAGTACTACTGTTATTGCTCCAGTTCAGGGACCCAGCCAGCTCTGCTTACGTCAGAAGCACCCATTTTTCCATTTCACTGTTCGCCAGCCACCAAAAACATCCATTAACTCTTCCCATCCCATTTTTGAATTCACTATGACTTGTCTTAAAAACTACATTATTTTTGTTGCTTATTTTTTTACTTACAAAGCCACTAAAATTGTGTAGTTTGAAAACCAAAGATTTCTTTTATGTCTTCGGCATTATAGTTTAAACAAATGTTGGTGCCAATCCTGCTGCTTTACAGGTCATGACAACATTAATCCTCAGCTGGTTTTTGACTTTCTCTACCCTGTGAAAACCAGGGTACGATTAAAGATGAAGCATAGGGAATATGGAGACAGTGTGCGCACACACTCCTCCCACCACAGTGTGCAGAGCCTCTTGAGCTCTACTTAAAGTCTTGACTAGTTTTTCTGTTCTGCTTTATTATTCATGTCTGTTCCCAAAAGGATAGGCTTGGATTAAGTCCAGGTCAGTTGCATGGCCATTGACTGTGGAGCCTCAGAGAAGTAATAGGAAGGATTATAGTGAATAAGTAATCACACAAACACTCCTTCACGCTGATAAGAATGATGATAAAGCCAATAGTGAACACTGTTTGCACGCTGTGTGGCATTCCTAATCACCTACTTTCTTATCAGCTGTTATAGTTTGGACAGGGCCTCCATTTAGTTATATCAATGATTAGCCTAAACTGGAATGTAGATGTGATGATGTTATGTTACTCCAATGTTTTGCTTAAAAGACACCTCCAAAACAGCACAAGCTTTTATCACATTGGACCTCCTTACAGCCTTAAGCTGGTAAGACAAGTATGCCTCATTGACAAAGTCAGCTTGATTTCACCGTGAAAGCCAGCAAGTGATGTCCTGCTAAGCAGACATGGTGCATCATAATTACTTCAGCAGCCTCTTTTCGTTGACCTGTCCGAGGCTTGTATAAACATGGACAAGAGAGTTAGATAAAAATGTGCTGACAGTGATACAGTTCAGTTCAAAGAGCTTTATTGGAATGAATGTTGTGACATTATTGCCAGATAGCATTAGATTTATAAAAAATACATTTATTTAAATCAAAAGGGAAAAATATAGTTATTGTGATATGAATTAGGAGTACTATGACTTTCCTTCTGTTGACTTATCTCCTAATTTGGTCTAATTTGAGGAGTGTTGGGGTCACATTAGGTGGTTGCTGTCATCCTAGTGAACTGTGTGACGGAGAAGAATGTCTAGGTTTTCCTTCAGTTCCTCGGTCAACAGAGCTTTATAGGTTATTTTGGAAATAGGAGATGGTGGTGCATTAATACTAATCATGACACTGATTGGCACTTTGTACTCTAACTTGTGTCAACCCCAAGGCCCATTCTCTGTATTGTTTCAAGCCTTTATATTTATGTAGGTCCATATAAAATCCATGATCATGGAATCGGGGATGAAATCACAGAATTGGACCTTAAAAGCAGAATTCAGTATAAACGTGGAATATCACACCGGCTAAGTCGTCAAAGAAGCTGCGATCTCCCGGCTAACTCCAAAGTACAGGGTAGAGCAGTTTCCTAACAATTATTATGTGTCAGACAATCAAATGTTCTGCAGATTTTGTCAACATAATGTTGACTGGACCCGTACAGATACGTGTGAGGACCATCTGAAGAGTGAGTATCTATATTTCATTATGTTATACTGTGTCTCTGAATTAAATTTGCGTAAAGTACTAAAAACTGAACTGTTACGGAATTTGGGAAAAAAATAACACAGATTTTATAGGGCCCTATTTATGTCCCTGTGACTTTTTCACCATCACTGTAAACTTTGTGGAGGCATAACAAGGGAACAAGTTGATCCCCGCTCTGTTCCATCTTTGGATGTAGTAACAGGAGCATACAGAGCTAGCAGCACACATGACTGTATGCGGAGCTCATGCTGTACCTGTGGTCTCTCAGCTCCCCAAAGCCTTGTCCCCCTTTATAGTGACACCTAAATTACACTTTTGCACAATCAATATGAACATCTTAAGGTATAGTGACAGCAGTGCTTTGTTACAGTGCTTTTGTGAAAATGCATGGTGAAAGAGATCCGTCAATACAAAGCACAATGCTCCTCCAAGATAAAAGCGCCAGATGTCCTATGTTTACAAGGAGGGAACAGAAATTCACAGAGCAGGGAAGTAAATATTTAACAGATGCAGTGTGCGTGATACAATATGACATCTGACGTTTCTGCACTGTTAGGGCACGGTGTTGGCTGTTTAACTGGGGGGACAAAGGGACTAAAAAAGAATTTATGATGGCAACAAGCTTATGGACGCCCAGACCATAAATCTGCCCTCATCATCATTGTCTCAGCTGAATATGAATTAATATGAGGTTGGCCCCTTCAGACGTTGCAGCTCGATTATGTTTTTGTATTCTTTGCTTTATGATGCCATAGATGATGATGTATTTGGACTTACAACCTCTTATCCTCTTATTATGCTCTAAATACATTAGAGTTTTGCATAAGTATGTCTATAATGGACTGCAGCCAACCTTACCAGCACATTCTTCAGTGGTATCACTTGGCTCCCTCTGAGTGCTGTTTCTGAGCCTGCCACTGATGAATTTTGCGGTTCCCTTTTCTGTACTGGCCTCTGTGGTTAAAAACAAAAGAAGTTACAGAGGTCAGAATATGATAGGTCGGAACCAGAGGGAGAGAAACAAGCACTGTTTAATTGTGCATACTTGAATGTGTGTATGCGTATCCTGCTGTCACTTTCCTCTTCTCAACACTGAAATGTTTCAGTCAGATGACATGATTGAAGCACAGTTTTTGTTCAACCTGGCAGTTGTCGGGTTTTGGGACGTGTTGGTTATGAAGATTGGTCATTTTGTTTCATGAGTTGTGTCATAAGCTGTGTTTCCATTGAATGGTCTGGTTTGGTTCAGTATGGTTGGAGTATTAAGAACTGACCTTGCTTGCATTTCCACCTCCAGCTGTACCCTCACCTGGGTGGCAGTAAGGCGAAAGCCGGATCTCCCTCTGCACTCTTCTCCAACAATGCCTAAGAAGGTGTGCACCACCGTAGTACACCATGCAGCGTTGTTTGTGCAGACATTCTTTATAGAATAGAATAGAATAGCCGTTTATTGTCATTGTACTACTGGCATACAACAAAATTAGGGAGAGCGCATCTCACCTACAGTGCAGAATAAAAACACTTCTATAATGTGATAATATACATATATATACATATATATATACACAACATGGCAGTGGAATGGTAGAATATGTACAGACATAAACTTGGTGTTTATAAATATATTGCACTTCGCTAGATTGTTTTTAATTGAACCCCACAGACTCACACATGTGCATTCAGGAGTCTGATCGCCCATGGGTAAAAGCTGTGTTTGAGGCCGTGTGTTCTGCACCTGTGGCTCCTAAATCTTTTTCCAGAGGGTAGGAGGCAGAAGAGACCCTGGCCTGAATGTGACTGATCCGAGCAGAAGTAATAAAAAGTAGTGAAAAAATGTTGTTTTCCTTTTAGCTGCTGTCACTCCGGAAGTGATAATTCTTGTGACCAATCAACACTTCCAGCATTTTCAGCTTCTCCCTTTGGTGTCTGCTTGGTATGCTCAGCACCCAAAAGGAAGGGTGCCAAAAAGTGGGACAGCACTGATGAGTTATTTGGTTACCTTTCCCTTTAGCTGCCAGTGAAAACGCCTTTAATTGCATACCATACTGAGCTGAACTGAATCCAGACTGTTTGGTTGAAAGGCCCCTATTGTGACAGACAATAAAGACCCCATTTGGGATGCCTTATGACTTCATTACAGAAAGTCTGTCATGTTTGATTTTGACCCACATCCCACGACTTGTCGTGCAGGCTTGACAAAGTGAAGAATGTAAAGAAAAAGGCTGTTCCTTTAAGATCAAACTATGAGACTGAGAAAATGTTTGTGGAACTCTGAAAACAACATCCCAGCTTTTATGATGTGTCTTAGAGGGACTACCACAGAAGACTAAAAAGAAGAAATGCTGAGGAAAAATAGAATTTAGTGGGGTGCTGGTTTGGTGGAGTGGTAAGCAACCAGGCCCATCCCATATACATTCTTCTGCCGGCCCGGGTTCGAACCCAGCCTGTGGCCAGTTTGCAGAGTATCCTCCCCTACTCTCTCTCGCTCCCTTTCACAAGCCTGTCCACTGTCTCTCTCTCCTATCAATAAAGGCACAAAATGTCAAAAAAATTGTATCACTTGTTGCAACATTGGTTGTGATGAATGTTGCACTGGACTTTAGTGTCCAAGTCACAGCACCATCTTATGGCTCTACAGTGTGATCGCCAAATCTGACACAGGAACCACTGTAACAGATGAGGAAATTGTGAAGTTTGACTTTAGCATAACACACTGTAAATTGTCGTGGCTTTTTACACAATAGCTGAAACTGTGTTAACGTCAGAGGGCAAAGTGATGCTGGAGCTCTGTTAGGACACATAATCAGAAACGCTCTGTGAAAATGACTCTTGTTGCATGAAGAAATGCTAGATTTAATGTGCTGCTGAATTCTCTTATTTATTTTATTATTGTTAATGCCACAGTTAATCATCAAAGATACAGAAATGATTGAAAGTCAGGTCTTGATTTGAGCATTGAACGTTGTGTTGACTGGGGTTGTGTTGAAGTCTTCATTGAGTAGTGAAGTAGTCAGGTCAGTGACCTGCAGTTTGACTGAGCTGCTGCTTTATAACCTGCTGAAGAGAGGAGCGGAGCGGCATGAATCAGTGTTGACTTTTGCCTTTGTTATGTGAATGAGGATCCTGTACAGATGGATTTAGTGGGTGGAGAGAGCCAGAAGGGATACACACACACACAGACACACACACAAGAGTGGAGGGATTTACCAGTGCAGTCTGTTATCTCCACATGATTCTGGGCAGAGTGCACTGATGCTGCTGGGGACGACCCATTACTATCTGTCTGTGTTTATCTGCGTGTGTGAACTTTGAATACCCTGAATGCAGATGTATCTCTGAGCTGAGTGAAACCATTGAACTTTTTAGAACTTGATTGCTTCCATCAGCGCTAGAGGTGGCTCAGATTGTTCAGTTTCTTTTTGACTGCATAAAGAAACTCAGCGATACCCATCGGAGAGGAAGAGTGACAAACTATAGCCTTAAGTGAGCTGCCAGTTGCAGGCCTGGTGGTAGAATTGGAGTTTGTTGCTTGAGTAACACTTGAACATTCTGCATGACAGGCCTGTTATACACTACATAAGTCAGTAATACCAAATCCTGGAAATTTAGCTTTGGATTTAATGTTGAACTGATATACTGAATATTAGGGATTCACTGTATTACCATAAAAAGATCAATATCTGCAGATATTTGCCTTAAAAAGGTTTTGGCAGATATACACAGTTTTGCTGATATTTAGAGGGGCTACTTTGGCCATATAAATCACATATATTGGCTGTAATATTGGCAGGATGCACACATATACCATAATGGCTTCCCTCATCATCAATAAATGTTCAATTTCATAAATCAGAAGTTTCACTTATTCAAGACTAAAATGTTGGGTTTCTTGCTTTTCATGTTTCCTACACAAATGGACTTTGACCATGAAAGTAACCGATCAGTTTGATTGAAGTGAAGACTATGTGCTCTTGTACGTGCATGATATACTGAGTATTTGAAACTCGCTTCCATCTGGATGATAAGACAGAATTTAAAAATTATGACATAGTAGGTAGTCAATGGCTTGTTGTAAACATACTCTCAGCACAGTGAGAGGAGGAGGGGCAGTGCAAAAATGTGGTAAGGTGCAGAATTATGACAGTAGTGCAAAATTATGATGGCAACAGCAGTAAAAAATAGAGCAGTGTAATTTAAATAGTGCAGAGAGCGTAGCTTGATTGGGAGGTAGAGCAACAGTTTCAGTAATAACAGACGTAAAAAAGTGCAATATCTTATTTACAGATTAACAAATTATAATGTGACGAACAGTGCAGCAGTGAGGTTGTTAGAGAATATATCGGTATTGATATCAGTATCGGTGATTAAAGATTCCAGAAATATCAGCATGTCAGCAATAATCCCTAATATTTAGCTTTTGAAGCAAGTAGCTGCTGATACTAATATAAAACCGATAATAACGTGCATCCATTATTTTCAATACAAATCCAATGTAGTGCAGTGTTCTCAGTGGTAAACGTCCTGAACAGAAAATCACTCTTAGTGTTAGCTGCTTTTTAAAGCCACACATTTATCACTCCCAGTTTTACCTTTGAGAGGGCAGTGCTGTCAGTGTCATATTTCCTTTGTAATATCATTGGCCTATTTCAAGATTGTTTATATAAGACCTGTAATTGATGTTGCCTTTGCTCTTGGAGTGCATCTGCTGCCTGTTAAATAATAAAACACCAAGTTCCTGTACTGAGGTTGTTACAGTATATAATAGCAAAGATAAAATTATAGCTAAGCATTCTCCCCTCCTAAGAGGCTTATGTGATTCTGCTGGTCAAAGTTGAATAAAAATGAACTCTGGCCTGCAAGTCGGCTGAGTCGGCTGTAGACCTCACATGACAAAATCTGTCAATTGTTCAAGGAAGACTGTCAAAATTTTTAGTAAATACAAAGTAGTTTTTTTCAAGCAATACAGCTTTTTAATGATCAAAGTATTCAAAAGAGTATAAACCTAAGACATAGATGAATGGATGTTGCCTGCCTTAAGTGGAGGGAAAGCCCTGACAAAATTGCACACGTGTGTCAGCATTGTTTCTGTCCTGAACATTGCCTGAGTTTGCTGCTTATATTGATTGCCTGTGAGTTATATCCATGTCTGTTTTAAAATACATAAATATGTATAATTTGGGGGCTCAACAAAGACAAAAATGTGAAGATAATGTTTGTAGAAAAGGTTCTTTAAGGGATTTGAGTTGTTTCCTCTTTTGTTTGTGTACATTATTCAAACAGTGGCCAGGGGACCAACTGCAGCCTGTTGGTTATTGTTTATCAGCCCACAGCAGTTTTAAAATGGTAAAATAAAAAAATATATATATAAAAAATAAAGAGAGACCAATTTTGTTGTCAGTTAGTGTCATGTGTGGCCATTTGCTCTGCCTGCACCATCTCAGTGTCCAATCAACAAAGCATTAAGCTCTTACCATCTTCAGACACCTAAATTCATCATATTTTTGCAGCCTTGAGGCGCTGGTATGACAGAGTGATTAGCCTCGCACAGTTTGCCTGAGTTCGACTGAAGCCCATTATCCATGTCAGTCCACTGTCTCTCTTCTATTAATAGAGGTCAGAAATGCCCCAAAATGTCTTTAATTTTACGATTAGCAGCCTCATGCAGTTTGCTCTTGTTTTGTGTCTGAACATGAAGATCAAATGTCAGCTACTTTCCTTTTTGTTGGATGTAGCATGTTTCGTCATTCCCATCCTGATAGTGGGACCCAAGGTCACCCAAAGCCACCTGAAATCTGATATGCCCCCCCGAAGTCCTTAAGTTTTATATATTAAAGGTGAGGTACAGCAATGTGGCCCTGTCACACTTGTAGTTTTCAATATGTGGCCCTTAAAGAAAAAAGTTTGGACACCCCTGCTTTAGATAGATGACTGTGTAGCCTTCTGCAGGCATCATAATATCGATATTAACATCAGAATAACAGAAGTGACTGATTGATAGAGATAATTTACTGGCCAATAAAGGCATATATATGGTATTCCCTAATGTTCTCCCTTTGGTAAAGTCAGCCACATCGTCTTTGTTTACACTACATGCTTGTTGGTCATGTATAATGCCTCCTCTGTTGTCTGTGTGCATACAAAAACAGGCTTATGAAAGTGAATGATATGCATGTGAGAGTGTGCGTGAGTGCTCCATTTTGGAGTCGGCAGTCTGTGTATGTGTGCACCCGCTGCGTTCAAGCCAGGAAACATGCAATTTGAAACGGTGGGATGGTGGAATTTCTAGCCCACATGCTGTAGCAGGAGACGCAGACACGTGAGCCGGTTGACCTCAAACCATCTCTGAGAGGGAGAGAGAGAGAGGGAGAGGAGGGGGAGCATTAAATAGAGGAAGAGAGGGGGCAGGGGAGAAGAAGAGGCAGTGAAAATAAGAGGAAGACACCTTTTAAAGGAAAGTGAGGCAGAGGGGGAGAAATAACAAAGAGACGACAAAGCGGGAGGGGAAGGAAAACACAAGGAAACAGAACCCGCAGAGATGAAAAGAGATAAAGCCTGTGTGTGCTGGTACGTGTCCTGTAAATTAATGAATGCTGCTGCTGGTTCTTTACAGCAAGGCATGAACAGGATTAGGATTGGGGTTTGTCTTCCCAAACATGCAGGAGATCCAGCTCTCTCGCACAAATCCTCGGAAAATTTCCAAATATTTTCTGTTTTAGCTGCATGCATGACAAATCCTGATGCTGTTTAAACTGGGGATGTAGCCGATGGATAATCACAGCAGAAAGTATTATTTCTGTGATGAAGGGCACAATGACACAAAATTTTGTGCATGTAAAGCTTCAAAATGTTTTCTGTTTGCTACAATGTTTGTATCTGCTCTTCTATTGATGAATCCGTCCTTATGAAAGCTACAGTCTTTACACCAAAGTGTAAAATAAGATAGTACAGTAACTTTCATCAGGGGGAAGGTTATCATGCTGCATTCCAGTTGTACTGGGAAGTCAGGATTTTGAGTTCCTAGTGGGAAATTTCAGCTGAAACGCCCCCTGAGGTTCAGAATTTCCTAATGGGAAGTCGGTGGATCCTCACCACCCCCGAGTTGACAACTGAAGATGGCCTCCCCCAGTGTAGACAGTTATTAAACTTCTGTAACATTCTGTTTATTAGCGCTTCTGACTAGTGTTTGTCGCACTATATCAGCCGTATACGTAGTATTGTTCTCGTATGTATATATAGAAATACTGCTAGTGTTATTTACATCCTTCATGTGGAATGTGCGAACTACAACACAGGGCATGCTAACAAAAGCTAACAATAGCCTGGTAGATCAGCAAGACTTTGTAACTGGAACACTGATAACTTGGATACGATATCATTCCCACTCCCCTCCTCCCATATGTCCACATAGCGTCCACATTTCAACATGGCTACCTAGTTGCCTAGGCACTCTTTCCGATTCAGACTAATTCAAGATTCAAAGTCAAAGCTCTCTTTTTTTACAAAGGGTACTTGTATAAGCATTTTACTACAGTATGTTGTGTGCTTGACATTGACAGAGCTCAGCAAAAATGTTTTAAAGACTTAAGAGAAGTAAAATTATTACGTTGGAAAACAATAGTTGAGTATTTTAACCTTTTATATTTAAAAGTGGGCTTTAAAAGCTGTTTCCTGAATTTCATTTTCATTTAAAAATGAAACAGGCAGGCAATGATTTAGTCTTTCTTTTTACCTATTCTGAGTTGACTGGGAGTTGTATAACCTTGGAACTTGGTTGTTGTAGCTGGAAATAATGTCACATCCCAATTACATGTGTTCCAGTTAGGAGATGGTAAACTCACACCTGAGGGGCATCTGACCTCCCAAGTTTAGATTTTGACCCAGGAAGGCTTTTCCAGTGATGTGTTTAATGTGCAACTTGGATATTCCAACCTCTCAGATGAAATGGAGTGCACCATTAGTCCGTCTTTCGCTGTTTAATGCAATGGTTGAAGCCAAGAGACAGAAGAGGACAGTGACAGGAAGTTAAGAGGTCAGTTTTTAGAGGAGGCTAACAGATTTTGATTTCAGGTGATCTTTTATTGGAGCAAGTGAAGGAAACATGAAAATTACTGGTTTTGTTTCCCATCGAACACACTGTTGCAATACTAACAGTCTGTAATTCTGACAGATTGCTTTATGGCAAAATTATTTATGAAGAACGACCCTTGCTTTGCCTTAAATTTTTTGTTGCTTTGTAATGTCGGGTCCTGCCTACTTGAGGATCATTTAGGCTAAATACGAGTAGAGCCTTGAATCACTCTTACCACTTACAAATCACAAATGTATGTTATTCCATAAGGGGAGCATAAATGTGCCTTAAGACCACTCTCAGCCCACCCCCAGGCCTTCATGTGCAGGTTTAAACAACCAGCTCTGGAGGATTTCAGCGGCTGCCTGTGTGAAATATTCTTTCATTTTTCAGGAGTGCAAATGTTGAAGAAAGCTGAAGAGGGGAAGAGGTGGAGGTTTACTGGGTCTGCTTTCAATTAACATGCTCAACAGTCCTGCTGTGTTTGTCTCTTGGCTTTCACACATGAACATGTGACCACGATGTGTGTGTGTGTGCCTTCATGTGTGTGAGAGAGAGCACGCCTGTGTACATGTCTGCACACAGTGTGAGTGCTAAAATATGTTGTGGTGCTCCTTTTAGCTGTAGATGATCATGTCTCTTTATTAGACTGAAGGGTAAAATGGAGATGGTCTGTACTTTCTTATTGTGGTCATACAGACATGATTTTAACAGCTGTTAAAAATGTTGGCAGTATTAATCATTGTCACTTTAGTATTCAAACAATATGTTGCTCAGCCACACAGCACATCTATCCAAACAAGGTATTCATCCATTTATGCGTTTTTTGTCATATATGCCTTGAAAGAATGACAGTTGTTCATGAATTTCTGTTGTTAAAAATGCTTCCACATTCCTCTGAATGGAGAGTTTGGTTAGTTTTTCTGGCGATGCTCTAGTTAGTTTGTCCCTTTTGTACAGAGATAATCCTGCAGCCAGACAGCGGTCGCCCTCTCTCACCCACATTGTATTTTTTACAGACTTTATGTCCGTGATAACACAAAGTATTTCAACTTCAATTGCACAAGATAAGAAAAGCTTTAGTCATTTTGGTTTTTATTTTTGATTGCTCCTTTATGTACATGTTTACAGCGGTGAAAACAAAACCAAACAACACTTATAACGTCTTGAATGGCGTGTTTGTGCAATGATTACTTGAATAAGAGTTGGTTAGATTAAGACTCAAAGGTTACAACAGTTCACTGCAGAGATAGACGAGCGTTTCCCCTGACACAGCAGAAAATGTGTCCTGCTGCTCGGCTGGATCAATGTCAAACACACACACACTTGCACACACACACACACTTGCACAGACTTTGTTGATGTTTGCGTCAAATAGTTTTGAGTTGAGTCACACTCTGTTTCTCCCGCTCTCACTCTGATTTTTTAATATTCACTCAGCTCAAGCTCCCCTCTCAAACCCACACACAGACTTTTCTTTAACTCTATGCAGTCAGCTTTTTACAGAGCATTTTGACATGTTTCTTACAATAAATCAAATCTTGTGTTGGGACATGAGCCCTCCTCTATTTGGTTTTGGCTGCACAGATCCAGCAGTAAACAGGCCTTGTAATAGCACGACCATTCTTATATTTTTGGAAGCTGTGAGGTTTGAGTCCTCTGTGCCGTGTAATTAAGCCGAAACTAAATTTAAACCAGACTGTGATTTAGATTTAACAAGCCAAGAACATAGACGGAGCAGAACACGTCACATACACGCTTTATTCTTGGACACATTTACACGTGTGTATTTGTTCCTGCTGTTGTTCTTTCAGTGAATGAGAAAAAAAAAACACAGATTAGCTGCAGAAGACAAAGGGCCAGGAGAAAGCCTCTCAGCCCAAATGTTGCTCAAAGACTTGTTTGTTTTTGGGCACTTAAGCAAGCACACACACAGTAACACACACATGGGCCCTGCTGGACGGAGCGCAGCATGTGATTGTAATGATGCAGCATTATGAAAGGCTGTTTTCCATGATGTCAATTTGTGTCCTTGACATGAACCTAAAGAAAAACTGAGCTCAGCATGGGGCAGCTTTAACAGGTAAACTAAAACATGAATTATGAACCAACTGTTAAATCAGCAAATGATGCTAACTACTTAAATAGCAGGCCTGCAAAGCCTGTCAGATCCTACTGCACTGCTTTTACCCTGGGCATGGAAAAGCAAGTTTGTCTTTTTTAACTTTAAGAGTCTTCAGTGGTTATTCTATTTGGATTAAAGTAGAAAATATAATCATGTAAAGTAACTAGAGTCCTGTACTTGCTGCTAGCATTACTTTAATTTTCAGGGTTTGCTCTCAGTGGAATTTGCAAAACATGCATTTGATAGAAATGTCAAAATAAAGGCACATCCTCAGTCCTGTTGATTACCTGCATGACCTAAGTTTGCATCCATTTTGGATATTCATACAAAAGTTCAATGCCCTTGATAGCAAAGGATCACACAGTTCATTACAAATACACCTTCAGTGATGACCTGTAATTTGAACTTACTTGTTTGACGCTGCAGTCAGTACATCATTTAGGGTGCTTTTAAGCTCACTGTGGTTTAATTATATATCCAGCCTCCACTTGTTAGTTCCTGGATGCTATATGCAGTAATGTGAAATGAATGACAGTATAAAGTGTTGGATTTAGAGGATAGCAGCATACTCTAACAGCTTTTCTTCTCGTTTTTGTCATGAAAACTGCCATAAAAGCATCTGTGATGCATGATTTTGCCAATAAACCTTGTAGGGTGCTGGATGGAACAAAAACTTAGCACAAGATCAGAAGTGATGAGTGAGCAGTGATGTGTTGTCTTCAATGTATTGTTTGTGAATGAACCAATTTCAAGTACCATTATCTTGAATTAAAACATAAGCCAGCCTCTGTTTGAGTGAGAGCTGAGCAATATATCATATTTTCATTGTCAGCCACATGATTCAAAGTGCTATGCTAGTATTTGTTTGTTGTCTAATGGGAAGCAAAACCATGTTTTGTCATTTCTTTGACTTTCTACAAAAGGTTCCTATTTATTTCACCATCAGTATGACGAGAGTGCATGTGGAGCCTGTGTTGTTTCTCCGTATAAAATGTACAATCAACAATGGGGGATTATTACAGATACAATGGTGTTACAGTTCAAACAGTGACCGTGTTAAATAAAGCCTTTCAGATATTTTTCTTCCTTAAAATAAAAAATGAACACCCAAACATAAAGACAGGACATTTATCTTTAACAACAGCTTTAACTGCTACAACCGTAACATCCAGTCATGCTGACGTTTCAAGCTGCCATATTTACGCCCCTGTGATGCTTCACCTACACCATGTATAAAGGCAGGAGTGCTGGGTGTGTATGTGGGGCCACGTGCAGTGTTGGGCACGTCCAAGCCGTTTTTCAGCCTGATTTGGCTCAGATGTAGCGGCTCAGGGAGCTTTGTTTCAGCACTTTTGCGTAAAGGGTTGTAGACACTATGCAGCGCAACAGTGAGCTTTTAGAAGTTGAAAAATTAGGCTGCTTATGGAGAACTCATTTGTTAGAGTCAGGACATATTGTCAGAAATGATTAACAGCATAGGCTCCACACAATGGAACTGAAAGCCATGAGATTATTTGCTGCTTCAGTCCTTTTTTGCCAGTAGACAACTGTGGTGTGCAATAGAAGAACTAGTGGGTTTATTGATCTTTTTTTTTCTTTATTAAATCCCATGGAATATTACAATAAACATCAAAGGAAAAAAAAGCTAATTTTCATTAGTTTGATAATGGTATTCATTTTTCACATTTTGTTTATGATTAATACACATAAAAAGCCAAAATTTAAGCACACAAGAGGAAATGTAAAATCAGAAAGACTGGCTTTTATTATTAAACCAAGCCAATGATCCAGATCTATAAAAATACATTTACATCGCCACAAGTGAGGCTGGGCAGATGTGAATCAACCACATTTTCAGCTTTAGGGTAAACTCCTGCTGAGTACATCACAGTTGGGACTGTGTTCAATGTTTGGTGGTATGCATTGAGTCCACACTACCAACTCAATATTGATCAAGGCCTCTCAGACCACCTCTGTATCTAATCTGAGGATATCAAACAATGTTTTTGCACCTTGAAAAGTGTTCACTCAAAGTCTTGAGGGTCTTACTTAGTAATTAATAGCCCAAAATGGATATTAATGCAATATATAAACAGAGACTTTATGATGACAATGACAAATAATTGATGAGTAGATACAGATTTTTGGTTCGTCACCCCTTTATTTACTGGTAGTCTCAGTGCACTTGCTATTTTCCTCGAGTTTTCTGACAGCACTGCAGTCTTCAAAAGGAAAAATACATTTTTAGTTAAGTTCATTCTGTGCATTTGGGACTTTTGGTGAAACATTATATCTGGACTGCTGGTAATTGTTACCGTTATATATACATTGAAACAAAACAGCAACAGTGGCTTGGATTTCTTGCAAGAATTTTATTGAACTTGGCAGGGATTTGATCTGCACTTTTGCTGGACTGTGAGTAATGAAAGCTGCTTTACTTTACATCTGACTTTTATGTGATACTTGTCCTAAAAGACCTGAAACAGGATAGTACAGCAAATCAACAAACCTTGAATAAACCTTAAGGACAAGGCTGTTTTCAGAGAGACTCATGATTCTCAGCAGAGGCAACATATCAAGTTTTAAGACATACTGACATATTTCAGAGCAGTTTAGGGTAAGACAATAAAGTTTAAACAGTAATGTGTATGCTGTTTAAGTTGAGGTTGATTTGAGGTTACAGATAGAAACACTAACAGTGATTTGCTAGTTGATCACAGGTTATTGAATGTGAAGTGTTTAGTCAAATGGAGATTTGGGATGCCACAATTTGGCATTTTGCTGTCAACACTGATTGTGATCACTTGTTAATGAGAGCTGCTTATACCAATAGTTATCATATTTGTGGTTTGTTAACAGCTGATTGTGTTCTTGCTCAACAGAGTATCATACAGTGAAAACAACAAGATTACACAATGTTTTTACATGATCATTAATTACATGATTATTAATTTGAGTCATAGGCAACATGATTAAAAGACTGGAAAACAAATTAAGACTATCCACAATTTTGTTTTAAATATTATCAATTTCAAATAGAGTTTAAGGGTTTAGAAAATGATCACAACTTTACCATACATTTTATTGCTATTGTTTTTGTACTATTTCAACAGTGTTGGAGTTTGGTCGCTATTTCTAATAGTAAATACAAAATCTTACCCATTAAATGGTTTAAGGTCTTCAATTTCTTGTTGCCATGACATCAAACAAATATCAGGCTCTTTTGATTTTTACTGTTCTGAAAGCTAATTTCAGAATAGGATTTTTGGTCCATCTTGCCCAGCACTAGTGTCAGATTTGCTGAATCAACCAAAATGTCGACTCTCGGTCCCACTGCAGGCCTTCCTCCCTCCCTTCCTCCCTCCTCGTCTGTCTGTCAGTCTACTCTCTGCTGCTGTGGGATAAAACTTCCTCACCGTTATTACAGAAACATTGAAGTGTTCAAAGAGTTGGTTAAGGCGTTTACACAGAACAGGTTTATCTTTTTTTCTGTTTTTTGTGACAGACTCTTCTGTATTTTGTTTACATCCCCAGTGTTTACAGCCATGAAACCCACAGAGGAGGGAAGCACTGATTCAGACTACAGACACTGTAGAGCTGCTTAATCTGTCCCCTGTGGATCTGTGTGTGTGTGTGTGTGTGTGTGTGTGTGTGAGTGTGTGTGGTGCTCCAGTCTGGTTTAACCACTGTACTATTTAGGTCTGCTATTGAACAGATGGTAGCGTGTAACCTACAGCTGTGTGAGTTGTGTGTCAGTGAGTGTATTATTTAGTGTATGTGTGTGTATTTGACAGTAGAGAGGAAATTGTCATCCTAAACAATGAACAGTTATGAAAATGTTTCCTCTCTCAGGACTCAATGGGTATCAGAGCATGAAGGAACGGGCGGAGAGACTAAATAGTTCACACAGCCTTCATTCTCGGTTTCATTCATACTTTTGGCTTCTCGTTCTTTACTGTTCAGTCGCACACTGTGTACTGCTGTCATACAAATAACCATCGCGAAACAACTTCTGAGGGCTGGGCAAAATGGATCAAAAATTTTACTGAATGGTAATATTAATGATAAATATTGATGTTATTATTTGTAAAGAAATTGGAAATGATTGTCACAGTGCTAGATTGATGAACTTTTTCATGATTCTAGTACAAATTAATCATTACTGATAATTTTTTGATATTCCAGCAACAAAAGTGGAAGTCTTAGACAACCAAAATCTGGTAATTTTTTTTGTCTATGTCAAAAGTGACAATGTGATTTCTCCATTTCATCTAAAAAAGTATAAGAGGCATGAAAGACCATTGGTGAACTCCCAGAACCCAAGTAAAGTCACTTTCAAACCTGAAGGACCAGTTTTGGTCTCGGGGTGAAGAAGCAACACTGTCATGCTTTTCATTTTGTTTAGTTTTCTGTAACACTGCCCAAATGATATGTAACATAGCCACCAGCTCCTAGTTAGGGCTATAGCTGCTGCCTTTGACACTGCACCCCAGCCCATTGTATGACCCAGAAGTACACTGGCTTTGAGTAATGATCTTATTTAGCTCATAGCAGTTTGGAAGTATGCTGAGCCATTAAATAAAGACAAAGATTTTTAGGCTGTGTCAATAATAGTAATATATGTAACCATATTCCACGCAGATTTGTAGACGTTAACCTGTAAAGAGGATCAGAGGTTGGTGGTAGCAATGCTAATGTTAGCCACACCAGGGTTCTGCATTAGCTTTCTTGCTGTAGTTGTATTTGGCCAAATTTAAGCAACAATTCATGGTCCATGCAACAATTGTTTGGACCTTGTCTGGTCCTTGTCTGGTTCAGATGGCTTTCACACCCCCTTTGAACTGTACTCTGGACCTTTTGATTTCAGGCGTACCAGAGTTTGGTCGTTTGGTCTGTGTTCGCGTAAGCTTTCACACCCCTCCAATGCAACCAAACTTTCTAAAAATGAGAACCAGAGTTTGTTTGGACCGGACTAAAATTGTTTGGTGTGAAAGGGACCTTTGTTATTTCCAGACCATGGTCAATACTATCACCATGTTGAATACTGGCAAAAAGTCCAACTCCGGGCATCCCTTACTTTGATAGGGTTTAGAAAACTGTTAAGATTTTATTAATGCCAGTGCCCTTCACGATTCTGCTTATCAATCACATTCTTTAAGAATTCATTTATCCATTCCTGCTCATGTTCTGTGTTGGCAAAAGCTGGTCTACACAGGTTTCAGTGGCAACATAAACAAGACAATTTTGGCCACTTCTGTCCTCTGTTGTCTGTCATGGTTTTTGACATATTTGTTGTCATTTCTGCTGACTGCCTCTGATGAGCGCATGATGTCTTTGATTTGTAAGCTATGCCGAACAAAGTGAAAAGAATTGATTAGGGAATTGTAAAGCAAAAAGACTAAGGATATCCATTCCTGAAGGGAGTTGTATTCGTTTCTCAAACGAATTGGTCTTAGATTCCCATCCTTAGTTAAACATCACAGAGACAAAAATTGAAATCTCTGAAATCCAACATTAGATGTTATTTTGTCTTGCTCAAATTAGTCATGCAAACTGTTAAATACTGTCGGAGTTCCATCACATCACATTTCAGATATAGATGTTAAAGAATTGTCCTACATCATGACATTTGAATCTGAATACTGAATAATGGAAATAAGTTCCAGTCAGAAGTACTTGGACAAAAGCACGGGATGACAGCAGCCTCTTTGGTGTGACTGGCACCACCGGGCTGTGTTTGATGCATTTGTTAATAAATCCTTTAATTCTTCAATCCCTTTATTTGATGGTTGTATTTTTAAAAATGTTGACATCCCTCACAGCAAGTCTGATTTAAAATTTCTCAAATTATAATTCAAATAATTGAAAAAAAAAAAGATATGCAGCTATTTCTTTAGTGCAGACAGCCTTCACTGCCGCAGCACTGTTGAGGGCAGTAGCCCTGCCACCAATAAAACACAACAACAAAGATAGAGGGGGACAGAGAGTGTGGCTGCTTACGTAAGTGTTGTTGAACTGACAGTGACTAAGGACTTTGGATAGCCTCTCTGTGTAAACAAAGTTTAACTCTCAACATACATGTCAGTGTAAAAATACATGGCTACATGGTAAAATCTACAATAATGGGCAATAGAGTTGACCTGAGGATGTTGTTTTTCTTGTATTATAGTTTATAGCTTGGTTTGACTGACACAATGCCACACTTTGTGAGGTTTACTTAGCTGTGTGTGTGTTGTTTTTGTTGGCTATCTAGTCAACGGTTTTACTTGATGTACTTTAAAGACGGCGATAATCACACCACTGGAGAGGCTTTATTAAAAATCTCCGGTGAGTGATGGCCTCAGCTGAATGTGACAGCATGTCTTTATGTATTAAATGGATCGTTAATATCTACAGGCAGCCAGGTATGTGTTTTTGGAGTTGATTCAAAAACAACAAACTGGATTTACAGAGGTGAAACGCAAGATCAAAACACACTGAAATATCTTGATTTAAATCAAACAGTTGCATAAAGGAATAAACATTGTGGGATCAACTAATGGTGCGTGTCCACCATGTGGTTTAGTGAACACGGAAATATACACAGTATTATTTCTGCATGTTTTTTGCACCCCTCCTGTTGCCGTATAAAATGCATTTTCCTGCTGGTGATGAAAACTGCAGAGTTTCATCTTCATATCCAACAGTTGCTTTTTGGATGCCTGAGAGTCCCCCTGGTAATTGTTTTGGAGCAGATATACTACAAAACTTTGACGCACATTTGAGTTTGTGTTACTCTTCTTACAACCAGATTAACTTCTCCCACGGAAGCGGTTGTTTTGATCCATCCTGTCAAGTGTGTACGCGGTCACCAAGACCAAAACATTTTTTCTTTGGAGATGGCTCATGAACTACCTTCACAGACATACCTTTGAGTTTTCACCCACTGTTTGAAATGTGAGGCTGGTTGATAAATCTTAGCTAATTGACTCATTAAAAAGCCACAACAAACACTTTATCTGTCCTAGATGTGCAGCCATGAGTCTTTGCTCTGCATGCATCAAAGTGAGAAGATGCTCCAATAAATGGATTTCTGCATATGTAGGAGAGAGTAATTCCTCGTGTGCAGGATAAACTGATTGACAACCAGAAACTATTCCCAAGCTGATTTTTTTATCCTGTTATTTATGAAAGCAGAAATAATTGGTGTATTTGGTGTTTAATTTGCACATCAAGTAAAACTACCTTGAAGGCATTGATGAGGTGAATGTGTAGCACTAACAGCCTTTACACTGGGGTCAGTGGGTTCGTAGACTCAAGGTCTGAACTGACTGAGCGCCCCTAGTATGAGACATGTTTAATTCAGACACAGATGATACAAACACACATATACATGCACACACAAGTATGTGGCACAAGATTTACTAATTCATCAGCTAGCTTAAGTGCAAAGAGGCTACTACTCCTAGTGGGCTTTACAGGTGTTCTTCAAAATATGTTTTTATTGACCCGTTATTGTCGCGTGTAAAGCCAGAAATGTGTACTGAGATCTGCCAATATGTAAAACATTTTTTAAAGGGTGTATGATGGAGTGCCACCAAATTATAAATGCATGCAAAAATCTATAAAGAGTAGCACCAAAAATGCATACACGTTAAAAAAAAAAAAAAAATTCACACACGGACCCAAGAATGAGTACTTCTGTCTACAATTCAGTACAACGTAGGAATGAGCAGAATAATTTGGCTAAATGATTTATGTCAGATACCTGTGTAGTCGGCACCAAAATCACTTGCTGGTCAAACTTCCCGGTCAACAGCTCAGTGGTTTTTCGTTGCCCCCGCTTGCAAACTCACTACAACCTCCTCAATTATTAGTAGTGACCCAAATTACTCAAAATATTCAACCACTAATATGTCTTTGATGAAAAAGGTTTCAGCTTTATTTTACTCCTTATCTGCAGAATTTGTTTTTTTACAGAGAGGAGGGAGTGAAAATAAATTAATTGCTACAAGAAAAGAAATGAGTAAACATAATGAAACAATGTTGGCTCTGAACCTCCACTCGTCACAGATTTTTTGTCACGTTTTTTTCTGGCATATATTCACACTAGACAACAGTTCTTTGACCCATTTTTGGGTCTTGACCCTCCAGACAAGAACTACTGGTCTGAACTGTAATACAGCTACTTGCCACTGGTGGTTTTGCTAATGGCATGTTGCAAGAGTGCTCCTCTGCAGGATGTAAACTAGAACATACGCAACTGTTGCTTCTCAAAATAACACATGGTTTTTCAGTATTTTAAGTAGACAATGGAGTTAAAGTTGTATGCTAACTGTGTCGGGTTAGTTTTGTGCAGATATGTGGATATCAGCCAGCAAGGTGGGCATCACCGGCCAGTTGTTCCAGCACTACTGACATTATCCACACACTTGGCAAAGCAATTTCACACCAGTAACCTGATAATGTTGTGATCCCATGTTACATAAATACTGCTCAGTTTTGACCCCTTTTCTAACAGGCAATTTTGATATTTTCTAGAAAATGTCAAGGTCACCAATCCAGAAAATTACCCCACTAACTTAATTGCACTTATTCTCACAGAGGGTTTCCCTGATGTTTGCTCGTCATTCGACGAAGGAGTTGGGAGGAGCTAGCATTTTAATTTCTGGGTAAGGGTGAGGTGAAAAACCCTGCTGTTTTCATCCTCACATGTAGCTCAGCTGGATAAATTTAGAGATTTTTTTTTGTAAGTGTGAATGGATTTTTAGTGTTTTCTGTAATTAGCAGACTAAGCGCAGTTAAAGTCTTTGTGGTACTTGATTTAAAATTAGCAACTCTGGAACATTCCATGAAAGATTTACAAATGCATCCTCAAATTTGCACATTTTTTGATCCGTGCTCCCAATTCAGACACGTTTTGTAGCACTAATAGGTCCATGCTATTCCCCATGTGCTTCCTGTCAAACAGGGAGCAGAGGGTTGACCTGCGGTCATATTGACTAACTCACTAGTCAGTATTGACCATCATTTGGCATGTTGTAAATGGTGGTTATAGGCACAGAGCAGACTGATACGCTCGGTCTGCTCTACTACATTTATTATTTATGTGTGGGGGTTTACCAATGCCCGTAGGTCACCTACATGTGGTTTCAGGAATGCTGGAGTGAAAACAGCATTATTGAATCAGTTATTCTGTCCTCATATTCCCCATGAGTTCCTATGATATTGCTCCGATTGCTCATTCTACCAGAAATTCTATAAACATGTTCAATACTGGGAAAAATTGTGTTGTACGATTTTTTTCTTCCTGCTTTTCAATTTTTAAAGAAATCTTTCCAGATAAATTTTGTCTTCTTGACCCCTTTTTCTAAACTTGAGGCTTGCAAATGTGTCACCCAAGGCGCTTGTTATGAACCATTTCTGACTTTGGCTGGGAATCACATGGTTGCTCCTGACTCGATACAAAACGTGATGGTGGTAGAAAGTCAAAGAAACAGAAAAATGATGAGGTTCTGGTTTCCATCAAAAACACAAACAGCAGTATGATGTGCTGAGAGTCTTGTGATGAACATATTTCCTATGGACACTTGGCAGTTGTTATGTTGAAACGATGTATTGTTCAGCCCCAGTTAAGACTGTTATGTGTATATGCATATTTTTAAGTCTTTATTAAGTATCCAGTGTCTCGTGTGGTTGAATTATCAACTAAATTTCCTTTATATACGAAAATGTCTCCATAATAAGAATATGGTTTTATTTCCAAGTATTACACCCTCAAGAAATCTGACCTATGTGTTTCAGTGCAGAGACAATAAGCATAAAGGTAGCATAAAAAGCAGCTGTTCTCCTGTCAGGGAACTTGAGTTGAATATTAACTGAATAAACAACCGTTAAATGTTCAAGAAGCTGCACACTTGTGCAGATATGTGCTGAGTTCAAAATATTTTAAAGTATGAAAAAACAGTGTTGACTGTCAACAGTAGATGCCGAAGATCATTGCGGTTGAGATTAGCAAACTTAAAACCAGGTTAAGAGCTTTATCTGATGTTCAACACCATCAGTAGGTTTCAGTTTGTTTTCAGAGACATCTAAGACTTTAAATGTATAATCACCAACTAAATGACGGCTTCTTTCTGAAATACAACCCTTCTGCAGAGACAAACAGTGCATTAAACCCTCCCTCTGTTATTATTTAGTCTGATTTAGAGCCTGAATTCAGCAGCAGCAGACACATATGCAGTGTTTGTGTGCGTGAAAAGAAATATGACCTTGTTTCTCATTGAACATTGTGAATGATTGATTAGAAAGCTGGTGGGAACAGAGAGGGAGAACTGATGTGGTGTCTGCTTGCTGTTAGCTCAGTGTGTTTGAGACGTTCAGCTCTGAATACTCAACCAGATGTTGTTCTATGTTCAGAGCCAAACCATGAATGTGCTTCACATTACACACCCTCATTCTTCCACACGCTTGGCTCTGTACATTGTTTTTGCTGAAATGGTGGAGCTTAGTTGAATAAAGGACAATCCGTAGTCAAGGTTTTTGTTGCAGCTTTTAACTAAAAGTCATTGTAAGGTGTTTCTTTTTTGGAAACCTTCAGCACATGTTGAATTGAATGTTCTGTACTTGGCCAAAAATATCTGTTAATCTATTTGCCCTAAATGAAGTAAGAGAGAAATGTGACACACTGAGGAGACATTCACTGGGACATCAGGGTTTGAATGTTTTTATCATATGTGAGCTGTAGGTAGTTTTCACACCCAGAGAGTTGTTCCGGCACAAATTGGCATTCCCTGTTTGACATGGTTCATCTGAATATATATGAACACAGCAATTGATCCCTGTTTCTGTGCAAACAATTGCATCAAGCTTGCTGAAAAGAAGTGGTCTCGGCTCGCTTTTGTTGGACCCCTGGAGCTGTTTGTTTGCAGTGAGGACACAGTTGACCCAGCCAACTAGCCAACAGGTTGTTGAGTTACCTCATCACACTGCTGTAGTATTACAAGCAGCTATCAGGCAATCAGACTGATCACAAAGTCCTACTAAATAATGTTTTGGATCTGTCAGATTCAATGCCTGCGCTCAGGCACAACATACCATGAAAACAGCAACAGTTTAACGTCACTCACTGGCTTTACATCAGGTCATCACAGGACTTTGCAACATCAGCTAATAAAAATAATTGTTCAAGTCCAGTTCGTTCAAGCAGGAGAATTTGTCCTTTTTAAAATATCTCTCAGCTTTTCCTCGTCACAACAACAAATGGAGCAGTGTCGGCCATTTGATGAAGTAAGCAAGAGTTTTTTTTGGTCTGTTGAACACTAGTATTTTACAGAAAGCCACAACCGAGCCCATGGGTCATGTGTCGAGGACCCTGATCCAGCTGTATTCTCAGGCCAATTGAGATGCTCTGTTCAAGCTCCTGTCAACTAAAGGCACCTCAAAAGCCTAAGATTGGTGTTTTTCTGTCACTATTTAAGTTGAAGCTTCAAAAATGGGCAACTTACTGTTAATATGTGAAGATTATCATGATGAACAAAACACATATTTCATTAACTGTATCTGCAAAAAAACTTGTTCTCAACAACAATCCAAAAACCAAAGTGTTCCATAGGGGGTATATCTATGCTATCCTCTAGGTTTGTCTAAAAACTGTTATTTTAACATTATATGCAAAATGTAGTCCATTTTCTTGCATTGCTTGTTAAGGTGTCTAAAGAGTTATATTCACTTCCTTTCATTTTTCAAGCCATCTTGGCTCTAACAGAGAGCAAAGATGGCTTTTTTTAACGAGTCTGCCGCAAATCTGTATATCAGGGAGGAATCTGAGACTGTTATTTTGTATTTATGCAGCAGCACTTGTACCAAACAGTACAAATATAGACATGCATAGATTAAGTTTATTCACAGCATTAGTCTGATTTCATGCCAGCTGGATTAAAGGTGTATTATACCTTTAAGTAAAGCAAATTACAGTCATTATGACCCAGTACACCGTATCATTAATGAGTTTGTTTTGAATCTGTCTCATGTAATCCAGCTGTCTGGATGAATTGAAATGGTGGAGGGATTGGTGTGTCTGTGGTTGTGTCCCTGCCTGTCTAAGCTTGTCTCTGCCTTGATTTTAAGTGCACGTTGTCTAGAGGCCTTGGAGGCACACGCTTCAAACACATACTTAGTCTACAGCAGGCATAGAGGTGCAACAACAGAGGCAAATTATAAAGATAATGAGGTTAAAGAGTCACCAAATACTCATTTAAAGATGATGAACTTCTGTTGTTTGGTGGGTCGGTGGTTAAAAAGCATGCTTACATCTTTACAGGAGATTATCGCTGCATGTTATTGCTGCAGCTGCAACTTTTACTGTAATTCTTTTCTGTTCAGTAACTAATTCTATTTAAATCTTCAGTGACTCCTTTAAAATCAGTGGCTCTGCCTCTGAAAATCCCATCTAAAGCCTCATTGCTCACAGGTAAACAAAGCAGTATTAACCCAAGATCTACTTGACAAGCTTGTTTTGTAGCCTTCCACTCTCTCAGGTTCTCAAATTACACCTTCAGTTTCCAAGAACTTAAAGGGCTTTTATTTTTAGGAATTCCTCGACAGCTGAGCTAAACCCCCATGTGCTGATAAAGACCATGTGTCAAGATTTAAAGCTGTTTCCAAAGGCAGGACTTAACTTTGAATGAGATCTCAATGGGTAAACATTAATCCTTATTGCCTTGATTATGTATCATAAACTACTACTTCTTTTCCATGACAGTAGTCTCACCTAGTGTTGTGCAATTTAAGAAGTCTCAAAGATTTATTGATATGTTTTAAAACAAGGGTGCACCTTTAAGGGTGGGGCAGTGTTAGTCATATACAGTATATTGTTTAAAAAACGGTGCCAGCCAAACAACAAAAGTTTGTTTATATTAGGAACCACTATCAGTGGTGATATTACTCACTGACCGAGTTTTGTCTGAACAATCATTTTATTTTATCAAAGAAGCAATATATGACTGTAGTAATCTTTGAATCCACCGTATCAAAGTCCCACACATCCAGTATTAGTTCATTTATTGGTGTTGATAAGCAAAAAAAAGCCCATTCAGAATTGTCTTAGTTGCGAATACGTTGGCAACATTTATAAATGGGTGGAGCTGATGTAGATCGATCTTTCTGTCTATCTATCTATCCGTCTATCTATCTATCTATCTGTCTATCTATTTTTATCTAAGGATATAATATCAGATTTAACTCTTATGTAGTATAAACTTTAAGAATGGTGTGAAAAAATACTCCATTTAAAAACATATATGCATTTTCTCTGAATGTGAAAGGCTTCTTGAGACCCTCCCTCGGTGCCTTGTGACCCTTGAGGGGTCCCAAGCCCCCACTTTGGGAATAAACTTTCCATCGTTATAGACTGTCTTAACTGTGGCCACCACAGACACTCATCAGAGCAAAAAGGTGACCTTTTAGAGGTTAAAATATGTGGCTATGGATGAAGATTTTCTGTAAAGCGTTGTAAAAAATGCAGAGAAAGGGGTTAAACATTTACCTGGAAAGTTCCCTTGGAAAAATCCCTGAATTTATTGCTGAAGGAAAAATATTGCAACATCATTTTTCACTAACATTGTTTCAGCCTAATTTGTTATTTTTGTGGAGAAAAAAAAAATCCTGAAACACTTGGTGTATCAGCATTCAGCTAAAAAATATTGATTTGAGGCTTCAGGTCTATATTTCTCAGCCCTCCTCTGACCTTTGAGCTCTCTTCTCCCAGAGCTGTTTACCTCACTCATTGACTGCTCGCTCAGCTGTGATGTGAAGTAATAACAGGCTCGGGCCTCCAAACAATAACTTCTTATTAAGTGAAGAGATTGACCAGAGGAAACCAGAGAGCTAAAGAAAGGAGAAGCAGAGAGGATGAAAGAGAGAGGTAACAGACAATTTAATTCTCCCCAAGTGCCTCCAGCTGTGTGTCTCGTGCAGTGAGACAGAAGTTACTGTTTGTGAGTGTGTGTGTGTGTGTGTGTGTGTGTGTGTGTGTGTGTGTGTGTGTCCTGAGCCAGTTCATTCACGGTAATTAACGCCACCAGAATAACAGCCTGTGGAAACAAGTTCTCCTGCTCTCCTGGGTGTGTGTGCGAGGAGTCGGGTTTCAGAAAGGTAACACTGGAATCCTTCCACACCCTGAGCACATCAGGGACTAGTTAAAGAGGAGTGTGTTCACCTGAATCTAACGTTTACAACAAAGTATCAGTGCGTTGTGTGTTTGTGCTAGACTTAGTATCTGGCTCAACTGTTTTGTCTTTTTAGTGAAACTGTGCTGTTCACCCGTAGGATGCACTCAGATTATAAGAAGTACTGATCATGTTTTACTTCTAAACCATGAAACTTAATTCTTTGAATAAGGGTAGGGTGATAAGGGCCAAATGTTTTATTTCCATGTTTTTGGGATAAATTTCAATTCATAATAAACGTTTACTCACTCACCCATACCTAAGGACATGTTTTTCAGCTGAGAACATGGGAGAACATGCAAACCCCACACAGAAAGGCACTGACTAAAACAGGATTCAAACCATCAACCAGCAAACTCTTCATTTTCTGTAAGAAATGAATGTTTGATTCAATAAATGAAGATGCAAGCTTTGTCAAACAAAGGAGTTGTTGTATTTAGTAATAACAATCTCAATATCAATCGAACTCGTGGAGATTTATGATTTTTTCTGCTATTAAGCAGTTCTTATATGTATCATGATGTTTATATTAAGCTAAGAAAAGAAAAAATAAATGTTACAGTACCACAGTTATAAACTTTGATGTGATTCCTGTAAGCAAATACACAACTCTGATACCTGTTTGTTACCACAACATCAAAAAAAGAATTCTTATGGACCCCAAATTTTGTAATTTCTAGTTTTTATATGAAAGTTGTTGCCAAACTCCTTCACAATGTCTTATTTGTGCACAACAGCAATTCTGTATAAGAAGTTCCATAGAATACTTTTGAATACAATTTGTTCAGAATGATTAAAACTTGATCATTTTAACAAACAGTGGTATCAAAAATAGCAGCAAATGAATAGTCCAATGTTGTATTTCCACCAAAAGAGAGTGGGAGGTCACCGAAGTTGCCCAGGTAAGTTAGCATCATATGAAAAATATGTGAATCTGTTGAGGGTTGAGGGCTTGCTTACCTACTTATCCAAATTTCACTAAGGTATCAATGCAAATTAGACAACCTACAGGAGCTTGTGTGCAGGTTTTGAAGATTAAGAACAGTAAATTACCCAATATTAGATGTTCAATACTCCCTTTTTATGCCATAGCATCAATCTTGTATCAGTATAATTAGATATTTTCCAGTAAAGTAAAAACTCCTGGAAATATGAAGTCAGAAGAAACTGAATGTTCTTTCAACCCAACATGACGGTATCATCTTAGCTCATTTCTCATTCTAAGATATATCTATGAATATTTAACCTTGTTCTATATCCCAGCCCACCTTTAAATATTTCCTTTTGATGTTTTTAGTCAAACTCACTGAGAGAAACCAGAGGAGAGCCATCAGAGGGCTAGAGGGGAAGCTGAGGAATCCTGGTCTGAAGGAATGTTGCAGACTCTGCAAATATTTAAGCACAGAGCTGGCAGGTTTCCCTCAAGACTGCAGGACTGTTAGGACACCAGTACATTTAAACATTTTTCTCATAGTTTATAGCCGCAGAAAAACACTTAAGAGGATTTTATTTCAGGAAGCCAGACTACTTAGTACGATTATGATCTGTATTTTAATCTGCAGTGGCATTTTCTTAATAGTTCAACCTTAAAGTCCTCAGAAATCCTCCATGCATGTAAAAAATGTTATCTATTTATTACTGCTGTTATTTGAACCCATCCAGAACCAGTCCACATCTTTACTAAAATCTTTACATGATCTATGTCCTGTGTTCATGACACCCTGATCACCTGCACTCTATTTGCACTACTGTCTCTTTCAAGGTAAGATTGTGTTTTCATTTGGTGAAGGTGGGAAATGACTTTGTGAATTACTTGATTCAGATCGTTAAATTACGCAAGCCGGTGTTCTGGTGTTCTTTGATAGATGGCTGTGGTCCAGAAAATCAAACTGTTACTCAAGGTCTGTTGGCAGTGCTATCTCAAGGTGTGGTGTTTACCACTTAGTGATATTGTGCAGTCACTACAAATGTTGTGGATGCTTTATGGGGGCAATCTGAGTGATCCCTTATCTGTGCCTGCTTTCTAGGTAGTTACAGTTGCCTCGTTTCCACCGAGGGTTTGGAGCGGTAAGCCCTGATCTTGTTTGCACTTCCGCTGCCAGCTGTACCTTTACTTGGGAGGCCGGGGTTGCACTGAGAGGAGCTACGTAATGCATGGCGTTACGCCTGAGTGACACTGTGCAGCGGTCTGCAGTAGAGCGCGATTTTAAACAAACCATTACTCTGGAGCATTGTTTCGTGTGGACATTCTTTATGGCAACAGCAGTGAACAAATCACTTAAATCCACGGCTTATTTGAACATGGGGAGGTGTGTTTTTTTCATTTTGCTGCTGTTGTGTGAGAATGGATGCTTTTTGTGACTAATGAACAAACTGCAGTGCTTTTAGCTCCACCTTTTAGGGTTGGATTGGTACCCTCGGCACCCCTTCATTTGGGGTTTCCAACAGTTGGAGAACACGAGTCAGTTATTTGAGTACCTTGTCTCTTATACAGTAAAAGTAAAACCAGTATATGTGCGCAGTACTGAGCCAGACTGAGGCCCTGTTTACACGACAATGTTCTCACCAGAAACGGAAAGGCTTTTTCTTTGCGTTTTCAAAAGCAATACACATTCATACAGATCCGCGAGAATGACTGAAAACATGGCAGCATGCATGCCAAGCCAGTAGATGGCAATGTAGGTTTGTAGTGAAACAGGAGTGTAACAACAAACATACGTTTTCCAGTGAAGACAAACTTCACAAACAACAATGGCAAGTGGACGCACGAAGATGCAGGAGATTTTCGTCTGGACAACAAATCTGTCTGGATATTTCTGTCTGGATCACAAACCGAGTACAGTTAGCAGTACATGTGTTGCTCGGCTGTTGGCCGTAGTTGTTGTTACTATGTGCATATGCAACTTTTATCTGAAAGAGCACTGCGCATAAGCCGTGCATCACCATTTTCCCTGAATACGCTGATTCCTGTTTAGACGGATACGAAAACGCTTTCAAAACTTTTTGCTCTGGACCCTGGTTTCAAAAGTTTGTCGATTAAGGCGCTCTGGGCACCATTCTCGTGTAAAGGAAAGACATAGAAGCTAATCACACATGAATGTTATGTTGTTGTAGAATAATGACATTTGTCTACAGGTGTGGTGCAATCAAAGCCATGCAATGGTGCTAGGGCTTCAGAAATTCTTACAGTTGCAAACCTGACATAAAAGATAGACTTTTCCATGTAGGATATAAGATATATTTCACCAGTCCATCAAGGCAATGGCCCACAGGAAGTGTTTGAGGATGAGGGTTTTTTCACTGTGGCCCTTTAAGGAACCAACCCATTCCTGATATAAATGACTTGTCACTAGTGTTGCAAAGCTCACAGTCTTATATTATGAAATTCACCAAACGGAGGCCACATTGCTACAGGATTTTCTTGCTCTTTTGGTCTGTAGTTTGGGCTCTGCAGTGGCACAGCAGAGTTTGTAGAGAGCTAAATGGGTTCAGAGAGTGCGCCTGATAAAGGTGTGAGTCATGCTGTCATAGTCATGATGACAACTGTGCTGTTTGAGGTGTGAAGTAGTTTATATGTAGAGAGAGAGAGAGGAATCTAAGGTCATCCTCAGGCTCCTCCATCCCTCTGCCTCCCCCTCCCTCCCCTGTACCAGGCTGTTCCTCTGTAATAGCCTGAGATGTCAGAGACCATTTGTCTTCTGTGTCGCACATGCACCACACACACTCGCTCTGGAGCTCTGCAAACACAGTGCAGACCTACTTCTGCATGCTTGCTGAAATAGAGATCTTCTTTGTTCGATACATCAACCCCACAGCTTAGTGTGTGTTGGTGAGTGAGTGTGTGTGTCCACAGTTTTCAGTCCCTCATACTCTCTCTGTCACACAAAAACATATAAGGTAATTTAATTTTTCCTTTTCTCTAAGACACTTCGCTTTTATCTGGACTAAAATTACAGTGAGAATCGAGGCCAAGCTGTGCTCTTATTTCCCACGTTGGCCTGACGTGACACCAAACTGTATTCATTTGATGGTAATCAGCCTTTGCGTGTGTTTGTAAGACATGGTTGTTGTTTTTTAAGGTTATATGACAGTGTCAGCTGCAAACAGTAAGCTTTTGTTTTGTTTCAGCTGTTCTTTTACATGATAGTGACATTTTGGCCCCCTGAAAAGGCAGAGATAGAAAACAGATTCCAAAGAACATAGTTAAACAAACAGCATTGTTTCTGTCTGTCTCTGTCTACTGTTCCTCTGAAGACAGACATCTTCTGTAGATGTCCCCTGCAGTTTTAGGTAGTATTCACACGATGCTGGTGTGCATTCCTTTTTGGCTTTGTTTGTTTAAATGTACATGAACACCACATTTGATCCCTGTTTTAGTACAAACAGCTACATCAAGCTCACTTGAAAAAGGTGATCTAAGCTCGCTTGGAGTCAATCCCTGGAGTGGTTCACTTGCAGTTAGGACACAATGAACCCAGCAGCGGACACGAACATGGTGACAAGTTAACTCATCACACTGCTGTAGAAGTACAAGAGGGAATAATCACTGATGATAATAATTGTAATAGCAGGCAGTGTTAATTTTGAGAACACTTTTTAATTTATTTTTACTTATAGTCTTTTGCCTAATTGTTTTAACTTTAGTCTAGTTTTAGTTGATGAACATTTTATTCAACCAAAATCTGCTATAAATGTAGTCGTCTAAAATACAAAGTGTAAAGTGAAAGACATTTTTTATGTTTCCTTGAATTTCTGAAGTCATGTTTTACACTTGAATAAAATGAAACATCTAATAACCCTTTACTGAATGTCAGTAGAGTTTGAATGTATAAATTAACAGAAACAACTTAAATTTTGTGTGAAATGCATAGTGATAGCAATGCCTGTTGTGACTTAATGACATAAGTCTAGCTCTGCTCTTTAGCTTGATTTTGCCTGGACTCTGCCTTTTTTAAAATAACGCTGTGATCCAAAGGAAATATGGAAGTTTGTTGCGTTTGCTCAACTGAATTGGAAAGCAACAATTGAGCTGTAGCTAACAAAAACCCTGTAGGCTGTAGCCATGCAAGAAACGGTGGACCACAACAATGGTTGACTCCATTTAGGGTGTTCCATATGATCTTGGAGGTTGGTGTATCGGAGTTGCAAGGTAGATAAGTCACTGAGAATGACCTCTTAGGCTTGATATTCGAGGTTGGGAAGTTGAATGACCCTCGGCTGCACCTATGATTACAAGCTCAGAACCAGAACACTTTTAACTTAGATGTAGCCTAATACCCAGCTTGGACGTTTATTCTGAGGTAAATGGGCCAGACCAAATGGCATGAATGGGTCCCTGAAAGGCCCTGTAAATGGGCCCCAGATGCCATCAAGTAATATCAATCCATGTAAAGGGCTGAAAACTAAAAGTTAGCTGCTGGTCTTTGCATGGCTGTACACACCACAATTGCTGACCTTAAAGTTAAGGAGGCTAATATCATTTCAAGATGGTATCATAGGTATTACAGGTTGATCACAGTCCAGTGAAGACTGTAATGAAGCTAAAAAGTCTTTGAGCCAGTTGGCTGGGTACTTATATTTACATGAGGTTGTCCTGTTACCTGGAATTGCAGGCTCATACTTGGAGCCAGTGAACTTTGCAATCCGAGATGATACTGCTTGCTTTCTTTTTACAACTTGTTACACACCAATAATGTGAGCAATGAGTGGCACTCAGGCCTCCCTGTGTGTGTTTGTGGAATGACTGTTTGTCATGTGTGAGATGAGCAGTTGTGAATCCCAAATGCCTTGATACACCAAGTGATCTTTTGTTTTCCTAGTTATATGCTTGCCAGGCCCAAGAATTACAAAAAATATTAATAATAATAAAATCATTTTGCGATAGAAATCAAACATGCTGCATTCAGAGAGCTATACTATTGTTCATCTTTCCAACAATATGTTGAATGACATGTTAGCTAAATGATAAAAAAAGCACCAATATGCTGAGCCTCCTCTGCTGTTTCTCTGAGCTTTTCTCTTTTTACAGTCTGGTGGTAGCTCCTCAACAAATCATAAAGGCAGGGGCGTTGTTGTCAGAGCTTGAAAATGTTCTGTGTCTTGTAGCTGTCGTCTGTGATCGTCTCACATGCAGAGCTCACGGCGTTCTCACTGGTCAATGTTTCTGATGCCAATGAACAAAACATATGAGGCAGGATAAAAATCTTGCTAGACCTTCTATCATGGAATTTTGAAATGTAACATACTGGTCTTAAGTTGTCCGTCACCCTGTTAGAAAACATGAGATGAAAGCAGTGATTGTAGTGGCTGACAGGTTCATATGACCGTCATGTCAGGCCATAACCATACATAAGTCATGTGGTCTGACCTTGGCATAAGTATCTTTGAATATGTGAGGTCACTGACTCTCCAGAACAGATTGAAATGAAAAAGTTAACACTGTTGAACTGATGTTGACCAGTGTAATTTCACCTTGGGGCCATTACTTTTTACTCCTTTTATTGCTGCACCCAAAACGACATCAATATGATGTTTCTTAGGCTTCTGTGATGGCAGTTTGTGTTTGCTTTCAGCTTTGCTTCGCTTTTCCTTCTCTTAATGCTGTGATGTCACCTCAGATGTAGGTTGTAAAAGGTTCTGTACCGACCATTGTGTTGTAGGGATGTTGGTGGCTTGGTCTGTAGTTCGCTTTACTGACGATTGGAAGGTTGATGGTTCATGCTTCCTCCTTCTGCTCGTCACATGTTGGTGTGTCTAAGAGCAAGACACTTGACAGTAAGTTGCTCCCACTGACGTGCCAGTGCCATGTAAATGAGTTTGAAAGGGCGTGGACTTGTTGGATAATACTAATGGATACTTGCGTAGTTACTCAGTACCACAGTGAATGAGTGTAAATGTGTTAATGAGACCTGCAGTGCAGTGTTAATTTTGTTGACTAAGTATTTTTGTCATAGTTTTTGCCAACAACCTTTTATTCCCCTGACGAAAACTAGAAAGTGAACAAATAAAAACAAGTGCATATGGACAAACACAAAAACTAAATTAACAGATATTTTCATGAACAAATAAAAACTAGACGAAAATGTTTGACAGAGGCTTAATCCAGTAAGACCTAATTTGGTCATGTAGAAAGTAGGGACAAGTTAGGAATATATCCAATCACAGTTACTCTGGTTGTGTGGAAAGGTTGGATGAGTTAAGAGGGACATCCGATCACAACTGCCTGGGCTCCGTGGTGGTGGGATAAGTTGGGGAGCGATCCAATAAGAGCTACTCTCTTTATGAATTGATACATTCATGTAGAGCAGGTTCACTGTTTGTTGTCAATTCTGGTATTGCAACTGAGATGTTCTGCCTGGTAGCCTAAATAAAGATGATCACATTTCACACAGAAGTTAAATTTGTTTCTGTTAATTTTTACATTCAAGCTTTACTAGCATTCAATAAAGGGTTATTAGATGTTTCATTTTATCCAAGTGTAAAGCATGACTTCAGAAATTCAAGAAAACATAAAAAATGCCTTACAGTTTACACTTCATATTTTAGTCGACCAAATTTACAGCAGATTTTGGTCGACTAAATTGTTGTGAAATTTCATCAACTAAAACTAGACTAAAATTAAAACAACTACATGACGAAATTATGACCAAAACTAAAAGATATTTTAGGCAAAAGACTATAACTAAAACTAAATCAAAAAGTGCAGTCAAAATTCACACTGCTGCAGTGTTAAAGTTCTTCAAGTTGCAAGACTAAAAAAGCGCTATAATAGCTCAAGTCCATTTAGTTTGACATTTTCAAGTCAATTAATCGAATCTGAGTAAGCAGCCTAATTCAGTTTGACAACAACCATAATAAGACTTGTACATAAAAGAACCAAAAGAAGTTCTAAACTATACTTCCATGATTTTTTTAGTAATGGCACCTCATGTCTGTAATATTTTTTGACCTGTTGTTGTAATATAGTTGGTCTTAAGTTTTTTTAGCTCTGCTTCAGTCATTAAGTCATGTGTCTAAGTAATGGAGAAATACGGACACACAGCCTTCAGATGAGGTATTTGTTTAACCTCAGACTCCAGGGACAGCTGCTTGGATGAGTGACAGGGTGAACAAGTCAGGACCTGAGTCAGCTGCCCCACATGGACCCTCAGCACCCGTCCAGAGTGCACCCAGGGCCAGCAGCCTCACATGCAGTCCTGCTGCTGCAAACACCAGAAGGGAGGGGTTGGTGGTCTGCAGGGATAAGGCAGCTGGAGAAAGTTGCATACAGAACTGAACATCCTGTACTGAGCGCTTCGGTGTGATGCATGCGCTATACTCTGCAGTGTTTTGAAAATTATGGGGTCCTGCTGTTTTACAAAGGAACACAATGTTAAATCCTGTTTTTGATGGAGGACTCTGCCGCAGCGTGTCACAGATTTTCTCAAAATAGAAACAGTTATGCTCCATGCAGAATGCTATAAACAATTGGTTATGCTTTTGCTGGAAAACCGTCCAGCAACACAAACTCAGGGTCTTTCCTCCCGCCGTTAAAAGCCACCAGCCGGCTGTTTCATCAGGTACAAAATCGACTGATTGCCAGCACACACATTGCATGCACAGCGGCAGGCAGGCGTGCAGGCTGGAGAAGGCAGGAGGGATTTTCCCATACTGCCTCTGCAGCGCCTGCCCTAGATTCCAGCAAGCGATTGTCTCGATGCAACTCGGCTATTATTAGAGCCGTATTACCAGGAGAGATGGATGAGAGGAGGGAAGAAGGAGAAATGCAGAGGGGAAGAAAAGTTGCTGAGAGGAAACAAAAGCACGTCTTGTTTCTTTTCCTCCAGTTTGTGTCCTTGACTTCTGCTGAATATTCAACACTTGGTCTTGTTTGGTTTTGATCAGCCGTGAGCGCCTAGCCTTCCATAATATTCCGCATTCCAGAGTGGGGTTTATTGGGGGCTCTTGATTAAAGTCAGGTTTTTCATCAGCGGGATAGATGTTGTCGCTCCAGCTTCTGATCTGACTCTTAACTCCAGCTCTGATGCAGTATTAGCGTCAATGTCCGTTCCACCATTTATCTTTTAAATCATAGTTAGCTTTTTGTTTACTTGCAATTGTGTTGTATTGTTTTTAAAGTAGTGTTTTTGTGGTGACATTGGTGTTGAACCAACAACCAGTATTTTCACTTTATGGCAAAACAGGGTCAACATTGACAATGGGCTCTGCTGTTAAATTCATTTTAACTTGATTTTAAGAGCAAGCTTGATGTTGCAATCTTGTTTTTTTCTTTTGCAGTGCATCTGGTAATTTCTTTTTATTGAAAAGGATCCACACAAATTAAAGTCAGGTTTGACTTTCATGTACATTGACTACATATTAAAGTAAACAGTTAAATTTCCTGTTAATGGGAATAAGCTTTTTGCCTTTGAGGTTATGTTTTTGAAAGCGTTGGTTGTGGGTTTTTTTTTTGTCTGTTTTTTGTTTACAGGATTACTCAAGAAATTATGAACAGATTTATATAAAAATTTCTGGGAACGGTAGGCATGGCACAAAGAAGACGTGATTAGATTTTGGTGATTTTTGAAAGGATTAGGTATGGTGAAACAGGGAATTTTCCACACACATACAGATGGTGTCGGAGAAGGAAAAGTGGAGAGGGAAAGGTAGAGCGACATTTTTTCCTCATAGATCTAACTGTACAAATAAACTTTTCATTGTTTTACTAAAATATTATCAGCATCTTCCTTCTATGTTAAAATATTACATCTGTCTGACAACAGTAACTTAAGATGAAACAAAAGCCTTCGGTCTTGAGATGCCTGACACTAGCCTGCACCATCAGCCGTAAAATAATCTTTCACGATGGCTCATTCATACAGCAGCTGCTTGTCAATGCTTTGACTGGATATACAGTCCACTCATGGTATGAACGAGGACGTGTTGGTGTGTCACCTGAATGTGCACATCGGAGGCACACAGACTCTGCATGCACAGAGATTAGTTTTCTGACTAGCATTAAAATATTAGACAGACTTTCATTGATTATATGAAAGTTTTTCTGTATTATAGAAACAGAGAAGTGTCAGTCTTAGTCCCATTGAACAACACAAAGTGGCAGCATGGCAACCTCAAGGTTAAGGGACTTACATTGCTTGTTGTGGAATGTGACTATTTTATTCATTCATTGCATTAGTGGTGGAAACACTACACATTGTACAGCCAACTAAGACTGAGAAATATTAATATGTGTTGGTTCTTCAGACCATGACCACTTCCTTACAATTAAGATGTAAAAATGATCGCTTTGTTAACAGTCTGGAATCTATGAAACTGTCAAGCTGTCTTAATCTTTTAACACTGCTGCTTTGTCATCCTCAAAACAGTGGGCTTAACAATCCCTGGATCAACAAACCTGCCCCGATCACTTTGAAATAATGGACAGACAGAATTAAAGTCTGGACCTGGCAAGCAAATTGGATTTGGCTGCAGTTTAAGCCTGTAAGTCAGTCAGGGGGTCGCAGGTTCAAACGCAAGGAAGTCAGTGGATCACAAAGCTCCAGGCTGCTTTCAACAGCTTAAAATTTCTTATTTTCTTCAGTGGATGCTGAACCCTTAAGACAATTGAGTTTGATTTTTAAAGTGACAGCCCTATTCATCTGCCACTGGAGCATTTCATTTCCAGTCCATTATTTCATCAGAATGATCTTTGTTAGGCCTTCGATTAATACTTTTGAGTTTGAAAGATGAAATGCCTAATTGTTAGATTTTTTTTACCTTGTATTTGTGTCCATTGAATGGATTGTCTTGGACCGTCCATATAAATTTGAACTCAGCTTATAATTAAGCATTTTTTTTTTCATTTTATTGGTTTTATTTACTCCCTAATCTTCCTCATATCTGTCTGCTCAGTTGACTTTGATTTATTCGTTCACCATGCAGAGCTAATGACCTATGAAAGCTAAGCAAACATGTCTGCAGACCATTAGGAGGAGCAGATGAAAGAAGAAATATATTCCCTCCTGTTTAAGAAGTCCGTATTTTCCTCGTATTGCATAGACAACAACACAGGGCTATTTTTGGCTGTTCCCTTTCCTCCCCTCTCTTCCTCTCACCTCTCCCTCCCTCCTCTCTCGTGGGCCCTCACATCCTTCGTATGGAGGAGATGAAGGAGGAGTAAAGGAGGGGGGAAGCTGGGTCACATCTCTGTGCTCAAGGCTGTTTACTTTTTCTCTCTCTCGCTGGCTCTCCGTCTCTCTGTCATCATATACCCTTTTCTGGCTCCTTCCTCCTGAGGTCTGAGAAACGTATAGAAAGTTTCAAGAATGCGTCGGTATATTTTTAAACAGGGTACATGGTAAAACACTACTGTTGATATTTGTGATGCTTACGCTGGTAAAGAAGACAAAGATGCTGACTTAATACTTATTCAAAGGATTATGTTTTTAAAGTGTGACAAACTGTTACACGCTTATCGACCTCAAGACATTCTGTTTGAAAAGTTTGGTCCAACTGACGACTTGTGTTTATTTTTTTGTATAAAAAAAGAAATCTAATAGTATTTTTAACTGTATTACATCACAGCAACAAAAAAGGAAGTCCCCAACACTCATTATTTGGTAACCTAGTGATTTAGTTTTCAGAAATTTCAGGCTGACTATTGATCTTTTCTAGTTCCAACCATATATTGAAATGTTAAGTCTGAATGGGGTATTTTTGTCATTTTGATTGTTTAAAATTTTCATGTAGCATATGTATTTTTAAGTAAAAAATCCTTTATAATTGATACTGATGCTTTGAGGAGCCATAGGAGATGTGACCAACTCAACCCATCAGCAGGAACGACAGACATCTGATAAATCCTGTCCTCAGTCATTGACATCCAAATATTGTTGGAATATTTTCTGGAAATAAATTAAATGTGTCCGTATTTGCATAGTTTCTCTGGCTGTATTTTCTCACAATAAAGCACTGCTCAGTATTTTTTTTTATACAATACTAAAAAAAATGCTCACAATGAGGCATTGGAGAGTACACTCTTGTTTTTGCTGGTGTTTTGACATCTTGAACACAGTCGGCTGAAAGTCATCAGTTAACATGGTTACTCAGTGAACAGTAACACTGAGTTATGACACGGAGGAAAATGTTTGAGAAACTGAGAGCAAATAATGCTGATGATGAGGTCTGACTAGGGCCTAATAAAATCTGTGTTATTTTTTCTGTTTTAACTTTTTGAGAATTCGGTTTATAGAATTTTTTGCAAACTTAACCCTGAGACAAAGTATAAAGTAATGAAATATAACCCTCACTTTTCAGGTGGTCCTCACACGTAACTGTACAGGTCCAGTCAACAGTATGTTGACAAAGTTTGCTGAACATTTGATTGTCTCACATATAATAATTGTTGGGAAACTGCTCTGCCCTGTACTTTGGAGTTAGCCGGGAGTATCGTAGCTTCTTTGCCAACTTAGCCGGTGTCTCAGGCAGCTGCTTCCACATGTTTGCATTGTTATTGAGGGGAGGCGAAGTGAGGTGTGCATTGTCCCCAGCCTTACTGACCCCCTCGGGGCATTTTCCCGAGAGATACGTTCCTTTTTATTAGGTAAAATCTCGACCATTTCCCTGATATTCCATGTTTATATTGAATTCCGCTTTTAATGTCCACGATTCTGTGAATGCGGCTTATATAGGGCCCAATCTGACCACTCGTCATCAGTTGCCAACACACATCTCATGATTATGTTAATTATTCCTGTTTGTTTTGTTAGTTTTGCTATCAGAATAAGCTTAAATGTCACCATATGTACAGTTTACTTTGCACAATGCTGGTAGTTGCATAAGCCTTAGGTCATTGTGGGCCCTCTTGTGATATCCTGCGCTGACATTCGGCCCGTACATGCAAATATAAAAACAAAAACGCTCATGACGTCAGGGAATGCTCAAAGATGAACTTCAAGTATTTCCTGGGTATAAAAATACCGGAATGTCGCCCATGCCTTTGTATATGCATATTGTGTTGCATTGATAACAAACAGGGATTGAATTTTACAATCAGTCCTGAATGGATACGCCTCTCCGGGTTTTTTTTATGTTTGTTGCAGTAGAAATAAGGCTTCTTATTTTCAGACCTGGACCCTGACTATTTTTCCCTTTGCTTTTCTGTCTCATTTTTTGATATATCAATACAGTTTAAAAAATATTTTTTCAGTTTTTAAATCTGGTTCTGTTACAACCAGTTATTGTTTCTGTGGAGAAAAATCTCACCAAAGCACGGAGATGTTTGGCTGCCTGACACTGATATGGTATTTGGCCCTTACCGCCTGGCCCCATTCCTCCCTCAGTCCTCTGTCTACTTTTCCTAATTTCCACACACATCTCCAAACTGTGAGTCGTTGTCGCCGTCTGCTCCTGTCTGCTCTGGTTCCCATGTGGGTTTGTCGGAGAGGGAGAGAGGGAGCGAACAGAGAGAGAGGGAGAGAGGGAGCGACAGAGAGAGAGGGAGAGAGGGAGCGACAGAGAGAGAGGGAGAGAGGGAGGAGAGGAAGAGATGACCTTGTAGAGGAGGAGATGTCTCTTCATGCTGTCGTTGGCTATTACTTCAGCTCATCTGCTCTCTTATTCTGTCGCTCTCCTCCACATTACTCGCAGCCCAGTGAAGCTCCACAACAGAGCCACTCTTCTCCCTCCATGTCCACTCGTCTGTCTATCTGTCTGTCTGACTTTGTTGTGTTGAAGCATCAGCTCACTCACAGTCCTTCCTCTTCTTCTCTTTTAGCCTTCTTAAACTGCATTTTATTAGTTTGGTGAGTCGAGAGTAGCATGATGAATGTTTTTCTGACCTCGGCTGTGTTTGTCTGCGCTGCTTCGATCTAAAGCTGCAGCGTGTGGACTTTGGCACTCAGCAATGTTGACGATCTCTGGAGTCTCTTGGTGTTTATCATCAAGAGTTGTCTTTCAGTCCTGCGGAGAGACAACACATAGAGACCCTGTTTACATCCTGTATTAACATCCATGCAGGGTTATCAGATGCTAGGTCGGCTGCACTTCTGTTCATGCGTTCACACTGTATCAACAGTATGTCTACAGTAGGGATGGGCAACATTGGTCACCTTTAGGGCCACGTTAATGGTATTCTAAGTTTCACAGGGCCAAATTGTTGGGTTTTTTTCTAAACCCTTAATAAAGAGACACCAACAAGCACTCTCTGTGTTTTTATAAGCTGCCTAAGTCGGCTGTTTACATGGTAACTAATTAAACTGCTACAACTTTTGAGAGCTGTGGAAAATGCTGTAAAAACGGTGTGCATGCAATGCTGTTGGTGTTTGTTTTATCCAACTGCCATCAGTCCGAGCTGATCTGATGTTTCTGTTGATTATTGATAGGTATTCTACCAGCCCTTACCCCCCAATTGAATCCTTTACATCAGCAAGTTGAGCGCTCTTCTGCGCACACATTGTACAGAGCTTAAGATTTTTACAGCTACATCCAGAGCACAAGTAGACAAGTGCATGAGCACAAGGTTTAACTAGTCCATCAGAAGTTGTACTTTTTCATATATCACGGCAGTGACAGAGACAGAACCTGTGTGTATCGACCATTTGCACATGGCGTCACACTCTGTTCGATTTCAGCTGGATGTCAACGATGATGCTGTCCAGCATCAAATAAAATAGATGTCCCAGTGATGAACTTAAACCTACATATCCAACCATAATTATCTACTGTTGTGAAGTGGACCATTCTAACAAAGGCTTTTAATGTCAATTTTAAATCTGCAAGTCATTTTATGAAGCTTGAACTAAAATATGCAACAGAAAAACTTTGTGGACAAATGCTAATGCTATTGTCAAGTAAACATCATTAAAAACATGGCTGTCTTTATACAATAAACAACCAGTTTCAGCAGAATACTCTGAAGATGACCTTTCATTTGGCCCGTCTGGGGCCAAATGAAAGGTGGCCCGTCTTTGAGTTGAGTATAAATGTTGATTACATTGAGGAAGATCTGCATGACGAGTGCCACAGACTTCAGTTTTGCACACATTATCTGCTGTTGTCCTCTGATCCTGAAACATCCTGAAGAGTTTTTACCAAGTTACACTAGCATTTTTATGGAATTTGACAACATTACCCAACATTTATGTAAACCTGCATCAACAAGTAACCTGGATGTTACTTCCGTGTAGATTCTCATTCATCCAGGTCATGGTTATCTTGAAGATTCAAAACAACTCAACTGGACTGTTTTTGGGTTTTGGGAAGACGTTGCACTTCTCATCCAAGAAGCTTCTTCAGTTCCAAATGAAACTGAAGGAACTGAAGAAGCTTCTTGGATGAGAAGTGAAACGTCTTCCCAAAACCCAACACAGTCCTGTTGACTTGTTATGAATCTTCAAGATAGCCTGGATGTTCTTGTGTGCCTCAGTTCCCATTGAGGTTTCTGTCATTTATGATTCAAACCTGCTAAGTTTCCATTAGCGGATGTATCGTGTGCTTCTTGTTCATATGATTCCCTCTTGTATCAAATCGAATGGCAGTCATAATCTCTGGAAAGATCGCCAAATTATCTTGCTGGGCAGTGGTTGTTTTTCCTCTTTTGAGCCCCCCTATAAATAGCTGATCCACATGCTGCCTGACAGCTGTGCAGCAGCTATTTTAGTCTGGTATATGCTTGTTTTTCAGTATATGAGGCTTCTCAAGGCATCCAGACTCATCTAACAGACCCAGTGACATTTTTGTTCTGTATTAATGATAATTTCTGTTACTTTAGTGGCTTAAAATGCATCTCTGCGATAATTATCGGCTGAAATATGTTATAGTCTATTGACAACAGCGGTACTTCTGCCACCCGCAGAACTGAGTTACTTCATGTCTGCAAATGGCCAGTAGTACACACAGTCAAGCTACATGGGCCGATATGTGAGGATCTGGCTCTCCTTTCAAAATAAAATACCATTCGGTTTCAGGTTATGCATGAATGGTAATCAAATAAATTAATTTTGTTTCTCTGGCCCAGTACCAGTTCATGGCCCGTTGGTTGGGAACCTCTGTTTTATGAACAAAATTGCATCTGACATGCACATACGTCTATATATATGTCAGAATACTGTGTTGACTGCTTTGGGAAACTCTAAATCTAAACAATCGTCTGTTGCTGTTTCTGCCTTATGTGAGGGAAATACACAAAACATGGCAACGAACCAACAAACAACAAAAGTTAAAACCCTTATATGTTTTTTAGCTTAATGAGCAACAAAACATTGAAAAATCGTCCCACTATCTCCTTTGAAGCAGTTTCAGTGCCCGTGAATGCATGCCCTGACCGACTGTGTTCGTTTGAGGGAGAAACATCATAAGTCTTCGCCTTGAGCAGCAATACTTGAATTTCTGCTTTGCATGATGAGATTTCTTCTTCTCTGCTCGCTCTGTTTCTGCACCGTGACATTCCCCCTCTCTCTCTCTCTCTCTCGTCTGTCTGACTGTCGGACTCCGTCTTGCTTGTTGGTAATTGCGAGGGGGAAGCGTGCCAGCCGCCCAGCGACTCAGAAGCTGCCTTATATATTCATGTACCTCTGGGGGACCATCTCTCCATCATGGTGTGTGTCTCTCTCCCTCTCTCCCCTGCTGATTGATATTCTGTAGCAGTAGAACCAAGCAGCAGCAGCAGCAGCATCATTTGGTCTGTTGTCAGGGAAGGGGCGCCTTGGTTACTGTGTTGTCAACCAGGTTGCTGCTGTTGTAGGTTAGTCACTCAGTCTCCAGGCAGATATGACCCTCCATCTTAATGTTTACCCCGATCATGTTTTATTATTCTGCTGAAATCCTTTTTTCTTAAGTCCTATTTGACATCCTTCCCCTCGCTGTGCTCCCATCTTCATCTCCTCTTTGTTCTTCACCTCACATTCCCTCAATCGCTCCCTTTGTTTTGTTCATCCTTCAGTTTTTAACCCTTTCATGTCCTCCGTGCTTCATTTTCAGCTGTCAGCTCATGCAGATGTTACTCTCTTTATCCTCCTCCTCGCCTCTCTTTGTCTGTTTCCTCCCCCATGACACTGCGTCCACATCTTTTATCATCTTATTGCTTTTCTCGGGAATTGACTCCGTCATTTCTGCTTTTCCCTCTTTTCCCTTTCCTTACGCTGATCAAATGATGCTCTTCTAATTACCAGCATGTCTGTATTATTTTTCCAATTTCCTGAACCTCTTTCTTCTCTTTCTCCTTTGTCCTTATTTTCTTTCTCATGTCCGTCCACCACTGTCTGGTTATGTAATTTCATATTCTTAAGCCTCACTTACGTTCTGTTCTTTTCACTTCTCTCTTAGTCCTTTTATTTATCTTCTGTTGCATAATTACTGCTGTACTTTCTTCACTCCTCCTCATTATCCTCTGTCACCCTTTCCTCTCGCTTACATATTCAGTTTGCTGTAATGACTTCATCTGTTTTGTGTTTTGCTCAGTGACCCTGTCTGCTGTCCTTTTTGAAGGCTAAAGAAATGTACATCGATGTTCGCTGCAAGCTGTTATGATATACATGGGCTCTGAGGCTGCCTTTTAACCACTACTCCCATAAAAAACAGCCAGAAGCGTCGCCCCCTGACTGCTAAACATCCACGTCTTTCAAGCTCCATGCTGCTATTTGTTACAGGCTCTCTGTTATAGATGTGCTGTCTCCTGCGGGACCAAGATGCATATCGTTAAACCACAACAGTCCTGGTGTACGTCCTTCTCGTTGTGTCATTATGAACGGGCTGTGGCGGTTAAGACAGGACTCTGTTTAATGTACCTATGTAATTATGGAAATGTACTTAAAGGGTTTTGATGCACAGCGGTAAATGCTGCAGTGGCTAATTGATAAACTGATTTAATTAAGTGCCAAATATTAGGTGATTGTTTTGTGGTTTCCAAGCAAAAACCCAAAGCTTTGTCATTTCTTATAATGATGATCTTGTGACTTGAATTTCTCCAGGTTTCAGACATTTTACCTATTAACATTTGATGCTTTGTTAGCAGAACATTTTCTTTTTAAAATCACTTTCTGCACATTAATTCAGAGGAAGTAATATATAAAAAGTATGAAAGCTGTCATTGGTATTGTTTGGGTTCCACTGGTATCACATTAAAGTTGAAAACCATGACAGCCCTAGGTTGACGTAACATTTCCTCCAGCAGGTCCAGCTCTGTTTTTGTTGCTTAAAATAGTAGTTGGGCTCCTAAAATCCCACCAGTTGTAATTCTGGTTGAGTGTGTGTGTGTCGGATGTGTGTGGCAGTAGGGGAGGGGGTTATTGGGCGGGGGTAAAGGGGATAAAGGAGTCTTTTTATCCCAGCTAGTCTGCATGTTTTCTGTGCAGTCAAGCTCAATAAATCAGATTACGGTTTGTGGAGGATAGAGTGCAGTGTGTGTGTAAGTGTGTGTTTGTGTGTTGTGTGTGTGGACATGCCTTAAAGCTTGGAAAGGTCGCACTTTTGGACAGACGGATGACCGACAAGGAGGCTCGTGGAGCTGTTTGACAACTTTTATAAAGTCGTCAGAGACACTTAGAGCCGTGCAAGGCCTCTTTGCACCAGAATAATAGTAACGCAGTATAGTGTAGTGCTTTTGGTACTTTATAAAGTTGTGTGAAGTAACTCGATAACCATTGTTAAACCACATGCGTGTTTTTTTGTTTGAAAACAAATCTTGGAACACAACAGAAAATAGCATAAAGTTAGTTTAAGACAGTATATAATACAAAATGAAAGCACAGCAAAGATCAATTCGCAGAGATAGCACACCAGCGAAATTGCTAATATTTCCAGGGCAGCTTACATATGTAAATATATGAAGAACCATTATATTATATGCATTATTTAGCCCTTTTTGTTGTGTGTACTTAAAAATCATGTGAACTTAATATCAAGTTGCTCTGCGCTGGGGCTGATTTTAGTCAAACTGAAACAGGCTTTCACACCGACACAGCTCCGTGCTGGTTCCTAAACCTAAATTTGAACCAGCCGGTGTGTTCAGACTGGAAAAAATGGGTTCGGAACCTGAAAAGTTGGTTTACGGCAGGAGCCAAAAGAAGTTGTGACATCGTCAGTGGGCATGTCGTATTCTGTGTTGTTAAAATGAGCAGGAAGTCGAGGACGTAGAGGAACACACACACGCTTCTTTCATACCAGATGCCTTTTCCATACATCTTCTGTGTCTCCTCATCATCAACAGTGATTGTTTGCTTGATTACTGGATGAAAACAAAAACTTAAGTAAAGCAACAAACACTTTTAAAATATCGATGCGATCCAACATTTTGCCCGAGTATTGTTTACATCCGCCTGAGTTGCATGGAATAACGCCCTCCCACTTTCGTTCTGCTTTAACTGGTATGATTGCGGGCTGGTTAGCTAGAAATTACCAGGGTTCTGAGAATCAAGCACAGAACCGTGCCAGAACCTGAACCGTGCCGGTGTGAAAGCACTCTAAATGGGCACGTCTGATTTGATAAGAGTGAGGAGATCTTGGCGAGTTCCAACATTTAATGTAGGAGCTGAAGCCTTCTCACAGCTGCTTCAGGACCAACTGTTCCCAATAGTAGAGGCTTGAGCAAACACACACACACACACACCCTGGTCTACTGCATTTTCCTCTGCATAGTATCTTTAATTTCATTATCCTTGTCATTTTGGTGATTTTAGTCTAGTAAAATGGGCTGCCATGATGCAGTAACATATCAAATAGGCCGCCATGTTGAATGTTTTGACTGACTGTGAGGTACGCAATATCAAGGAGAGCTTTTTTTTGTCGGATGTGGGCTTACTGGATGTGAAACTTGTGACAAAAAGCTGCTATTCTGCTCTGTGACATTATGTTACTGGTGTCAAAGTTTACATTAGCTGGCTATGGATCAAAAAAAATGTAATTATGTCAGACTAATTTGCCTGAAAAAATACATCTGATTGGCAAAGGCCTTTAGAGGGAAATAAATACTGAATACTGCCCATGTGATCATGTTTCTGCTGCTGTTATGTTTATTTTCTTTAGTGTTGGGCAGCTAACAGAGCAGAGTTTTTCTTGAAGATTCAGCTTCTTTGCATTTTAGTTTTGGTTAATGAGACCTAAATAAAGCTTTAAAATCTGTGTAAGAACTTGACCGGTCACAGGGCTGTAGGTACCGCTGCCACAGTGCTATAGGTCTTTGGTATCCATCACCACAAGGTCATGTTGAAACAATTTGTGGCATCAGGTCAGGGCCAAAACTGTCCAGGAAGAATCTTTGTCTCATTTCCAGCCCTGGCCATAAATTAATAGCAGGATATACATGCTTTTAAGAAAGCTCAATTATCCTGATATCAGATTAAGCAAAGACAGCCCCCATTTTGTCTCAAACCATGCAGCCCTTGAAAAAACATTATTTTAGGATTTTTTCGTCATCACTGGAGTCCTGTAGAAAGCTGGTGGTTTTGCATTTGAAACACACCCTTCAGTCGCTCATATAATGTTTTAATAATGTCATCTTTTTCCTGCTGGTGTATATATATATATAGTCACAGAGCAGCCTCTGTTCTCTGTCCTCACTACTCTGTATTCTGTATGGGTATGTGTGCTCCTTTTTTTTTCTGGCGCTCTGTTTAAAAGGCAGATTTTGCTCCTCTCTCTGCATTACTCGTTTGCTTTCATGCCTCCTGCTCATTGGCTGCCAGCGGCCTCCGGTGCAGCCAGCCAGAAAGCTGCTCTGTAGACGTTAGTGATGGGCAGATTATACAGCACAGCGCTGCACCATGCACTACACACACACAGACTCACATTTCCTCATATATGTACTCTCATATATGGCACTTGAACTTTCAGGAACCTTCAGCATGTACTTGTAGTCACATCCTATCATGCCCTGACACCCTGACTAACACTTGTTCCTCTGTGACTCTGCTGGCTGCATGTCAGCTGTTGTTCTGTGCTAAACATTTAGACTCTGAAAATGAACAAACCTTCAAGTAACAGACAGCTGCTTCGTGAGCCTGATCAGATTCAGAATCAGAATCAGAAACACTTTATTAATCCCCAAGAGGAAATTCGGTTGTTTCAGCTGCTTTTATGCATTTTATAGCAGGAGGAAATATCAAATAAAGACGTTAAAATAGAGAAAAGCGTAAAATTTGAATAAATAAAATGAAATTAAAAATAGAAAAGAAAAGAATTAAGTAGGCAGGTTGCAACATGAAGCAATATCAGCAATATCAACTTCCTTATGAAGGAAAAGTCAGTAAATTAAGCAGAAGTGAGACTATAAATAAAACTAAGGAATTTACACTATTAACATGAACTATATTTACAATATGAATATAAATATGACAGCACTGTTTGAGTATGTGCTGTTAGTGCCATCAAACCAATCAAAATGCTGGTAAAGAAGTAATTGATCGATTATCTTTAAGAATGTCTTGGCTTGGAAAAGCTACTGCAGGGGATGGAAGATGATTTCAGAAGGTCATGATTGGTATTTTGGTTCGGGGCTGTGTTTATCATGTCAAATGCAGTAAACAAAATGAGAACCAGCAGCTCTAATGAGTTGTAGGCGGCAGAACTAAATAATGATGGACACCTTCTCTGCTGAGATTGAGAAGCAATTTAAAAATGATGAATACCTAGGGGTCAAACCAAGCAGCACTCCCTCTGTCTGGCCTCCCTGGGAATCCTAGGAATTACCTCTGTTAACTGTCAACTGTTACAATTCAACTGTTAAAAGTGGCAAAGCACAACATGACAAAAACAAACAGAATATGGACATGAAGCAGTTAATTTAGGGAAGCACCAATACCTCAGTTAGCAGTGCTTCCCTTGATGCTTCATAGTAGAGGCAACAATAGGTACATTTTTGACCTTAAAATACTTTCACTGTTGATCTGACAAGACAACGATTCCTATCTCTTATCCGTCACTGGCCTCTTCTATCTCTTGGTCTTAACTGTTGTGTCAAACATTAACAAGATGTGCTTACTGGCTTCCTTTTAGCTTTTGATTACAGTACTCATTCTGAAACATGAGTGATAATAAGATATATCACAACATATTGTGATACCATAAAAGGCATATGTAATATTTTTGAAGTCTTGATAAGTTTTTTTTTTTTTTATAACGTTAAGAACCAAAAATATTGTCCTTATAAAAAAACACAGTTTCTAACTAGTATGATAAATTATGACCCCTGCTACATTTATTAACTTCTTGTGTCCCAGTGACAGGAATGATTTAAATAAATGTACCAGAGAGAGGGAGAATCAAATGGCTGAACGTCTGCTGCCAACAAGTGGCTTGAGCCTGCACTAAAACGATGAACCGATGTACTGAATTTATATCAGTGATCCTAAAGTGAAATATCACAATATTAAGAATATGGAAAAAGTATTGGGCCAAAAAATATTGCAATTTATTTGTGTATTGATATATTCCTACACCCCTATTGTCGATCATTGTAAGAGAAGTGAGATTTAAGTGATTGATCTAGAAAATGGAGATAAATGTATAAGCTAGCTGAGGTTATTCTCAGGTAAAACCACTTGTCATATATCACAGTCAGCCAATCATGATGGCCTCAGAGAGAGCCCGTAGCGGCATCATGTGTACAAAATAAAGTGCTGTTGTATGAGTGCAGTGTGAGGTCAGCTTGATTGTTTGTCTGGGTCAGTGTCTTAAATTATTACCGTGAGCAGCTATAAGCACAGCGACACACACAAACACACACGGCCTACAGTGACAGAGAGGAGGTGATACTGATGCTATCAGCTGCTGCTCACCGCTGCACTCACACAGCATCTGCTCTCCTTTGTTCTCTCCGTCTCTGTTTCTGATACAAGCCCACTGATCCACAGCTCTGTGTGTATGTGTGTACGTGGCCAAGGCTCACTACTGCCTCCTGTTACTATAGCAACAGACTCACCAGCCACTGAGTTTTCCCATTCCTATCATGTGTGTGTTTTTCTCTACTGTGTACTCTGTGTGCTTAGTTTACTTAGTATACTCTGTGTGCATTGTGTTGTGTGGAGACAAAACATTTTGGATACACGACTGTCACCAACTTTTGTAGTGTAAGGTGACATGACATGATTTTGAGTAAAAACATCTAAAAGTATATCTGCATGTCTCTGTAGAAATCCCTTAAAACTGATGTTGGGTAAAGATCCAGTTTTTAAGAGCAATCAAACACCAAATCTATTTCTTTTAAGATAAAAAACTGATGTTAATGAAAATGTATTAGTTTTGTTTTAAGTCCAAAGTATAAACTTCTTCATATTATGTTAGGAATATGCAGAGTGACTGCCTCCTTCTGTTTGGTTTTCACACCTATAGCTTGTTTGCTTTGTTCCAATTCAGTTGAAGGAAAAAAAAAAATCTTGTGCATATTTCCTTTGGGTATTTTGAAATGATCATGTCCCAAAAAGGCTTGACTGGCCTATTATGTCACAGCCAGCATGGCTATGACCAAGAATTGCACTCTGCATTATGGGAAGGAAGCTAGCAGGCTAAGCTACCCACAAAACAGCTCACTGATTGACAGCCGAGGTTAAACGTCAATGTAATGGTAAGGTAAACATATTTTTCAGGATTTATGTTATTAAACATGGTATTAATTTATGGTTGGTGTAAAAGTAAATTGAGAAAAAAAATCTTAATTTTTAAATCTTATGCAGAATATATTGCCCAGCCCTACTGTGATGCCATGACCGTAAGAAATGCATTTGCCATGTTTTTCTTGAATGAGCAGTCATTGCATGCACAGATGTCACACCTGCAGCAATCTGTAGTTTCTTCCTCACTGTTTATTGCATCTCTAAAGCGATGTTAACACCACACATTCAACATCTGTATGCCTATTACTAGGTGAAAATCCTACCACCTTGAAAGCAGTCAGCACAAACAGAGCCACTGGTGCGTTTCAACCACTGGCTCTGTGTTGTTTTGTTCATCTATCAGAGAGCTTCGACACGTAGCTCAGCCTTGGGTTTGTATATAAATAGATTTGAAAGATCAAGACTTGTTACTACTCCCGTGCATACTAACACGTTGAAGCACACACACACAAACACAAAGTGACTGACACAACAGGTTTAGCAGGAATGTCTCACTCTCCCTGTCGTCATGCCTCCATGAGTGCTAAACAAAGAGGGAGAGTGACATCAGCAGAGACAGCTGAACACATGGTTAAAATGGAGTCATTATGAAGATTCATTATAGGAAACACATTGAACTGTCGCTCTGACATGTCTAAATCAGTAAATCAATGTTAAGATACGCATGATCTCTCTGGCACAATATTGGTATTGGCTTATAACTGAAGACTTCACTTTTTTAATGTCATCTGTTAAGTGTTCAACCATTCCTACCTCTGTTTTTTTTACCATAAAGAGATGATTGTTTTTAAGTAAATGCAGTCCTGAAGTAGGGTTCAAGGGACTGTTAGAAGCAGCTGTAATCACTACTTCTATGTCAGTTGTCTTATTTTTGTTCAGCTTTGGCCCACTCAGTGCAGAACTATGACTTTCTGTCCATAACCAGTGCAATGTTGGCCGAGGCATTTGGGCAACAGCTGGCGTTTGATCCAGTTTTATTTTGACCAGGCTGGTGGACGGGGCATCATGTGCTGCATAAACATGTTTTTGGTTATTCAGTTATTCTCCTCCAGCTGATAATGAAACAGAAGCATCCCTCTGTATGTTAAGGCTGGAAATCTTTGTTTATCTTTTCTTTAACTCTTTTTGTATGTTTTAAATCTGATGTGTTTTTCTTTTTCTTTTATTAACATGTTCTGATGTATTGTGAGAGGCACCTTCTACTGCCTCGTTGCTGATAGGCGCTTTACAAATAAACTTGCCTTGCCTTGTGATTATGTGGATGCATGATTGCTGCAACAAGTCGTCCAAGATGAACACGACACGGATGTCAGCTGCGGATAGATCTTCTTTTAGAAGTCTGTTAGATTTTTGGAAATAACTTTGATGTAATGAGTCAGCGAGTGGCCATGTAAAGTGATGACTTTCATTTGGCATCATCTGTGGGTGTGTTGTGTCATCTTAGCTTCTATGTCTGTATTACCGAACATATAAAACAACTGATAAGTGTTTTTAATACAATGATACATGCCACAGCACGATGAAGCATTGGGAAGAGCACCCTCTGTTTTTGCTGGTACCTCGACTGCAGCTGGCTCAAAGTTACCAGTTAATACAGTCACTATTTAGACTTTAACACTGCGACATCTATTTCAGGCAGCTACTGTTGCTTACTAAAAGGGAAGGGAGACAAGTCACAGTACCACAAACTTTGTTGTCTTGCCAGTGGAAGTACTTTATCACATGAAAGAAACATGTGAAACACACTGAAGGGCATGTAAAACCCTGCAAAAAAGGATATTACTTATTTATTATGTTAAAAAAAATCAAACAATATTGATACCTATTTAATACAAAAGCAATTAAATCAGAAGTCCCAGACACCCAGAATTGGGTTTTTCTTTGATTTAATCATCAAAAATTGCAGCCAGATTCCAACACATGGTTACAAAAACCCAAGCTACTCTTTCGTCGGTTAAGCTTGTCAGCAATTCTCTTAACTCAAGTGTTCTTTTTAAATTTATAAAAAAAACCCTTCTTTATTTTAATGATTAATTATGACAGAAAATTAATTATCTTCTGTCATATTTTTAACTATCAGCAAACTGCATCTAAATTACGCATGGACAAGGACAACACCCAGAAAAGGTGAATATGGTGTACGACCTTTTTTGTCTAGCAGGCTTCACAATCCAGGTTTGCAGTCAAAACCAGGATTGGACAACTGAACACAAAAAGCCTCAAAACATAAGAAATAGAAGCATTTCAAACAGAATCTGTTCATATTTTAATTTTTAGGAGGAATTAGTTGATAGGTTTTGCTGTAATGGTTTCTGTTAATGTCTTCGATGAAGTATTCTTAAATGCATTTGGGGAAAGTAAGTAAAATAAACTATAATAACCACTATCTTTTACATTAAAAAGTGCCTTTAACAGTCTTCAATTCTATGTTCAGCTCTTGAATACAGCTTCACTGTTTGCTTTAGAGCCTAAAAATATTAATGTTTACATCATGAAGTCTGACGAAAGCTGTGTATTTATTCTTTTGATTGAATTACAGGCATGTGACTGTCCTATTAGGAGTATCCTTAATTTTCTATATTTGGGCCTCTGAAAGTGAGAATAACAGTAATGTGGTCCTCATAGTAACCGCAATTGCCCATCTTTGATTTGGACAGTGTACGTGTGTTTTCTTGCAGTATTTGGTGATTGAGAATGATAAATGATCCAATTTTGGGTGTTTAGGACTCATATTTTTGTTGCTGTTATATCAAATGGGTATCAGTATATTTAAATTTTTCCAGGTTCCTCTAAATTTAACCAGATTAATGAGAATATATACCCCCTCTTTTGGACAAACTGAGCAGTAGGTCTTGCATCTCTTCTTTAAGAAGAACTTCAAGCAAAACTACATTAATATCAATCATATTGCCATACCCTACATCTTATATTTCAATAAATCAACCTAATTATAAGCCTAATATGCAGCCCCCACCCAGTGTTTTCCAGCGTTTCCTTTCTAGGGGTCATTGAAATCAGCAAAGAATACAAGCCTGAGCCTGAGTAAATAGCGGATGTTAAGCATAAAAGATGGATGAAGGTAGTAATAAACACACTGCAGTGATGGTAAACAAAGGAGGACAGACGGAGGTGGCTGCCCTCTGTGTGCGCTGACTGCTGGGACTGATCACTCAGTCGACCGCAGCAGTGCATTATGGGTTGCAGAGGGGGAGGGTGGGAGGCTGTATGAGGAGAGATGCACTCGGTGATCCCACTTCCTCTATGCCTATGGAGGCAAGAGTGGGGGAGGGGGCTGGTGGTATAGAAGGACGGATGAGGGAACATGATGAAACGAGGAGAGAGAGGCTGATATATTCACACAAACACACACCAGAACAGACATCGACGCTCTCAAAGAACAACACGTGCAGCAGTCATATTATATTTATGGGGCAAATAGAGAAGCTCTGAGTCTCACTTCTGAATGTCAGAATACCTCGACATTAGAACAGACTGATCAAACTGAATGTAATATCAGCCTCAAACAGCTGCTGCTGCTTTTCCTCACATGTTTCAGAAAAACACATCATAGAAAACAGGAGTAATACATATATATATATTATATATGTGTGTGTAGATACATAGATAGATAGATAGATAGATAGATATATGCACAGCTACTTGGATATGTGTAAAAGGAAACCAAATGTTTCAGGATCAACCACTGAGCTGGGACCACCTGAGATTGCTTCTCATCAGCAAGGCAAGATAAGCATGACCCAACTGTGATTCTTGATCTTTACAAAAACACTAGGAATGCACAACATTGGATTCTTTTCCTGACATGCCAATATCTCAAAGCCTGCTTAGCCATGACCAGTATATGAAAATAAATAAAAATACACAGCAAAGTCTGCATAGACAAATGAACACTATCAGAGATCATAGCTATACTTTTTATATGTCTATATGGGTCCACACAACAAAGTGTTGTTTTTACTCTTTTGGAGAGTTTATACTTTCACTCTCAAAAAGTGTAATTGCTGATTCCTTCTCGAGTTAAAATTTAAAACTTGGTAAAACAACAGTGTGACTTTTACGTGGTGTTAGGAATATTTTGACTTCTTAAATGTTAACTGTATATTAATACTACAAAGTGTAAACATTGTTATATTTATTTACTGTATATGATTTTGGAAATAATAGCTGAAATAAAGATACCATATTTAATAAGAGTGCATGTTCAAACAAAAAAAGATGCGTGCTGCAGTTTTCATGATGTGGGCTAATGGTCTCTGTTGGTACTGGTCCAGTAATGGGGGATGGATGGGATAATTGACACTGCAAGTGTCACATGCAGATTTAGATTTCAGAGTGAAAAATTCAGAGTTAAATAGCCTATGGTGGCACCTATGAATTTGATTTTCTTAAACATCATTTTTACACTTGTTTTTGACGCCAACTCTTTTTCAGCTGAGTGTAAATTTTCATGGATTTGACTCCATCCAGAGCGTGCACTTGCTGAAACTTTGCCAACAATTTTTAAATCTTAATTTTCTGTTTTGTTTTTTTTTAAGCTAAAACCATGTTATAACTTAAGTGTATTTAACAGTTACGATGAAATCAAGCTTCATCTGCCTTTTTTCAGAGCTGCAAACAGTGATTTAAGAGTCTGCTAACGGAAAATTTGCAGTTTGTACTTTAAAAACTCCACAAACCTAATGCTAATTGGAAATTGTTCATATCTGCCAATACCAATATTTAGCTTTTGAAAAATGATCTGCTGGTGCCAATATCTTCAGGTACCCATTGCTTACCAGCTCGTAACTGGAATGCATTTCAATGGGATGTGATGAAATTCCCAGCTCTGTCATCCATGCTCTGAGGTCAGCATATATTTGGGTGAAAAACCATGCCAACCTGGTGGATTCAGGGAAATTTCAGGGTTTCTGCAAGTGTGAAGTGGCTTCCTTGTGGGAAGAGCAAGTTGTTTTTGTAAGCTTACCTATAAAATCATAAAATGTTACAAATATAGTTCTATCTCATCCAATCTAATCTAATCTATTCTAATCTAATCTAATCTAATCCAATCTAATGCTTTAAAATTGTAATATTTCTACAATTTTTCAGATGTTTGTTTACCTGGTTTGAGACAGCATAATCATGGAGCGAGGACAGGAGAGTCTGCAGTTATTAAAGTCACTGTGTAGTTGAAACTCTCCATCTGTTTTCCCTGACATTTATATCCTGTTTAAAAACAGGTGTGTAATTTGGTCATGGTGTTAAAGGTGTCTCTACCTGTGCTGGTGTGGAAAAGTTACATTCCAACTGTCATATCAACCCCTCGTCTGAAGAGCAGACGCCTGCCTGCTCTGCTTGTTGTTTCAGTTCTGGATGTTGTTGTTGATCCTGTCTCCGTCTCTCTCTCTGTTTTCCTCTGCAGGTTTATGTGGAGTTTGACGACCAGGAGTGGGAGAAGAGAGAGTGGGTGAAGGTCTATGAGGATTTCCAGCTGTTTCTACTGGAGCACCAGCTGGTCTGGGCCAAGAGGAAGGAGGTAGCCGGAGGAGGAGGAGGAGGGGCAGGAGGAGGAGCAGGAGGCCTGTCTCAGGGACCCAAGGCCAAACACATACAGTGGCCCGCACTGGTAAGATCTTTGTTTTCTATTTATAGATGCAGAAAGCGTGATAGAGGGAGTCAGCCGGATGATCACACTGCACTCATCACAGCTCTGACTTCTCTTCATCTCAGGCCTGCTGAGTGGAACATGTATTTATTTCTCTTTGTGAGTGATGGCACGTCATGTGTCATCAGATTTGTCATAGTCTGACAGTTTGTTGAGTCTTTTGTTGACATCTTTTCCAGTTGTAGGAAAGTTTTCATTTTTTCTATGACACACAGACGAAGACAGAGGTTGTCTTTTGATCACACCAAGGGAGGATTTTTTGACTTGTTTCTCTTAAGCTCAGGTAACTCATGGTTAATTGTCCTGCTCCACATGACCCATGTACAGTTTTAATTGCTGTGTAAAGAAAGAGCAGCTGTAAGAAAATGAGTGAAGGAGGACATCTTTAGTATTGGCAAGGTATCCATAGGTGATAGTATGAAACCGTTGACATATACGTTTCACAGATGTTTATCAAAGAGAATGTCAACGATCCAATCCCGTCTATGATTGTGGATCTCAGTCCCAGCTAGGGCTACACAGTTCTGAGACAGGCTAATTTTTTTAGCTGATGTTTGAGCTTGTGCTGTAACGGCACACTTTCCATGACAGAATTCCTGCTAAATTTATATCATAATGAAAGTCCCGGATGTTCTGTGGCAAAAAAAGTAGATGGCAGTGTTCCCGTAGGAAGTTGTTACACCACTAGAATGACTTTGCAAGATCTGTTTTAATGTAGAAAAGTAACATGTCATTGTTGTAACTGACTCAGGGTATGTAGGTGGGTATTTTTAAACACAGACATTTTTTTTTATGTTTTCAGAAATAATCCTGTCCACCTGTGAGGTTTTTAAAAATATCCTAATCCACTTGTAAATGTGTAAATGCTCTGAACACTGTTGATCAACTTGTACAGATGTCTGTGATATGCAGCTTTATTTGGTTGCAATTTCTGTGGTAAAGCAGTTTTATTGTTATATCCACACCAACCACAAGCCGGATTGGTCAAGACTGGTCTTATGATTTAACTTGTGGCTATATTAACAGGTGATAGCCGGTATAATGGGTAAATCCTTCTTGGTTAATTTTCCAATTAAAAAAATATCTAATAATCTAATCATTTTGATCAAGTCTGTAGTAACTAGGGGTGTGTATTAGCAAGAATCTGGTAAAACAATACATGATACAGGGGTGACAATGCAGCAGTTTCTTCAATACACAGTCACATTTTTTATTATTTTTTAGTATGAACACCCACAACATTGTATTTATTTAAAACCAGTTTCTAATTAGATATATGAATATAAAGCATTGTTTCTACAGCATGGATCAAACGTTGTTGCTGTTCAGTGACAAAAGAGTGAAGGTTTCAGAGAGGAGAGGCTGAACTAATATACAAAATGTCCAGGTTTTTTTATAAATCTGAGACTAATAAAGTACTGTGATATTGCTCTATGTATATTGATACAATATGTCCCAGCAAAAAATCTGGATATATTGGAGCATCAATATTTTCTCACAACCCCTAGCTGTGACCATGCCATCCAAAGACGCAAGAGGCCGTGGGTCACCAGTCTATACAGCCACCTGTGAAACAATAACACCGGGTCTTGTCTAAAGCACTGTCAGTATTCATATCGTCAGACTGTTTTTAAAGCAGCAACATAGTGAGGGATGTGACAGAAAGTGTTTGTTGACCTGCAAATAGTTCGGCCAGCTCGAAACAGCAACATCTGCTACAGCACATGTGAACAACAGCAGTGATAATGTTTCATAGTCCAACATCGTCCCGAGGAGAGGGCGGTGCAAAGTGTGACGTTTTGGCTTGATTTCCCTGTCCACACAAGGACACCTTCAATAGAGTTTTCTAACAATCTTCAACTCAGCTCATATTTTTTAAATATGCATTTTCAGGCCAAAGACGTACAAAAACACCCTCCTACGTGTGGATTATTTGTAAGAATTGACATGCCAACTTAAAATAATGCATGTTCTGATTGGAAACCTCAAGGATTCCCATGTAATCTTTTGTCTTTAGTTTAGTCTGAAGATAGATGGCTGACTGTCAGTTTCACTATTGATTCACAGGGATGGGAAATGGGAACTGGCTTGAATGGAGACCCTGATCCAGTTAGTCTGAGGCGTTGATATTATCAATCAATCAATCAATCAATCAATCAATCTTTATTTGTATAGCGCCAGTTCATACAAATGTTATTATTTACATTTATGGATACACATATATACATATATCCATATGTAAAATACACATACACATATCTATACATATACATAGATCCAAAACCCAACATGAATCCGTCATGGTGGCAAGAAAAAACCTCTGTTTAGCAGTAGGAAATCTTGAATGTGGATCCCAGTCTTCAAAGCTGTGTTGGGTGTGTGGGTGAAGGAAGGGAGGTGGGCAGAGACAAGTGGACTAAAGTAAGAACTAAAGCTAGTAACAGATCCACGGGCCAATGATAGACCTGCCTTTGTCATATTTGTCTCTGCTTAATATAAATTTATTAGAGGTTAGCCCCTCGAGATGCAACATCTTGTTTTCAGGAGGATCCTCATGTCTGTATGATTGTTGTGATAGTTTTTATAGAAGTAACAATCATGAATAGAGTAATAATCTAATATTTACATTAACAGCTATAATGATTATAAGGTAGAGATGACTGATGTTGAATAATACAACAGCATCAACAATATTATTTGACTTAATGCTTAATGATCCCCTTATCAATACTTTCCACTTAGTTCCACTGCTGGATCGGCCCCTGGTCAGGATACGAGTTACACTGCATGCAGCAAAGAAGGGAGATGCTGTCAGCTCATCTCCACATTTAGACACAGAAAACAGAAGCAAAGTGCACAAACCTGCCAAACTGTGTGTCTGTGTTGAATATTTTCGATAAATCAGAATGGAGGCAGTGAAGATGGTGACGGGTATGAGCCTAAATTGTGGTGCTATTAATTGCTGTAATCCATTTGACTTTATTAATAAGCCAAGCTCAAATGTCTGGTCCAAGTGTGGGCTCATTTTATTTTATTTTTCAAATCTGGGCCAACAAGAAGTGCATTTTGGGCTGCATTTGGCCCCATTGCCATAGTTTGACACCCCTGTTCTAGAGCATGAAGAATAAACCATGACTTTTCAACCAGAGGTTTTCACTGTATGTCATCCCATCCCTACTTTGAGCATTAGGCTGGTTTCTAGAACTTGCTTGGGAGTGATTATGAGACCTATTAACATAGATGTTATAAATAGTGGCAGTTAAAGCTTTATAAATAGATAAAACCAACATAGTTTTGACTGTCGCTCCATGGTGCCTTTTTTGTGTCAGTGTATATCAGTGTGTGTTATCATCAGTGAATTCTGCGGCAGAGTTTTCCCCTTTGTCTGACTGTCACACGATCACACACTCGTGCTTTGGTGTGGAGACGGTGTGGTTGCTGTGGTGTTTTTGTTGTCGTCTGTATGACACACGAGAGCTGACAGGGTGGGTGTTTGTGTGTATATGCTGATGCAGCGTGGATGTATATTTGTGGTATATATTTAGTCTGTCGGGGCCGATTGTCTCTGTGTCTGTCCCCGACTTGAGGGATTGGGTTTGTTTGACATTGACAGCGTTTGGTTTCTGTCTGCGAGTGTGTGTGCATGGAAATGTGATGCACTGTTTTGATTATGTAACAGCAGAGTGCACAGCGCCATCTGGCACATGTTTGGGAGATAAGAGTTCAAAGACTTTAGCACACACACACACTAACACACACTCACACAGTTTTTCCTGCTTGTTTTTCTCTCTGTCTGACTCCTCCTCTCCTTTTAGTTTTTTACACTCATTCGTCATATCGCTGCCCTTCTGCTGCTGTCCTCATGGCAACAACGTCAGAATCAGTGCAGACTCGCATGCAGCAGGAGCTGTGAGCCTCAAAAGAGTGAGTCACTGGGTTTATTGAGCACTCATCCATGATTTTAGTGTTAATGTTTAACAACAAAATGATTAGATTAACAGAACAGAACAGATGGCATGCAATTGCAGGTGTTTCCATCATCAAATGAGGAGAAGAGGTCCCCAAATAATGAAACCGTGCCATCCAATTTTTGTCACCACTCTGAAGGATTGCCAAGTGTATATCAAACCAACGCTAAAGGGTGGCGCTGACACTCCCATGCAGCAGCAGCTAAAACAAAATTACATACCTTGTCATGTTCGTATAAGCCGTGGTTTTAGAGTGATTTGTTCACCACTGTTGCTGTAAAGAACGTCCTCATGAAACAATGCTCCAGAGAGCTTTGGAGGGCTGGAAGTCCTTCATTGTTGCTTTACAATCACGCTCTACTGAATGCTGTACTGTGTCGCTTATGCTGTGATGTCACACAAGTATTGAGGTGGTGCACCTCCTCTTCCAGACTCACATCCCTGCTTTCAAATTAGGGCTGAGTAATATTACAAATAATTGGATTAATTCAACTTATTTTCTGCAGAAGATTTAAAAATAACAAATCGAGATTTTCTTTCTTGACTTACTCCAATTTTAAGTTGTTGCAGTGCTTGAAAATGTAAATACTGCAAATGTACAGTTTTTGTGATGGTAGACTCTGTCAGGTTTTGCACAAGCACATGTTTCGGCCTTTATTTGTTTCATATATAAGGTCAAATACTCATCTGAGAGCTCAATAATAATGTTCTGTAAAAATAGTTCAACATTTTATGACATGCACTTGAACTGTAAGAGAGAAATTCTGTTTTTTTTTTTAATATATTTTAATAACAAAAAGGCAAAACTTGGTGTATGTAGTTTTGTGGTTTTGTCTTGGACAGAGGGAGGCACACAGACTTGGTGGGAGACAGGAGCGCTGCGAGTTAGGGTGTCTACCTTAGTGTGTATATGGAGACCGTGCTGTGTTTGGCACATCCAGGCCTTATTGCAGAGTAAACTGACAGATATTGCGTCTCTAGATGTAAATATTGTGGAACCTTGTTGCGTTGCTTTTACATACAGGCACTGTGAACTGGGTTTATATCCCCTAAAGCTTTGAGTGGCTGCCATGTGATTGGCTGATTATCTATTTGTGTTGATGTGCAGTTGAACAAGTGTTCCTGATAATGTGGCCAGTGAGTGTGTATTCTCTGGATTTGAGTTTTTCAGATGAAAATAAACCCCTCCATCTTATATAATATAACCAGCATGATAAAACAGAGAGAAAGGATTCAGATGTTACTTATTAACCTGTGTTGTCAGAGAGAGGCTGTGTTTGTTTTGAAGTAACAAAGATTGTTAACTTGAGTGACTTGAATTTTACGAGTCTTTCATTGTTTTATGTTGAGAGAGTTTGTGTTCTCCTGAACTTTGTTCTCTGCCGCTGAGCCGCTCCGTTTTAACTTTCACCTACAAACGGAAACACTGATTGGCTCTTTGACAGGCCGAGCCAGCAGAGTACTTATTACATAACTAAACCTCTGGTACAACCACACACTGACACATACACGCAGAGTGTATCTCTCTGTTTATTCTTAATGCACCCACTCTTTTTCATGTTCATCCCTCTGTCTTGTTTTTATTTCTCTGTGCAGTTCTGTGACACTTCCAGAAAAGTCTATGTGGTGTTTTAATTTAGAATTGTCTGTTACTGAGCACTGGGACAGTGAAAAAGTCTGTGTATGTTTTGATGTATGTAACTTGTAGTTCGAAATGCTGTAAGCTCATTTTTATTCATTATAGTTATATATAGCAGGGGCGGCACGGTGGTGCAGCCGGTAGTGCACGTGCCTCACAGCAAGAAGGTCGCTGGTTCGATCTCCGGGTTGGGTCAGGGCCTTCTTGTGTGAAGTCTGCATGTTCTTGCTGTGCATGTGTGGGTTCTCTCCGGGCGCTCTGGCTTCCTCCAGCAGCTCAAAAGCTGTGGTGACTCTTAGGTATGAGTGTGAGTGTGAATGGTTGTCCATCTCTCTATGTGGCCCTGTGATCAGCTGGCGACTGGTTCAGGGTGTACTCCACCTCTCGCCCAATGACAGCTGGGCTAGGCTCCAGCCCCCGTGACCCCGAAAGGGATGAGTAGTATAGAAAATGAATGAATGAAAGTACCAGGACGAGTCTGTGGCCAAGTGGTTGGGGACCGATGGTACGATAAAAACAAACTCATAGAATATTTGTACTGACATTGATAATATTTGAACAAAATAAAAGTCTTAGACTCCCAAGATTGGGTCATTTTTTTTCCTTTTTATCAACACAAATTTCAACCAAACTTGCTGCTGTCAGTAACATGTCAGTATCTCTGATCTTTTGGTGCTTTCCCATTTGTGGTATCAGCTCAACTCGATTTCACTCTAAACAGTTTGGGTTTTAGCTGCTACATTTTCCATTACAGTATTAAGTGTGGTTGTGCCTTTTAAGTGTAGCTGGGGTTGTCACAACATGGCGGTGTAATATCCTCTCAACAGTGTGGAGGTGGCTCTCGGTTTGTCTGTACATGAGTTTTGTCCATGGGGTGAATGCAAGCAGCAAAACCTTGTATCTTGTGCAAAGGTCATGTTTGTTTGTCAGAGACAGAAGTGTTACTTTTGAAATGTTAAATGTACCACAGCTGCCTTCTCTCTGTTACTTTTAGCAGCTTTAGTCAAAGTGCAATACAAGATCAGCAGGTTTTTGTTGAAGCTTTAGTTCTTTGAAGAAGAAGAAGCTTCATTATAATAGCTTGTATTTATTTTAAAACACTATTGTAGGATGTAACATGGCACTGGATGATATGGACCTAAAATCTAATATTTCAAAGAAATACAGCTGTTAGTATTGGTGGTTCTTACTCTAACCAATCTTTTACCGAGCATGAGGCCTTGCATTTCAGATTAGTTAGTTCAACACTGCACTTGAAAATGGCTGTATTGGGTCAAATGAAGAATACTTGATTATTTTGAAAGTAAGCTTTATGATCTTAATTTTAGGGACATTATTTTGTAAGCTTTATCTTGTTTGAAATTGTTTCATTGTCTCAAAAACTCAATATATTCTGCAGCCTCTGTGGAGAACTTTAACATGACTGTGGCATCTTTGAAATATGACTGACATCAGATTTATCAGTATTTGCCAACATGTCAACTGAAACTTCCTGTTGCTCCTTCATTTACTCCCAGTAGCTGAAGTTTTGACATAAGATCTGTATTTTTGTTTAAAGCATTGGTAAAATTTAATACCAAGAATGGCTGAATTTAAGGTGAATGTGCCATTTATAGAGGTGCAGTATTAATGGGTATTCAGGTGTTGTTAATATGTTTCATAATCTTTTGTCTATTGGTCTCTTAATCTCTAAATCATTAAGTCTTAATGTGCAGAATGAAAGGTCTTGAATCCATGTAGAAATCTGATTTCAGACACGAACCCTGCTGTGGTTTCTCCCCCTCAGTCAGGTTTGTAATCACTCTGCAGTGGGTGCGGGAAATCCCACACTAGAGGCGAGTGAGTGTCGTTATGTCCGCTCTCCTCCTTTAATAGTAAATTAGCTAAGGAGAACAAAGAGGCAGTTCAGCAAAGCGATCACAGCAGAGAGGAAACACACAGAGGAGGGACTGAGGGGACAGGGTTTTCTCTGCTGTCCTCCCGTCCACCATGGAAGGATTGATCAGTGCCTTGGTGGTGCTAATTTCAGCTGTAAGTGGGAGCAGTAGTAAGATTATTAATAGAGCATGTACTCGGGGTACTACTGACAGCTGCAGGAGGCTTCAGTAATCCAATATTCTCCTGGAAAAGCTCCAGGTGAGGTATTAGTTATCATACCAAAAATTTATGTTACAGCTTTGTTGGCTACTCCTCTCTGATTGGTCAGTAGTAACGCTTTAGTGTGCAGCTGATCATTAACTAACTGTTGCTACAGATGCAAATATTTTGGAGGAGTTCATCTAAGCCTGGCCTGGGCCTTGTATACCAAAAATCACATCTTATCACTTTTGGTTGAAGGTCAATGCACTAAGGGCACTTCTGTTAACAAGACAAAGGGGGCTTTTCTGCTGTTTGGCATTTGCGTAGTTCAGCTCGACTTTACTGAGTTGTTTTCCATTAGGGATTGAGTTTTGAAGCAAGCTGAGCCAAGACTAAACATAACTCTGAATGATCAGAGTATTGTCATGAGTTGGGAGTATTGACAGGGAAATGAAATGCCCCCCTGCTGTCGGCCTGGGATGCTGTATGACTTCTGAAAATCTCCTCTGCTGTTGTAGCATGCTGTTTTACTGTTTGCAACCATGTCTGCCTACCTTAAAGAGTTGCTGATACAGTCTATACTGTTATTGGAAATGGAGCAGGCAGAATATAATGTACATTTTTTAACATTAGTAATTGTGAACATACTGAAGTAGTCATTAAAAGAATAAACCTTTATTTGTCCCACACTGGGAAATTTGCATTTCTCAGTCAACCTGAGTTATGGCAAGCTGCTCCCTGAATAGAGTGGTACAGAGCTTAGCCCAAAAATATGGAAGTGAGTCCACATTTTAACCCCTCCTAAGGCCTAAAGTATATGAGGTTTTAAAAAAAGCCTTTGGATAATGATGGACACATGGAAAGAGATTTAAACACTTCATTTTGCAACACACAATGCAAACTGCATATGATATTGCCCCACTTTTGAATTTTTAAGCATTATTGTGATTTTTAAAGGATGGTTGCTAAGAATTGATAAAAAGTACTACAAAAATGGCTTGGGACCCTAATGCAAGTCTTACTGATCATATTCAATAAACAATAATACATACACCACAGCCATGTGCACCAACTTGATCAGGTCATTAGTTTAAGAGGAAATTCACAAACAAAAGGTTATAACGTGGTGTTATACGTAGGAGGTGGTAGGTGCTTATAAGTTAAACTGTCATGTTGTAGTTTCATAATTACTTGGCAATAACTTTTTCCTCTCACCGAGCTGGTTCCTTTGAGATTATTATGATGAACAAGACATTTAAGTTTCATGATGTTTTTTTGCCACAGAGTTTATTATCAGCAATAACCCAAGAACACAGTGAAAAACCCATGGGCTCTTAGTCTGGAGAACTAGCATGATGCGAACTTCCATCATCCCTGCACCACTCAATAACTGGCTTATAAGACACTTCACTTCTTCTTCACAATTAGGGCTGAACAATATATCGTTATCGTATCGATATCGAGATATGAACATTCAAGATATTAATATCGAAAAGCAACAATATAAACTATATAAATTTCCACCCGGCTAAAACTGCACTTTCCACATTCTTTTGTAATATGATGTTTTTATTTTTGTGAAAAATGCTTGGTTTTCACCGAACCCGTAGTCATATCGTATTGTATCGATATCGAGATATCTCTCATGAATATCGAGATATGAAATTTTGTGCATATCGTTCAGCCCTATTCACAATGTCCAAATATTTCACTGTACATCCCTCTGTTCTCTTGTATAGATGAAGACCAAGAGATATATTTGAAGTGAATAACCATGAGGAACAGAATTGGATGTTTGTCCTGTATTCAAGCTTAAAAAGAATACTGAAATTCTTTTTGATTACTTTCTGATTTCTTTAAATGTTTTACAGAAGCTTAAATTATCACAATGCTATTTTTCATCTATGCACCCTTCAGCCTTAGTGTGTTAGTGTAATGAAAGGTGATGTCAGGTGATGTAAGGCTGCAGTCTCATTTATCTCTCCTGTGAAACTGCCTCAGCTCTGTTTGCTAATGGAAACTACCCATTTCATCACACAACACACAGAAACACACAAAAAAACACACACAAGCTCAGATGTTTTTGACCTTTGGCTTTTAGACAACACTCATCTGATGAGTATATACTACAGAGTGTGTGGATGTGAGTGTGTGTGTATGTCTGTTAATAGAAAAAGGGATGACTGGCAGTCAGTGAGAGGTGTTGTATAAATTAGATGTTTGGTATGTTTGAATGCTGATCTTTATATTTGTCTGTGTGTGTGTGAGACAGATGACCTTTGTTGTGATCAGAGCTGTTAGTTCTACAGCAGCAGCCACCAGAGACAGGCCTGGCCTCGGGCTGGGTTTGCCTGTTCTGTTGTGTTGTAAAGTTCCCCGTGACCCCACCCCGCTGACACAGAGCCCATAACTCACTGAGACAGTCAGAGAACTGACCTCTATCACCCCCCTCTAACAGCACACACACATTGGTCTTTAATTTAACTCCTCAGTATCTTTGCTTTTAACAGCTGATAGGCCTGTTTTAACATTAACCAAAGCACAAGTGGTCAGGATAACAGATACTACGACACTTTTTTGATGCTAAGTGTTTTAAAACCATAAAATCTCTGTTAGTAAATGATCAGTTGTAAATAATTCTGCCCAGGCTCTAAAAAACAGGTGACTCTTATGTGTATGTCTCTGAAAAAGATGAACAATAGCACAGGGGACAAATGTCTGAAGTTGTTTTCACGCCCACAGCAACAGAAAAACAAAAAGGTTGGGTGTTTCCTTTGGATCGTTTCATGTTCACATGACAGTATTTTGAAGCAGGCCCAGTCCAACAAAAGGCCAGAGCTTGCCTAACATCATTATGCCACAAGCCAGAGTTGCCATGACTACATGTCATGCGCTGCATTATGGGAAGGAAGCTAGCAGGCTTAGCTACCCACAGAACAACTCACTCATTAATGGTGTAGGGCCCTGTAAAAATCACGATCACGGACTGGACCTTTAAAGTAGAATATCATGGAAATGGATGACATTTTACATAAAAACCTTTTTTTTGGTGAATTAAAAGGAATGTATCTCTCTCACTAAGGCTGGTGCGCTGCATGCTTCACTTCCCCTCCCCCTCCTCCTCCCCTCATTACTAATGCAAACATGTCGAAGAGGCCGCCTGAGACACCGACTAATTTAGCATTGAAGCTACAAAACTCCCGCCTAACTTTAAAGTACAGGGCAGCGATTGTTACATGTCAGGCGATCAAATGTTTGCAAATTTTGTCAACATACTGTTGACCGGACCCAAAAAGATATGTGTGAAGACCACCTGAAGAGTGAGTGATTATATTTCATTACTTTATACTGTGTCTCAGGGTCAAATTTGCGTAAAATGCTAAAAACTGAATTCTCAAAAAATTAAAAATTAAAAAAAAAAAAAAACAGAATATGGAAAAAACTAAAAAGGAATTTAAGAAAAAATAAGAGAGATTTTATAGGGCCCTAGTGGAGGTTAAATGTGCTATGCAAGATTGTACAGATGAGCATTTTTATCAGTGTGTGATGCTTCTTCAGAAATAAATGTAAAAAAAATCTTTGCAAGAAGAAGAGGGGCTTTCAACGCAGACAGGAGTTATAGAGGACATCAGATAGCATGGTAACTTATTAAAATATAACACCTGTAGAAGTCTCCACAGAGAAACTGTGAGCAATGAATAAATAAATAAGCATTTTCTCACTTGAACAACCTGCTTGGACTAAGTTCTGAGAACTGAACACATTTTTGAGTCAGTCAGTGTTGTTGAGTCCAGTGATGATCTGCTGTAGAGACGGTGAGTAATGTTGCTATTATTATTTTCATATGCCTGTGCACAGAGAGCGATTCTGCTGCATCCAAAACATTATTATTGAGTAGTACTCAATCTGCCCGGTTGTGGTAATGCAATTATCATTACTACTGCTGCTGCTTGTACTATGACAGAAGTGTGATGAGTTAACTTGTCCCCCTGTTTGTTCAGGTTGCTTGGTCAGTATGTCCTCGCTGTTAATGAACTGCTCCAGGGATCAGTCGCTGTGTTTATTGGACTGAACCGTGCCAAACACAGAATGCTCACTTCTATTGGAGCAATTCTCCCAAGCAACGGGGGTGTGGTAACAACCTTAAATTTCTAAATTATTTTCCAAGTTTTCGTCATTTGTTAATATCTTTGCAATGTGTGGAGGAGAAATTGAAAATGCAGCCCAGTTTGATGCACTGTGATCTATATTTCTATCAAAATGTTGACAAGAAAATCAAGATCAAATTGAAATATGTGAGACCATTGAAGATGCAGAGCCTCAGCAAACAACACTCCAAAATGTTGATCCTCCTTTTTGACCTTAAGATTTAAAACCACATGCTGTCAAAAATGTGTGTTGATTAACCAGAAATCTTATTTTCTTAACTAAAAACCCAACAGTGAATAATCTGTTGATTAAATGTATTGATCTTTATAAACCTGCTGCAGTCAAATGAGGTTAACAAATGCAAAACACACTAACGGTGTGTGCGGTTTCTGTGTGTGCTTTCTGCTGAGCGCAGACAAAACTGACCTTTAACTGACATTTGTACCCACGAGGGTGTGTGTTTGTCTGTGTTTGTGTGTGTGCTGTTTGCGTTAACAGAAGCGTGTCAAGTCAGGCTTTGGTCATATGTTTACTAGGCGTACACACATCACATGATATTACTGTCAGTCACTTTACAGACGACCATGATAACATACTAAATAAAAAAAATAGATGAAGATATGAATGAAAGAAAAAGTAACATGATGCTTGGTATTTCATCTGGAAGCTTTTGCTCATGAAGTTCACCTTTGATTGCGCAGGCTGTAAAGACAAAATTAAATTGACACAATGTTCGGTTGGTAGACAGTAAAACTCAGTTGATGATTACAGAGAAGATAAGATTAAATTAAACAAATCCAGGTCATGAAAGTCAAGTCCAAGGTCAAAGTTTTAGATAAAGATTTTGTGACACAGAAATGATTGAACACACACTCAGCCGACCTCGCCTCGCTGTACTCTGATTGTTTTCATCTGTGAACAAAGACGTCTCACTCCTCTAGAATCTCTCCTCTTTCTGTCTGTGTGTGTTCAGAAGTGTGTGTATCTGTTTAGAGGAAACGAGTCCTCTGTGTGTACTTCCTGTCTGCTGGTGGACTGATAAGGTGTTTAGTCAGGCTGGATTTGCTGTTGCTTCTTACTTCTGTCCTCGTTCAGTGATGTTAATGCTACGACTGTAGAATCCTAAAAATGTCTCTGTTACAGCCAGAGCTGTTTGATATAGGCAAAAACCTTCATCAGAAGATATTTATTGTTTTTAACTCACGATGATTGAATGCTATTCTCTTCTGATTATACACACACAATACAAACACTTTGAATAACAAAGTATAAATCAAAAATGGTAAGTGGAATAAAAATAATCTATTAAAATAATGATTAATAATAGTTGTAGATAATGAGGTGAAATATTTTAGGGAGTGTTGATGTACTCTTGCACCAGTAACAGCTGCTTGGTGTCCTTTAGAATCAATGAAGCTTACAGTGTAATAGTGGCCATATATGTATTTATTTATTGTAATATGCATTTAATTTTGATATCCTGTGTTCTTTTTTACTTGTGCACTACTATTCAATGCTACTGGAATCTTAATTTCCTTGAAGGGGTCTTCCCAAGGCATTAATAAAGTTCTGTCTTATCTAATCTAATAACAATTGTTACTTATCCGCTAGTACTCCAAACCATACCGAACAGTACTGAACCAAACCAGGCCACTGGGTGAAAACAAAGCTAAAGAGGTTTGCAGTGTTTCCTGTCCTAGTTGGGACAAAGCACTGACATATTTTGCAGACTGGCTTCATCTGCTCCACATCACTTATGTGCTATCTGAAGCATTTCAACATAATTTTAAATATCATGTAATATTTTTGTCAATGGTGTCCCAGGCTTGAGCTCCCCTTGGTTCCGCTTATGCTAGTTTCTTCCCTTTTGACCAATTTCACCTGCAACACAAACAAATTCTGACTGTAGTAAGTGCTCAGAAACAACATGGGGACTCTGCCATCTTCTTCTTTGTTGTGACAAGAGGCAACCAACATTAAGACTGGACACTGGAGTGTGGGGCACAGTTACTACACCTTTAAAACACACTGAGTTTTATCCTGCAGTGCCATATTAAATGGATTCGCCCGAAGCTTATCATAGCCATTGATGTGTATTTTATCCTATCATTTTATTGCCCATCTCTAGACCCTGCCCACTTCCATCACATCTGATCCTGGCTGATCATAAAGAAAACTTTTTTTTTTCTGACTACATAATTGTGACTCTATCTTTATACTGTTCAGTAGATCAGTATTAATTTTGTTGACTGATTATTTCCATCATAGTTTTAGTCAACAACCTTTTTCCTGTGACGAAAACTAGACAGTCACTAATAAAAACAAGTGCACATGGACAAAAACTTAAATTAATGGACATTTTCATCAACAAATAAAAACTAGACAAAAGTGTTTGACGGACTTAATCCAGTCAGACCTAATTTGGTCATGTAGAAAGTAGGAACAAGTTACAAATATATTCAATCAAAGCTACTTTGGTTGTGTGGAAAGGTTGGATGAGTTAAGAGGGACATCCAATCACAGCTGCCTTAGCTTGGTGGTGGTGGGATAAGTTATGGAGCGATCCAATCAGAGCTCCTCTCTTTATGAATTGATATATTTATGTAGAGCAGGTTCACTGTTTGTTGTCAATTCTGGTATTGTAACTGAGATGCTCTGCCAGGTAGCCTAAATAAAGGTGACTGCATTTCACACAAAAGTTAAATTTGTTTCTTCTAATTTATACATTCAAACTTTATTAGCATTCAATAAAGGGTTATTAGATGTTTGATTTTATCCAAGTGTAAAACATGACGTCAGAAATTCAAGAAAACATAAAAAATGCCTTACAGTTTACACTTCATATTTTAGTCGACTAAATTTACAGTAGATATCATCGACTACAATGTTGTGAAATTTCATCAACTAAAATTAAAACAATTTAGATGACTAAATTATGTCTAAAACTAAAAGATATTTTAGGCAAAAGACTCTAACTATAACTAAATTAGAAAGTGCTGTCAAAATTAAATCTGCAGTAGATACATTTTAGCGTCATTAATTTAATTTATTGACTTTCTCAACCTCTTTCTCATTTAATTTGTTTGCATTAGGTGACCTGAATTGATGTCTTCCTACTGTAGGCAGATGAAAATAAAGAGCTCTGTTGCATCAGAGTGTTATATCATATCCTGTACTCCAGCACCACCTGTCCTCACATAAAGGTGTCGTGGTGCGACGTGTGTAGATGAAGATGTGTCATCACAGGCCACATGTCAAACACAGACTAAAGAGGGGAGAAGGGCCTCAGAGAATGAGTCATACTGTGTGTGTAGGTGAAGATGTTCAGGTGTGCATGTGTGTGTGCATGTTTGTGTTGGGCAGGAAGGTATCTGAGAGTCAGTGAAGCGGGAACGATTTATGGTTATGGATAAATCTGTGTTGTTTTCAGTAAATTCACTCTCTGACTTCAGGCTGGAGCAGCAGGACTGAGGTGACCCCTGTGTGTAAAGCATAATTTTAGTGTTAGGTAAGAAGTAGATAACCTGGGAAAAAGACGAAGTCTCTGGAAAAGTTATTCAGATCATGGTGTTAGTCTGGTGTCAGTACAGCACTGTGAAACAGGTAGGATTCTGAAAAGCGGTGGACAGCTGATGGTCCGAGTGCCACATGCAGCCGTCCTTCTTACTCAGAAGTGGCCCACCAGTCATTCTTAAATGTCCAGAAATTGCAACCATAAAAAGAACAAATCTGCCAGGAAGTATTCTTGTGTGATTTTTCACCATGATGCCATGTATACAAGCAAAATGCTTTACAACACAGGAAATGGAAAATCATTCTATAATGGTCTGTAAAGGTGCTTTTCTCTCATTATTTCTGAAAAAAATAACATTTTAATTTGCTACAAATGGTTTGTGGAAAGATTTTTTATGAAGCACCATAAATGCATTTCAGGCTAAAGGTCAGTTGTGCATAAATCCATCAAAAAACAAGATTTCCATAGCTATTACTTGGCTAAGTTACCTTTGTGAAATGTGTGCATTTTTGTTTTAAATAAGACTTTTTGGTGAAGTGAAGCTAAGATAGCTTAATTTATTGTGTTAGAGTCAGTATGTACTTTTTATATGCATTGAAAAAGTCCTTTCACTTCGCTTGACTTAATTTAGTATTAAGCTAATTACATTTAGCTTTACTGTTAAATAGATTTGATTGTTTAGTATCTAGAGCTTGGTGATATGACCCAAAATTCATATCTCAGTATTTTTCAGCTGAATGGTTATATATCCCAATGTTTTTCCCTTGATAAATTATGAAAAAAAGATCAATAAAGCTTAAGGTTAGATTGTTTTGATGCAGAGAGCTGTTTAAGCTGAAGGGTATCTCACCATTTTACATCGTACTGCACTTCGTGGCACTAATGTAAAATAAGGAAGGATTTGTCATGCTCGAGCTTTTTTACCACCTGTTTTGACATTCTCTGCAAAAAACATCTTTTCTCTGGTTTTCTGAGATCTTGGAAACAGATCATCAAGCCACCATTTTTCACTTTACCATCAGCCTCATCCTCTTTAGTAGCATTACTCCCATCCTTCTGTCACTCCATGTTGGGGCTACTGACAGGATGGTTGTTGTTTGTGAGCACGGGATGGGGCGGGCTGTTGTGTTTTTTGATTTTGCCTTTGTGGAGAGAAAGAGAGGCAAGGAGGGCTAAAACACAGTTAAGAGAATCAGTGGAAATGGTGGCACTGGTGCCACTTAAAGGCATCAACAAACAATATTGATATAAATAAAATATCTATCCTACTGGTTTGAAAACATGTCAACATTTTTCAAGAACGTATTATATCTCCCAGCCCTTTGCATCATTTTATTTCTAACAATTTTGCCCTCTGAAACTGAGAATAACATTAGAGCGGCCCTCATGGTGACCAAAGTCCACCCCTGATTCTGAAACAAAACCTGTATATCCCTGCAAAGAGTGGACCACTCGATCCTCTTAAACATTTAGGCTGAATGAAAAACTTGACTGGGCTGTGAATATCCTGCCTTGAAACTGCAGTGTGAATAATCCAAAAGATTGGCCGATCAGCAGTCATTAGTCTCACACTGTGTCACTGTGGTCACTTGAGCACAGCTCTCCCTCCCCCTCTCAACACCACATGTGTTTGAGCAGGTGTGCAGTCAGGCTGTGAAAGGTGTATCATTTTTCCACTGTGACTGAGATGTGTGCATGTATGCTAGACTCATAGAGTCGAGCAGGGATGAGGTATCATTGTATCTTTGCCAATGAGGAAGTCAGCACTGAGGGATTTTTAGATCACTTCGATAAGGTTGGTAGCAAAAAAAAAAAATATGAAACTTACATCTTCATAAATGAATGCTTTTCACTATTTTTCAAGCTTAAACCTAATCAGCAAGAGTTAAAAGCTATTAGTAATCTACTATGGGGGAGAGGGAGAAGTCCTGATTCAGCAGACTTTTTGTCTGGTTCATAGAAGTGCTCTTACGTGGAAGAGACATGCTAAACACACTAAAGGGCATTTAAAATTAAAAAAGCTGAATATGGGCTCTTTAAGTCATGACTAGTGGGTGATCAAAGTGGTGAAAAATGACTTTTAGCATTGTTAGAAATGGCTTAGGACATGGGGATAACATAAACAAAAAATAAAGTGGCATTTTGCTCAACCTTTCCCGCTCCACTTTACCTCCTCCTACTCTGTGTGTGTGTTGTGTGCCTGAGTCAGAGAGCTGCACTCGGCGTGTGATGATGAAGCTAGCAGAAGAATTAGACATTTTAGTTTTAGTCATCTAAATTGTTTTTGTTTTAGTATCGTTTTAGTTTATTGAAATTTCACAACATTTTAGTCGATGATATCTACTGTAAATTTAGTTGACTAAAATATGAAGTGTAAAGGGTAAGGCATTTTTTATGTTTCCTTGAATTTCTGAAGTCATGTTGTACACTTGGATAAAATGAAACATCTAATAACTCTTTATTGAATGCTAATAAAGTTTGAATGTATGAATTAGAAGAAACAAATTTAACATTTGTGTGAAATGCAGTCACCTTTATTTAGGCTACCAGGCAGAACATCTCAGTGACAATACCAGAATTGACAACAAACAGTGAACCTGCTCTACACGAATATTTCAGTTCATAAAGAGAGGATCGCTCCCTAACTTATGCCACCACCACCAAGCTAAGGCAGCTGTGATTGGATGTCCCTCTTAACTCATCCAAGTTGTATGGAAAGGTTTAAAATTTTAGTCTAGTTTTTATTTGTTGACGAAATGTCAGTTCACATGGTTTTAGTTTTTGTCCGTGTGCACTTGTTTTTATCAGTTGCTGTCTCATTTTTGTCAGGGGAAAAAAGGTTGTTGACAAAAACTATGACAAAAATAATTTGTCAACAAAATTTAAACTGTTGTACATGAGATTTACATCACGGAAAAGTTATTATTTCCCTATTTTCCTCAAATTACAAAGAGGAAAAATCTATCCAATATCTAAATGGACTGAGTATGTGAAACCTGTAAGATCAGATTTCATCTAAATTTGTTGGTCATTTGTGATAAACTCCTTTTTCTTTGACTGCTTTATGATTACAGATGTTAATGTAGGCTCCCTGTTTTGTTTTTGTATTTGTGGTTATGTGTTATAATGGTGAGTGAACTTCAGTTGCAAAACTTGAGAGGCAGCATGGGCAAAGACATTGGGACTTCCTGCAGTTGAATGTGGAAGGAGTCATCAAACTGTGGTGTGATACCTTGTGATGGATCTTGGAAAGTTTGAACAGTTACAAGTAGGGCTGGGCAATATGGCCTACAAATAAAATCCCCGAATTTTTTTTCAGAAAACTGGATTTACAATTTTAGTTGATTTTTTTCCCTGTCAAGGAAAAAACGTCTAAGAGACACAATAATACGAGAATCAGGTTTTGCTTTTATGTTGTTAAAATATATTCTGAAACTAAACAGAATTTTCCTCTAATAGTTAAGTTTCATGCTTCTTTTTTTATGAAATGTTGATTATGTAGTTTGAATGTTGGCAGGTTTGTCTACATTAACACTAAATTCTGAGCTGTTTTTATAAACATGAAACTCTCTGATCAGTATTTAATCTCTTTAAAAAAAAAAACAAATTCAAGCCTAAATATCTGCTTGAGCAAAAATACATTTTTAGTATTTGTATTTTCAGAAATTGCAACAACTTAAAATCAGAGTAAGTGAAGAAAAATATCTCAGTTTTTAGTTTTTAAATCTTCTGCAAAAGATAATTTGAATTAATCGATTTTATCGATACATTGCCCAGCCCTGGTTACAAGAGGTCCTTTTGCAATGAGAATTGTATGAAATTTAAGTGCTTTTCAAATAAAAGAGAATTTAAAAAATCAAGTGTCATGGCCTGTTTTACACAGCAAACATGTGAACTTATGTAAAACCAGCAGCAAGGTGATTTCAAATGCTGGACGGGGGGATGAGCATACTGGTCGTCTTTAACCGCTCTGTGACGGTAATAAAATGGTGCATGTGCACTCTGAGGCTCACATACCTGCTTCATGAGACCATGGTGCTGTGTAAACCCTTGCACATTCAATCTAACATTAGTGCACCAGAGTTTAAGAGTGGCATGACTAGTATTAGCAAGAGAACACTATAATTAGTATTATGTGTGAGTGTAGCTCCACACGGCATGGCTCAGGCTGTTGGTTTTGACACATAATAACACACTATGAGGAAATATTGATTAGATTAGATTAGATAGAACTTAATTAATCCCTTTGGAAAACTCCCTCAGAGATATTAGGACTCCAGTAGCAGTTCAGTATAACAGATAAAAAAAAATATAAAAAAGATAGATATAAACAAAATTATAAATATAAATAAAATATGGCTACAGGCTGGCTGCTGCTCCTTCCCGTCCCCTGTCTTCCTCACTGTGTGGATCAAAGTCTTCTTATCCATATCTTATCCACATATTGCTGTTTTGTGGTCCTTACAAAAGTATAGTGTGGCTGTGTATTTATTTGTTGTGTTGTTAGGAGGGTCCTGATGAGCCCCCTCCTCACTGACACAGCAGCTTCATGTTACTCTGATCAGGAGGGAAGTCTTTGTTTCACTGCTGTGACTCTGAACACTGAAGCAGGACGCCAGAGAGCATTACACAACTGCAGAGGAAATCATGAAGCAACGCTGTTACATGACTTGTTGGCACCAGTGTGTGTCTGTGTGTGTGTGTGTGTAACATCAGCCATCTTCAGTTAAAACACTGGAGACCTGCTATTACTTGCATTTGGACACCGATCCTGATGAAAGCTTTTTGTACGGTATGTTCAGTTTTTCCTTTTTGTTCTGAGCCTTTTATTTAATTTAGTTAAAAGAAAAAAATCCTGCTGCCATAACACACAACAAAAGCTTTAATAACTAAGTAAGGCTGGGTAACATGGACCAAAAACCACATCTCACTACTTTTTTTGCTGAATGTCAATAAAAAATGTGTACGTCAATATATTTCTGGTAAATCAGCAACAGATGTTTGTCACAATACTACAACTTGCACATTTTTGCAAGTCTAATAAAAACAAAATTATTGTCAAACCTGATTAATGCCTCAGCAACAATAACAAAGGTCTTAACCTAGATTATGGATGGGCAACTGGGGGCCCAGGGACCCTACATGGCCCTCCAGCTGTATTAATGTGGCCTGCCAGTCAGTTTAAGATTAGTAAAGTGCTGATCCACGAGTAAAATCTGTCAAAATTTGCTATGACAACATTTAAAACAGCAAGATTTCCATAAAGATAGAGCTGTAACTGGCTGTTATTGTTTTTGTGAAACTCAGTTTTATACATTTAGTGAAACAGAGATGATGTGTAAAGAAACGGTGTCCTTGGATGTTTTGAATGTACATTACTTCTTGGCAGCATGGCCTGTCTGCTGCATCATCTGATTGGCTTGTTTTGAATGTGATTGACAGACTCACGCTCTGTAAATGTTTTAAAAAGGCCCCGCACTAGCACTAGACTGTTGCTAAGATGGACTAGTGTTATGTGTCCTGAAGATACATGCCGTTGTCTGCCAGTCTTGCCAGGATACAGATTAATGGGAAATGTTTTTGGTTTTAAATTAAAGCCACACTGTATAGTTTGTTCTCCCATCTCATGGTAAAACTGTATTTTGCATTCAAACCAATAGTGCTCTCTAGCGCCTCGCTTTTTCAAATGTGCGTTGCAACCGCTGAACTCTACAGTAGCTGGTATGTGCCTAGAAGCTATGTCAACATGTCATACAATACTTCATCGAGTTTTCTCTCTGGTGAAGAGGTACGTTATTTCAAACAAACTGCATTAAATCATTAGTGTTTGCCTTACAAATCCGCTGGGGCAGTGATCTTTCTGTGCTCTTTCTCTGTTTCAGTCATGCTTGCTGTGAGTGAAAACACGTTGAGTCTTAGCCAGTAGTACTATGAAGTGCTTTATGTCCCTCTCAGCTGTTCATAGTTTTTATTGACTGGAAGGACATGGAAACCTCTATAGGACTTACCTGTTCTATATAAATACAGATAAGAAATTCTTTGCTCAGGGGGAAAAGTCAGGTTGACACAAATGAGGACATAATTATGAATGTAGACATTGTTTCTAGCTCATAAATTACTTTAAACGATACACATTGTTCCTTAAAAAACAAGTTGTGTTGAATCTATTTTCCAGCCTCGAAGTGCACTGCAGTCTGAAGCAGATCCTGAAATAAACATCTTATTATCACAAACAGGGAATGCATTCTGAATAAATCACTTTGAGTTAAAAACTGATTTTGACTTGGATCGTGACTCGCTATTATAAATATATTATATCATACACTTTTTAAAACTGCTCCTTAAATAAACCATAATAAATAAAATCATGACTCCCTATTTAGAATTTACATTTTAAAGGTATTATCTTGTGGTTTATTAGCATGCCATCATTTGTAGTTCTGTCTGTTAACGGTTTTGTTTTTACTGAACATCAGGCCAGGGATGTACTTTGATTCTGAATCAGTTTTAACATTACACTTTCTATATTATAAAAACTAATCTAACAAAATATTTACAATGCTGTCTCTCTAAAGCTCATCTTTACATATATTTATACATCTTAAAAACTTTATCGATGGCCCAGCCCTATCAAGTGGTTGCCTGAATCTCGTGTTGATGATCATTTTAGGCCGGGAGTCAGACCATGTCTTACAGCACCGATAGGGAGGATTGAACGCACAATGATGGCAGACTGGTGTGCGTCTGCGTGAACGTGTGCGTGAGCGAGGTTGCATCTCAGATCCAGATATTACATCACCTCTCATCTCCCAGAGAGCCTTCAGTATGGTGTGAACTCATTAAAAACGCTTTCTACAGACTCCCATCAAACACACACAGTGAACTCCGCTGACCAGCAGAGGGGGGAGGGGGACAGAGAGAGAGCCCTGCCCTCATGTCATTATAGGAAATGAAATATGAGATGTGGGACTCGATACAGCAGACCTGATGTCACTGTTTCCTCTTCTCAATGACCTTTCAGCTGATATTAATGCCTCAAAGCTTTTTTAGGTTTGTTTTGGCTTCAGCATAATAAGGAAGTGACTCAGTCAAACTGTGAGGGTATTAAAAAGGTAACACTGAACACAAAGGCTTTCCACACCAGGGGCAAGTAGACGGCAAGAAATTGTGGATATTGTGAAGGTGATTTTTTTTGACAAACCTTTCCATTTCCATTAAAAGTGATGCATTTTGATGATGTGTGCATTCTAAAAGTTATCTGGCCATGGTCAGTGTTGGAGAATGTGTGATATTTCTTCTTACTGGATGGGAATTATAACTGCAATTAGGTCTAAAATCAGTCCTAAGCTTAATTTTTCTTTTAGTGCTGTATATTTGGGAAATGTGCCAACAGGTTCTTATTACAAATACTGCTAGCTGATAGTAGAAAAGCAGTTACCAGTAAGTGGTTGAATAAGGAACCTCCAACGATCATCCAGTGGAGGGACATAATTCAGGACATTTATGAAATGGAGCCACTGATAGTCTCTCTGCGGTATGCTGCCAAAAAAAGGGGAAAAATACTGTAAAAACTGGAAATCGTGCTGTAACCTGAAGTGATGTCGTCCTTTGTGAAATTTGCTCTGGAATTACAGGTGATAAAAGTTATCTTGCCAAAACAGACTTCACGTGGCTCTGACGTGGGCTAATTTCAATGAATCAGGGACTAAATGGGTCCGTCTAAGAGAATACACACTTACCATGGTCATACTGCAGCTCTTCATCCATGCATTATCTTTAAATTCATTACCCTTGTTATTTTCATGACTTTGATCAAATTAGACGGACAGCTGTGATGCAGACAAATCATCAAGTGGACTGCCATGTTGAATGTTTTTACTGTGACGTACGTGAATGCTTTCATTGGTCAGATGGGGGCTTACCAGATGCAAAACTTGACAAGGATTGACCGCTGTCGGAAAAATCAAAGGCATAAGTTTGCTTGGCAACATTGCATTGCTTTTGTCAAAGCTTGCTCTGGCTATGGATACAAACAGTATAATTACCTGTTGATTATTTGTGCGAAAGGATGAAAGAAAGAAGAAACTGAAGACAAACACACAGCACTGTTTTAGTTATGCAGAGATGTCACCTAAATGTACACTTTTTAATTTAGTGAATTTGCAGAGCAGTTCGACAGATCTCGATTACCTGACCTTTCCTCTAATGAGACAGAGACAGAAATCAGATCCTCTGTGCTGATGCCTCGGTGGTATCTCCACCTAAAGACAGACAACAGCAGCACTTGAACCCCTTTTATGACCTCCTGTCACTGTAGTTGTTCATGCTAATGTTAGAAGGAGCTCTCTGTGGCTGTTTTACTATTGCTACTGTTATAACTACATTTATAATCATAAAGAGAGGAGGGCCATCTTAAAAAACAAGATGCTGCATAATCGAAAGTGTCCAAGATGACTGTTTTGTTTGGATGTTAACTGGAGATATGTTTGAGTATTTTTGTAGTAATGATTCAAAGTAGAAAGAAAATCGACTAAAATCTTATTTAACTGGCTCCCTCTATTTAACCTCTAACAGCATTAAATCTGTTTACATGCAGCCAGGGCTCATCATTATGGGATGTATATAATCATCCTAAATATGCACAAAATACTATACATGCACTATCATTGTAAAGGTCAAAGAGCAGGCATCAAATGGAAATATATGTGCAAAAAATGCAAATACTAATAATAAAAATAGAGAGGAAAAAAAAGAAGAAAGATGTGCAGCATGTCTAGTGGCACAGGAATCTTTGACTGTGGATTATTCAGTTTTCATATTTCATATTTGATTCATAAACTCGTAATTCATAAACTTTGTCGTTTTTGTCAGTAAGCCAGCTAATATAAGACCATCTATGTTGTAAAAAGTGAAGGTAACAAGAAAGAATAACTTATTTTCCATAATAATAATATTAACACTCAAAGAGCAACACAACCTGCTTTATGTCACATGACTAACACTGCATGTCTTGCGTTGTTACTGCCAGAGATTCATTTGACTGCATGAAAATAGTCTGATGGCTGTAAAAGTTACACATGTGCTGTGTGGGCTCCACAGAATTATTTTAATCCAGACTTTTACTGGATGGGTATTGTGAAAGCTCATAATGTAATAAAGATAAAGCCACAAATGTATTGTGCAGCCCAAGAGTAAAATTTATTGTGTTGCAGTCCTCAGAGGAAAGTTTCATAATGAACATCTTTATTAAAATTTAAATACAGCTCTGGTAAAACGGAGACAGACTGCTGAACTAACTGACAGGTCACATCATAGTCCGTCTGTCTGCCACCTCTGCAGCAGAGGAGAGTGGTGCAGAGTTCGGATTAAAACTAATGGGACACACACAGGCGCACACACCCATACACACACTTTGATGCTCTGTTCTGGCTGAGTGCCCGTGTGCTGCTACATTATCTGGCAGAGCTCTGCTCTGTCCTAATTTCAGAGAGAGAGGGAGACGGTTTGGGGTGAGCGAGGAGCTGTAATTTCACAGATCTTGTTTATGTTGAGAACTGGAGGTTAGATTTGTGACTGTGTGTGTGTTTGTGTGTGTGTGGGTTGTGTTTTTTAGAAATGAATTCCTGAGGAGGTTTTATCTGTAGCTGCTGCCAGCATAGAGGATTTGATGCAAGTATCCCAGAAGTGCTGCTATAAATATCCGTCCAAAACAAACCCTGCAGTCCTGATGATCTCTGATTCATGAGCACGTGTCACTTGACTCTCTGCTCTTCTTTCTGCTCTTTTCCCTGCAAAGAATCAGAGACACAGCTGATATTAAGTTATTCAAGTAACTGAGAGCCAGGACTGCAGGACATGTTGTAATTCAATATCTATTTAAACCACACAAAAGCTTTCAAACTACATTTACTCTTTATGAGTGTGAATCTTTCAAACATCATTCCTGATTTATTATTCTGTTTCATTGAGTCTTCTAATCTAATTCTTAACATTGTTGATGTATAAAGGCACAACATTTTGATCAAAGTGCTGTCTTAAGCAGGGTACACACTAAAAGATAATCATCGAAGTTTAATCTTGGGTAGCTGCTAACAACCAAGGTCAACAAAGGCCCAATAATCTGGAGGTACTAAAGACGGCCATACTTGATTGTCCTGTGGTGTGAGGTGCGTTAAGAGTCATTTTAATGTCTGAGAAGAAGACCTCAGCCACATGAACTTGAAATTGTTACTACTTAACGTGTTTAAAGTGATAGTCAACATGTTTTTTCCTGTCTTTCCTCACTCCCGAGTCCACGACAAGCAGATAGACACCGTTCTTTCGACTCTGCGTGCAGTAACAAGTAAGAGATGGACAAAGGTCAACCATCGCTAACCAGCTAAGCTCAAATACCTGGAAGTCAATGAGAGGTATTAGCCTGCCTCTGCCTACAGTCATCAGATAAACTCTTCAGCAACTCTAAACGGTCCTGTGTGCTTGTTGTGGCTTGTTTTTACTGCGTTATGTTATCTTCTACTATCATGGAATTATCTTCTTCTTCTTGTAAACAGAGGCTTTGTTTTACTGACCTACTTCAGAGGTGGTTTAGTGAACTTAGCGAATGAGTCACGTCTTTTGAACAGCTCTTTTTAGTGAACGGTGAGAACCAATTTGCAGTTGTGAGTTAGCCGTTCGTTTGCAAGCCATTCTTAAATTTGTAGGCAATTTTTATTTAAGAATGGCTCACTCACAACTGCAAATCCGTTCTCATTGTTCACTTAAAAGAGCTGTTCAAAAGACTTGACTTGTGTGCGAACTTTGCATTCCTAGCTCAAACCACCGTGGAAGTAGGTCAACAAAACAAAGCCTCTGGTTACGAGTAGAAGAAGATAATACAATCATTGTAGAGAATAACATAACACAACGCTGTAAAAAACAAATCACAGAAAGCACACAGGACCGTTTAGAGTTGCTGAAGGGTTTATCTGATGACTACAAGCAGAGGCAGGGTAATATTTCCCATTGACTTCCAGCCATTTGAGCTTAGCTACTTAGCGGTGGGTGACCTTTGTTTTTCTCTTACTTGTTACTGGATGCAGAGTCAATAGAATGATGTCTATCTGCTTGTCATGGACTTGAGAGTGAGGAAAGACATGAAAACAAAAAATGTTGGACTGTCGCTTTAATATTTATGTTAAAATCCAGATGTCTGCAGAGTGTAGAGGACAAACTTGTTGATTAAAACACAAACGTCTATGCAGCATAACCTGTAAATGCTACATAAATTATTGATAAGGAGAGGAGCTGGATGGAAATCACAACTTCCAAGGATGTCATAGGTTGTCTGTCATGTTTGTTAACACTAAAGTTGCATTTGACAGCAGGAGATTACAAGCTACAAGACTAGAGGCCCGAACATTGAAACAGAGCGGTTCTGTTGTATTTTAACCAAAACATTTATAAGTTAAATTTAAGCAGTGTGAGGTCAGACTGCAAATAAGCACAAGTACAAAGCAGCGATTGACCACAATCAGCACTGAAATATGGAAATGCTAGAGCAGTTAACATTTGCATTAGCCACACTAGTCAAATAAATCCAGTTTTCACTTGTTTGTAGCTGGATTTTATATCTGCTGAGAGTATTCTTGAGACAAACAAGGTAGAAGATGCAGAGCTATAAAATTTCCCAAAAGATCCTCCTCGTTTTCATGACCCTAACAGAAATGCATGCTGAGCTGTTGTGCTTTAACACCAAAGTTTCATTACACCATACAAAAGGATCTCAACTGTCTTCAGCTTTGAAATGTAGCACTGTAATCCCATGAGTCTGAGGTAGAAAAAATGGGTGGCATATGGGGATTGCATAATCTTAGAGAAGTTCTCACTTCTGAATTGTCTTTTGGCTTGATGTTTCCTTCCTTAATATGTGATCTACAAAGTCAGGGCTCATTGTGAACCACTTGACAAACATGTTGACATGTGTGGCAACATTCAAAAGCTTATTTTTAGTGCTTTGCCATCAGCACATCCCCCTTAAGTTGGAAGGGCACCAACCAAGTGTTAAAAGATCTACCGTTAGATTACTCTTGTCAAAGGATCCCTTGGTAAAGATAGTGAAACTTAAGTTGCTTGCTGCTCCTGTTTGAAAGTGATAAGATTGTTTCCCTGTGGGACTGTGTTTCGCAAAGCAGCTGCTGACATCAGTGTGTGAACTGGGAAAATATGACATGAATTTAAAACAATACCAGTGATCAAAAGACTAATACAGGCTCGATGTGAGCGCAGTTTACCAAGGGAGTGAAACATGAAAACTCAAATCAAAAACTTGTCTGCTGAACTGAGTGAAAAGTTGTGCAAAAGTGATGGCGTCTGTCCACGTTTTCTGCGGGGTGACATTGTATTGTTTGGTGGTTTCTGGGTCAGAGCAAAGCTGGGTTGATCTCTGTCTGCAAGAGGCTTTTTAGAAAGCTGAAAGAGGACTTTGTTGGGCAGGATCAGGCACAGAGTCTAACATGTATAAACACAGACTGTTTCTGGGTGTATGAATTTTCTAAATCCAATATAAATATTACTCTCTCTCATCATAGTATAAAAATGAGAATAATATAATAAAACCTTTCACATTTTGATAAACTACAACATTATTGCTCCCATTTCCTGCAGTTTCATTCGTACTTGCTGTTGAAAAAATCACATCCGTAGTGTTTCAAGTTGTTTCAGAGGCTTTTCCACAGTAACAGTGACTCAGATTGTTTGAACTCCAATATCATTCTGGAGAGTTTGTTCTGATACAAGTGGGCATCCTGTGTTTGGCACAGTTTATTTGACTATGTCTGAACACCACTATTTCAGTATAAACTACTACACTGAGTGCCTCTGAGAGATGTTGTCTGTTTGCTTCCAATTGACCACTGGAATGGTTTACAGCCAGGACACAGACAGGATGATGAGTTTACTCATCACACTGCTGTGGGCATATAAGCAGCACAATTATAACTGCATTGCAGCTACCAGGCAAACTGATAACAAAGTCCTACTTAATAATAATGTTGTGGATCCAACATATCATGAAAATAAAACGGATTGAAGTTACTGTCCCAACAGAGGACCTACAGGAGTCAGAGAATTCAAAAAGTGGTTTTGTTCCAAGAATTTGGCTCACACTGATAAAAATACTCATCTGTATAAGTTTACATAGGATATTTAACTTCTGCTGATAACCAGTGAGTTGTTTTGAGGAGACTTAGCCTACTGGCTTCCAATACCAATCACAACTCATAGTCAGAGCAACGCTTACTGTGACGTAATGACTTAAGGCTAGCTCTTTTGAGTGACTCAAACTGGACTCAGCCCTTGGCAAAAAACTGCTGTGTGAATATGCATATTTCTAGCTTTTTTTTAAATTGAATTGGAACAAAGCAACCAAGCTGTTAGTGTGAAAGCAACCTCTGACTCCTGCATGCTCATTGTATATCTTCAAATTATAAGTAAAGTTACTGATACTCTGAAGCATATAGGAGACCTCCGCCTCTCATGTCTCAGACAGGGTTGTATTTCCTACCAGTTTGTAGTGGCTTGTATGATGAGGGCCAAACTCTAATATGCTAACAAAAAGAGTAACAACAATAATGAACTGTCCCATTCTTCCCTGTCTTTAGCTACAGGTTGAACATTTCGCTTATGTTTTTCATGACATCTTTTTGTGAAATTTCCCCAAAGAGACTACGTTTTCTTTTATGTTTGATTATGAAGAATCTGAATGAAAATGAGCTTGTCTTAATGCAATCATGTAACTGATGTTACATCATTGATCATCATCCACAAGTCATATCTGTTCATCTTGCAGTCATTTACCAATGAACCATTTATCTAGAAAAGATCTGGCCAAAACAGTGTTAACTGATGCATCCATGCATTATCAAAAATGAAATACGATCACAGTGTTTCCAGATATCTTATTAAATATCAGTAAGACGTGCGTTTGTCGGATTTGCCAGAGCCCAAACACAGTAAGTCAGATTGCTCTGTCCATCTGTCTGCAGATGGCCCCTTAAATAGACGAGTAATGCCCCATTTGGTATTTCTGCTTGTTGTGATGTAATTTCTTTGGGCTGATTTTGAACAATGTTGTTTCTTAATCTTTAAAAAATGGGTTATGCAAGCGATGTAAATAAGGCTCCAGATATTATTTTTCATTCCATACCAGTTGTTTTAAAATAGCACTATTGTTAATTTTCTGAAATTACAGCTGCCTTTTGTCCATCTTTATGGCATGACAATTTGACCAGAGCTTGAACCACACATGTAAAGGCAGCACTGACGATGTACACTGTCATGATGCAAACCTAGACTCTCCCCAGCAAAAGGAGTTTTTATAACAACAGTTTTTATTTTGGATTCATTTATGATTTTTATTTAACTCTAGTCACCAGTGCCTGTCCAAGAAAAGTGTAGTTGTATAAACTGAAGTATTATAACCATATTCACATGGTTTCTATAACATTTGTATTAAAGATGTCAAATCAGAGTGCAGTCTGGTTTTGGATTCTCTTTGTGTGTCTTTGTGAGTGGATGTACTTACACATGTGAACTTCCTCTTGTTAATCCAGACCCTGGCTGTGTCTGAAATCACACATGGTTAACTACAAAGTGCATAATATACAGAACACAGCATTTGTCCTGCACCTGTATAATGCACTGATTGTATCCTGGTTGTGTGGCTTAGACAAGTGAAATGAAGTTTGAGGAAGATGAGAGGAATGAGACCAGCATGAATCTGATTTTAGATGATATTTGGTTGTATTGTTTTACCTCTAACAAGGAGGATGTGTTTTTTCTTTTTCTGATTTTTTGTTTGTCTGTCTGTTTGTCTGTTATGTCTATTTTTGAGCAGGGTAACACAAAAAGTTCCTACAAATTTTGATTACATTTTCTGGGAATGATGGTCATGGCCAGGAGAGGAGTGATTACATTTCCAAATCTGGATGTGGATCCAGGAATCTATGAAAGGATTTGTTAACATTGTGAGATAGGACAGTTTTCCACATTTTTGCTAACTGCCCAAAATCTTCTCAACAGATTTTGGTGAATGTGTAACCATATTCAGTGCTGACTAAGTGTATATGTTAAGAAGACTGCAGGCTGGAGGTGTTAACAATGCTTGCTATGGACCTTTCCAAACTCAAACCGGAGCTGGAAAACTATAGCCAGCAGCAAATTCTAGGAATTAAACAGACTTCAGACAGAAGGAGAGTGGCACACAAAAGTGCACTTGGTTGCTACTATATCTGCTCTGTCCTAAAGCCTGATTCACTTTTCACTATGTGTTTATCATTCTCAAGCTATAACACTCTCAGATATCACACAGCTTAATGAAGTTGGTTCTTGTTTTGTGTCTGAATGTAAAGATGATTTCCCCTCTCTACTGCACTGAGCGTTGTTCTTGTTCTGCCCTGTGGCACACCCAATGGTAATCAGGGCTGACAGGTACCCCATGAAATCTAAATATCCACAATTTAGCAATAATTAGCTGTGTGCCTGATCAAGCCATGAATTAGCGCTGTAATAAAGGTTCTTGTTTTTGCTAATCAAATCGAATTTGTGTACTAAACATTTGATTGGATTTTCTTACTCTAATCCACTAAAGTTTGATGTATCAACATGGCCAAATTATCTGTATATTGTATTTGTTTGTGGCCCTGGGTGAAAAAAGTTTGGACACCCCTCGTCTAGACCACATGTGTTCGGCTCGAGATCAGTTTGTATTATGTTTCACTTTGGCAAAAACAACCAAAACATTTTTTTAGACTTTTTTTGTGTCTTATGAACTCTGACAAACTTAAAAAAAAGTATAGGCAGTCTTCCTTGAGTTTTTCAGTGTCATTTTAAACCTTCTGTGACTATTTTCCCCTGTGCTCCAAGACAGAATCTGTCCAAAATGTGAACAAAGAAGTCTGAGTTGGAGGGACAGAGGAGAGAAAGTAGAAATGTTGGAGAGCGAGAGAGAGAGAGAGTGTAATATCTTTGTCTGAGTTCTTTTTCCTGGCTCAAGTCCTGCTACGTTACCTAGCAACAATGGCCCACTTTGTAAAATGAAAAAACAGGGCACACACACTCACACAACACACTACACACTACACACTACACACACACACAATCACACAAATAGATATCAGTAGGCTGCACTGGCTCTGTTTGTGATGACAGAAGAACAAAGGAGAGAGGGGCAGTGTGTGTGTTTCATCACATTCAGCTCTCTCTTTGAAAGCTGTCTCTCTAAACTGTGTCCACCATTGTAATGTATCTGAAGCTCAGCTCGCCTCAGTCTGTCGCTGTGTGTGTGTGTTTGTGTGTGAACGTACACACACTCTCATACAGTGCGTGAGGGCCTGGTGCCTTGCTCATGGGTTTATCAGCCTGTCAGAGACGAAGCCCCTCAACTGTGTGAAAAGTAGTTTAGGGTGGAAATTGGGTCAATAAAAACTCTGCTCCCCCTCTCCCTCCCTCTGTCTCTCCCTCTGTCTCTCCCCCTGAGCAGATGGAGCTGGTCTCGTGTAATCTCCTGCCTCCTGTGGATCTGTGTGTGCATGTGTAATTATAGCTTACCTTTATGGCAGCCAGACCTGCAGAAAAACATTAGGGCTGCCTGCACACGACCAGCTCAGACCTCTTTCTCTGAATAACAGGAGCTCTTTCTGTAGACCAGTGGTTCTCAAACGCTGTGGCAGAGGCAAGTCTCAGTATGGCTTGGAGATTTGGCATTGGCATGAAGATATTCATCCAGCTAATCTAATGAAAGAGTTTTTAATTTACACTGAATGTCATGATTGATGAGGCAAGAATTTGGTGAACAGAAGAAATGTAACTGCCATGAAGGTTGTTAAAAATGTGTGAATATAAAACTTTTTTCCTGAGGTGAAAACTTCTAATAATGATTATTTTTAATTCTATGGATTAAATAAGATATGGTGTAAGATTAGGGATGGAAATGACTTATACTTTATTGAAACCGATGCCATTAACAATTCAACATAATGATACGATTCTTTAAAGATTCCCTTATCAATTCCTGCAGATTTTCTGTGTGGAAAAAAAGTTGCCGCGTAGACTGTGTTAGTTTTGTCGACTAATTATTTTCGTCATAGTTTTCGTCATTTTTTTCCCTGACGAAAACTAGACAGTAACTAAAGAAACAAGCGCACATGGACAAAAACTTAAACTAAATTAACTGACATTCTCGTCAACAAATAAAAACTCGATGAAAATGTTTGACAGACTTAATCCAGTCAGACCTAATTTGGTCATGTAGAAAGTAGAGACAAGTTAGGAATATATCCAATCACAGCTACTTTGTTTGTGTGGAAAGGTTGGATGAGTTAGGAGAGACATCCAATCAAAATTGCCTTATCTTCATGGTGGCAGGATAAGTTGAAGAGCGATCCAATCAGAGCTACTCTCTTTATGAACTGATATATTCATGCAGAGCAGGTTCACTGTTTGTTGTCAGTTCTGGTATTGTAACTGAGATGCTCTGCCAGGAAGCCTAAATAAAGGTGACTGCATTTCACACAACAGTTAAGTATGTGTCTGTTAATTTATACAGTCTGACTTAACTAGCATTCAGTAAAGGGTTATTAGATGTTTCATTTTATCCAAGTGTAAAACATGACTTCAGAAATTCAAGGAAACATAAAAAATGCCTTACACTTTACACTTCATATTTTAGTCAACTGAATTTACACTAGATTTCATCGACTAAAATGTTGTGAAATTTGATCAACTAAAACTAGATTAAAATTAAAACAATTTAGATGAATACATTCTGACTAAAACTAAAAGATTTTTTATGCAATAGACTCTAACTAAAACTAAATTAAAAAGTGCTGTCAAAATTAACACTGCCTGTTGGTTTTCATAGGCAACAATAAAGCCACCTTTTTGACCAATTTTGTCGCATGCCTACCATGATTATTGACTTCTTTGTTAGTAAATTTCTGCTGACTGCCTGGCGAGAATGTTACATCCTTGTTTTACAAGGCATGCAGAGCCAAGAGGAAGGAATTAAGGGAATTTTGTTTAGGGTTTTTTTGTTTCTCATCTTTATGTAAGATAAAGTAGAACTACAAAGGAAAAACACTTCATGAAGTTATTAAATCTAATTCATTCTGTAAGAGATGTTAATGTTAAAAGGACAAGAAAGTACGGGTGTTGAACTTGTTTATTTTATTTTTATATTTTTCATGTGTTTTGTGTTTGAATTGTCTTGATTGTTCTTGTTGATTTGTTTTACTTGTTAAATTGTCTTATTGAGAGTCTTTGTATCACTTAGTTTTTATTTTTCATGTTTTTTAGAAAATGAAAATAAGATATAGAAAATAAGGCTTATTTACACGGATATTAGTCAAGTGTTCCCTGAGGTTTTGGCTTTGTTTCTGATGAGGGCAAAAATATCCCAGCAACCACTGCTGTAGACACTCAGTAGAGGTACATACTGTGAAAAAGGAACAAATTTTATGTTAATGTGACTGAAACTGACTTTTAAAATGCATGAAAACATTGTTTAGGCCTTTGCACACCAGACATGATTTATTTGTGTAAATAATTTATATGTGCCTTTTTTTTTTTCAGATCCATAGTCAGTCAATGCAAGCCTACACACCAGCTACGTTATTTCTCTGAGCGAAATAGCAGCTTTTATTTTTTCAGAACGAGGACATTTGAAAAAATCAAACAACAAATGCGTCCAGTCAGCCCAAATCTGACCAGTGAAAACACACATTGTAGCCACGTTCATCACAGTTGGTTAAAACATTCGACATGGTGGTCCACTTGATGGTGTTTGCATCAAAGCAGCCAAAGTCATAAAACAATGAGGGTCTTTCTGTGTGGAGTTTGCATGGTCTACCCATGCCTGCTAGGGTTTTCTGTGGGCACTCCAGTTTCCTCCCACAGGCAAAAAACATACTTGTCAGGGTAATGTGTAACTCTAAATTGCCCTTAGATGTGAGTGTGAACAAATGGTTGTCTGTCTCGCTATGTGGCCCTGTGATTGGCCGACAGTTGGTTCAGAGTGTGCCCTGCCTCTTGCTCAATGTCAGTTGGTGTAGGCTCCAGTCCTCTGCAACCCGTCAAGGTTTAAGCAGTAAAGATGATGAGTGATGGATGGATGGAACGCAGCAAGTTGTCCCCTCCTTTGCAAAATCAGATGTGTCCATTTAGTTTCTGTTTGATTGAAATCAGCCTCATGTCACTGTCACTCCATGTTCAGTCCTTTTTGACTTCTGTGGTGCAGTTTCTTTTGAATGTACACAACATACATATGCACATGTAGCTTTTAATTTGAATAGAATGGCGGGTCAAAAATCACAATATATGTGCAATTTTGTACAGTTTATATGAAGCCTATCCCAGGGCTGGAGTTGGGCTATATGATGTAAATAATCTGCGGCAGTGGTCGTAATGGTTGTTGTTCGTGTTTGTAGGTAAACAGGATTTACTAGCAGGTGTGTGTCTGTGTGTGAATGAGTGTACAGTGGCTTAAATCCTGCACCAGAGTGGCAGATGGACTGTAGGATAATGATGCACAACTCTGTGTGTGTATGTGTGTTGTTACAGTAGCAGCGGTGTAAATCTGCTGAGCGATGAACAGATTAATGGGAGCTGGTTTGTGGTCAGCTGATGAGTTCAGAGGTGATGGTTTTAGGGTGTGTGTTTGTGGTTCAGCTAAGGGCCAGCCAGCTCTTTTTTTTTAAAGCTCTCTGCGGCTGTCTTATCACTCCTCTTGGCCTTTTTCTGTTTCTTCAAATTAGTTGGAATTAACAGCGTCAGGACATTTTGGAAAAGACTAAAATTACCTGGTGATAGTCCTTGTGGGTGACCAAAGTATGTGGGCTGACATTTATATGTCAACACAAATGATTTTAGTTTTCATGCGATCCTACCGCAGATCATTAAAGTTATTTTATGTACAAACCAGGAACATCAGGAACAGGGAAAAAAAGAGAGAATATGCCGTTATGAATATTTATATAATATTTATTCAGTTTATGTCCCAACACTTTAAGTTTTGTATGATTCTCTAACATGAGATGTTACACCTCAGCCTTTGCATTTTGATTAAACAAGCATGTGGATGCTTCGTCTGCATGTGGATGGTGATTATATATGTATATTATTTATACATCATATGTATATGATCTTTATAAAGAGCAGCTTGTATGGAAAATAAACTAAAGCACAGGGTACAAAAATGAACTCTTTTACCTCCAAGCCAAGGTGGTGGGTATATGAGAAATGCAATCCCAAGGATATTTATATGAGCCAAAATTATGATTTTTTTTTTTTTTTTGTCACAAACATTTGTTAAAATGGATTAAATAAAGTTAAGTATTCCATAGATGTGATCATTTAATCAGATCAGGAAATAATGAATTAATAAGAAATGTATTTACTCAAAATTCATTTATACATGACTGTTTAGATACAAACATTTGTGTGGAATGAACAAAAATTTATAATCGTTATTATTTTGATTGACATTTAGATCATTTTGATTAAATAAGCATGGCAACTCATTAATTTAACAACAGCTGTGCACAACTTTGGAATGAATTATTAAGAGAAATGGGAATCTGAAACCAATTCAAGATTAAGAATCAACAGAGACTCACTGAGGGAACAGTATCATCTATCTTTTTTCCTTATTTATTCTTTCCACTTTGTTCTGCCTCATAATTCAAGCATGTCATGCTCTTCTCAGAGGCAGTCTGTAGAAATGACAACAAAGAAGTGAAAGATGTGATCATAATGGAGAGGAGACAAAAGTGGTTAAAACTGCTCAACTTTCAGAGGCAATTATCTATGCAGCTCAGCATTAAATATCTGAACTGACATGTTTGACATTATTGCTACTGAAAACCTGTGCTGATGGCTTTTCCCACCACAAAATTAGGAATTAATTAGGCAGTTGTTCAAGAATTGAATTGATAAGCAGAATCAATAGTGGAATGTGCATCAATGAAATTTGCTGAATTCCCAATCCTGACCATTAAAATAATTTTGAACTTTGAGGTAGCCACAGGTGATTCTACACAGAAAGGGTTGAACAATCAAGATCAATATATCATGAAGTAGACATGTTAGTAACTTTTTTTACAGGCTGCAAGTTAAAAGACAGTGTTTGTCATATCTGATCAGGGGTGCTTCAAGTTGTTGTGAAGTTTTAATGGGGATCTGCTTTTAAAAAGATTATATTTACATGGAAAACAGAGACCAAACTGACATTCAGGCACAAAAATCTGTATGCAGAGAAAGACAGAGACAGAGAGGTAGAGAAGGAGATCCCTTACAAACAAACATCACCATTTGATATTAAATATTGTTTCATCAGTGAGTAAAACCACCCTTGTACATCAAAACTAGGGTTTTAACGTGAAGAAAGTTTAGAAAAGACATAAAAGCATTATTTGAAAACACAGTCTCATTATTGAATTAAACAGATTGGGCTTTTACTTTGAAACACGTCACAGAAGTCTTACAGCCTCATGTTAAAGCCCTGGACGTACTGACAGGCAGGGAGCAGACCTGGACTGAATGAGAGCCGACACACACAGCTTTAAACTCTGTCACTCAAAGCACACACTCTCATCTCTGGAGTGAACTACACTATAACCATCTATGTCAATTACTGTGTTTTTGTGACCATGGGAGGCCAAAATTATAATCGTATTGAAACTCAGTGAAATGCCTAGCACTACAGCTAGCAACATTTAGCATCAGTGCCCTCTGATTGTTGGATGTAATCAAAATGGAAAAAGCATCAGCACTCACAATGAAGTCTTAGATTTTTGTTAAAGTTAATGCGGCAGCAACAAAACTAACATGTTTTGGCTGAGGCTTTCATCAGCGTTTTAAACACTTGTGTGCGTCGATCAAATATAATTAACACCAGGCATGATGGACAGGTATACAATCAACAAAAAAACAGAGAAATTACACATCCAAAACAAGAAAAAAATAATACAAATAAAATCTGAGATGTTGAATTAAAATATATAAATAAACACTATAAGAAATAAGTAGATTACAAGTTGCAAATAAAACCAAAAAATCTCTTCATATTGTGATTGCAATTCCAACCCCCACCGAAAAACAGAAACAGATAAAACAACTATAATTAAATAAGTAAAATGAAAGTACCTGGTATATGGATACTCACTCTTAATAACACGGGATCATGATGAAGCCTCTGATTAAATCAGATTAATACCAAACTGGTCACATAACCTTTCTGCGTACTTCTTCAGCCACTAAAAATTCAGTTTGCTTTGGTCATTTGGAATAAATGCATTTTTTGAATCAGTACCGACAGCAAGTGAATTGCTTTTTGAGCTGAGCATGCAACTTCTTCTCGTTATTTTTATACACCATGTTTGTTTACACTGAAGTTGTGATTGGCTGCATATGATTATGAGCTGTTAGAATTGAAACCCTGATTGTTGGTGAGGTAGTTTGTTGGTGTGTGGTGTGCTGTGTTGATCATCTCTGTCTGTCTACCACACAATATATATATAATAAAAATCTCAATCTCAGTGCTAGTTCCTCTAGTAGGAAGTGATTTATGTCTTGTATTTCCCTCAGGATCAGTATTCAGTCTTTGAAAGCCATGCATTCAGTGACCCTGATGGTGGAAATAACCCTTCATGCTTCCCCAACACAGACACTGAGTTGTATTTAATCCCTCTGTGAATCAGCTTGTTGTTGGCAGTGACTTCTTTATCCTGTTTCCTGCAGTATTTTTGATGTTATTTTTGCAGCTTTTCACTTCAAGTATATCTAGTCTAAGTTTCACACTGTCTCCAAACTCAGAAGGCATTTGACTTTCAGAAAGCAGAAGCTAAAACGATCAGAGGAGTAAAGCTTGGAGCTGAATTGAAGCTGGTAGAGGACAGGAGTGGGAGTGAGACATGTTGGTACAGAGAGAGGAAGTGAAAGAGAGTGAGTCAGAGAGTGTGTAGTGAGAGAGACGGCCAGCCCTCCCTCCTCCTCCCTCCTTCTCTTCCTCCCTCCGTCCCTCCCTCGCTCTCCCTCCTTGCGTCAGCAGCAGTTAAAATGTCGGCTGTGTAGCTCGTCCTTTGCTCTGCTTTCTCTCCCTCTTGGCCATCTGTCTTTTCTTACCACGAGAAGAAACCACACTCTCGCTCTCCCTCTCTCTTAGCATTTCTTTATTTTTTTTATTTTACCCTCGTCATCCTTTCTGTTCCTTCTCTCCCTCTTACTGGATCGCTGGATCAAAGCTAGTTTTGTCAAGTGTTTTTTCTTCAGAGCCATTGCTCCTTGGGGTTGCTTGGAGACAGAGGAGAGAGGTAATGTTACAGTTTTATGTCCTCTGCTTTTTATTTGAGCCGCTGCTGTACTTAGAGTACAACCAGAGTTTGCTCTGGTGTGATTCTCACTGTGAAACAAGTCGATTAAAAAGTGTGCGGTCATTCTACCGGGTTCTGTTTCAGATGTGCTCATGAAAGTGCTAGTTTCTGTTGGTGTGTGGGTGTGTGTAGTAGAGTGGGAAGCTTGTAGCAGTCTGTAAAGGTGCAGTTAGCTTTGTAATCCATCCACTGTCCTTACTCTTCTTGAACAAAAGTGTTAGTCTAAGCATAACTTTACCAAAATCAAACTTGTGACCATTTTTATCATGTTTCATTAAGGTTTTACAAAAGCATGATTAACATTTCAGACCTTAAATTGTGCCTCTACTTTTAAAGTTTATCCCTGTATTTGAATCATGGTGGCTTATTCAAGTTTGGTGATTTACTGTATCGGCCTTCAAATCTTCATAAAGTCCAGAGGGATGTCTGTTGAAGTGAAGATGGTAAATCATTTGAGCATGTGCGCCAGTACATGGTGTGTTTTCAGGTTAATAATCTCACAGGAAGTTGCTCATAGTGGCAAAACTGTTAGTTCAGTCTAACAGGCTTGGGTGAGGTCGTCTAAATTTTCAATACCTCATGAATGTAGCCAGTCCAGTCCTCTTTTAGTAGATGATCAATAGTTTCCAAAAGTACTCAAACTTCAACTCTCAGTCGTGTTTTAGGTCACAGAGAGGGTGAAGGGACTGTCTAAACTGCGCACAAAACCCTTCAGACTTTGGTACCAATATGTTGCCAATGAATTTGTGCAAGTTAGACAGCGTGAATTATTTCACGTGCAGTTTTTGATGATTAAAATCAAGAAGTCCCCCAGTATTGCTTGCTTCAGGCTTTTGCTGCTGTGGTGTTCAAACGCCCTGATATTATTTTATATTCTTTCTATTAAAAAAATCATTTTAATTGTGCTATTTATTTTGTTTTATTGCACATTTGGAAACAATTTAGCTCAAGAGTCCATGTCCTCATAAAGCTGCAGTACACCGTGGTTGGAAATCAGCATGTGCCATAGCCAACTGCCAGCAGTGGTGGGTCAGACCAGACTTTTCAAATCAATATGATACTAATCACCTCTGCCAAGCAGTTTTGGTTTTGCCAGTGTTTCTCTCTCTGTTAGTGTCTTAATCTGATTGCAAGATGACTCCAAAAGTTAAGAGCAGATTTTGATGAAATTTCCGGGAATGTTAGTCATGGCACAAGAAGTGATACTGTTTTGGTGGTGATTCAGATGTGGTTGCAGGACCAGAAACTCTGTGAAGGATTTGTTAACATCAGAACATAGAACTTTTTCACATTTTCACTGACAACTTTGCTAAGAATGGCAGAAATGCCTTGGTGAAGGGTTCTGCTGTTCTAGTTGCTGTAATTTTTTCGATACCGATATTGATACAGATGCTTATCATCTCCTAGAATGCATGGATAAGTTTTTTTTAATTTGATGTTTTTCATTGACCAAAAGCACATCAAGGAACATTGTTTACTCTAGACCTTCAGGTCTTGAAGTGAGTTTAATTCCAAGTCTTTGGAAAATCTGTTTAGAAGATATTCCAGCAGTAAAGACTTGAGTGACTCAGCAACATTGACTGATTTAAAACTTTAGTTCCCAGAATTTGGTCCAAACAGGAAAATGTAGCCTCTCTGAATCTGCTCTCTACTTCACTGCATCACCAACCGTTTCTCTGCAGATGCTGTAGATACAGACTAGCATTAAGAGCCCCTTGTTGTACTTAATCCAGTTGACATAAGCATCAGCACTTGCAGTGAAGTATTTGGCTTTTATTAAAACATATGCAGCAGCAACAAAATGGACGTGTTTGATAATCATTCATAAGACATTTAACCTACTATTAATCAGTGAGTCTCTTTGTGGGTAGCTCAGCCTGCTAGCTTCCTTTGCAGAGCACAACTTATTATTATAGCAACACTGGCTGTGACTCAAGGCCAGCTCTGTGTATGACTCGCCCGTTTCAGAAGTATGTAGTGTGAACATGAAATAATTCAGTGGAAATATGCAAATTTGTTGCACTTTTTTTTCTACTCAATTGGAACAAAGGAACCAAGTGTGAAAACCACATTAGTTTCCTTTTCATGATGGTATAATGTTCATAAATAATGGACAGGTCCATCATGTCACTTGTATATGTGCAGTTCTTTAATTGTCTAATCTATAATAATTTTTAATGCCGTGACATTTAAAAAATCAATCTATAAAACGTGAGCTTTTTAAATTATCCAGCTATTACGATGGAGGCCTTAATTAATGTATATTTTTTCTTTTTATATCTTTTTTATGATTCCCAGAGAACAAAATGTTCTTACATTTTTCCCATCTACTATGACCATGTTGACCAGCCAGTCATATAATTTTTAAACAATCTTTGTTGTCTTCATGACCAGCACTGAAGCTTTTAGGACACAACAGTCATCTGCCCCAGCATGAATCTGCCATGGGTACTAAAAACAGAACTGAAACACCGCCCACATAGATGTGCAGTGAAGGCAAAGTAAAGAAATGTTCCTCTCCATGTTTGTCAATGAACGCTGAAGGAGTCCCTAAAAGTGGTTGCCTGGTTTAATGAAGCAGTTATTAATGTTATTTGATTTTTTTCTGGTCGGTCAAAATGTTCAATTCTGGTTTTATGACACCCCATGTATTTTTGCGGTGTTTCACATGTAGTCTTGTACTCATCCATTACACAAATAGATGAAAGACTCATCTGATTACTTGTCACAAGGAAGTCTATTCAGTCCATGTTTCATAATTCTCCTGTGGCTCTGAAGGACCTTTTTTATCAAAATATAACCAGCCTGATATTGTCATCAGGGTTATTTTGAATCAGGCTCAGAGCTTTAAAGGAGAGTCTAACTGCCAACTGCAGGTCAGGAATTTGGGAGTTGTGTTCACAAGGAGCACAGAGGGTCTGATGGTGCCCTCAAATGGGGTTATTTTTACAATAACAACAAGGAAAGACTATATGAGAGCCCGCTGTCATGGCTTTTCACAATACAGGAAGCTTCTGGTTCATGAGTTGTCAAGTCTTGGATGGCATATTCAGAAAAGGCAGAAACCACAAACTTCAGTATCTGGCCACGGACGGCACCTAAAGGAGCTGTGGCAAGTGTTACACTGGATTGTCACCTTTGTTGTCTTGACTTTTGTGCCTCAGTGTGGCAAAGTAACACTACACACTACTGGGATGGTTATATTTCCATGTGAAAGCCAGAGGAACAGGTAATCTCTTGGTGTCCATGCTTTCACTGTCTAGCAGTGGTGTTCCCACTTAGACGCTGAGCCTCATAACTTCACAATGCAACTTCACAAATTCAGTTTTAGACCTGCTTTTGATTATGACATGTGTAAGCTACATTTTTTGTGAGTCATGGCTCATGACTGTAAGCATGTCATTTGTGTGTTGTTTGACTAAAACTGCCAATTTCTTGTTTCCTTGACTTTATTTAATTAAAGTCAATCCAAATCATCATCAGTGGGCTTCTCCAGAGAATCGACCATGGGGAACACAGAGTTTATGTGCTACTTGCATATTAAAGGTACAAGCTCACTGAAAAAGCAGTAACAGTTCAGAGAGTGACTGTGTCTGTATTTTTTAGGCTTTCTTTAAAAGACAATCAAAAACAGTCTTGACTACTACAACCTACCTCAACAACAAGGTGACCCTATGTATATATATATATATATATATATATATATATATATATATATATATATATATATATATATGTATGTATATTTATATATATTAGGGGTGTAAATCACCAGTTTCATTACGATACGATATCGATTCTTTGGACAACGATACAATACTTGCTGATATCACAAAGTCTGCCTCGATTCGATTTTGATTCGATACGATTCAGGGACCTTCGATCGATTTAAGACGATATTATGTACTCATTGAACACAATCAGCTACATTTCACCTAAAGCAAGAAAGAAATATAAAGCAAGTTTTGACTGTTTTATTACTGAAATGTGAAACGATGTGCTGACCCTTGGGTATGATAGGTTATAGAGGATTATAACCATCTGTATGATCTAATGGTGTTTAAAATTAAAATTGGGTTAATTAGTTGTCAGGTGTTTTTTAGACTTTGCTTCACTGTTTAATGGTAGGTGTGGAGGAAGAATAAGAACAGGCTCTCACTGTTTTCCTTTCATACAATAAGTAATTTTTATAATCAGTGCGCTACAAAATCAAATGATGAGATAACTTACTGTACTCGTGTGATTACTCCTGTCGTGTGTGTGCAGTATGCATCCTCTGCTGTCAGATCGACCGTATCTTACCCGAATACAGCAGTGCTATGTTCTGATTGGCTGACATGTCAAGCTCCCGTTTAGCTCTGTGATGCTAAGAGCATGTTGCTACGTGTTAGCATATAGCAGTGTTACTCGGTGGGTGCTACACAGTACATTTTAATGCAGGAGAAATACCGGGTGTGGTGTGTGAGAGAGCGAAAAGGTGCGCGTCTCATACGCTGAATATGTGAGACTTGAGAGCCCTGTAAAGTTGAAACTTAAGAACAAGGCGCTATTGGGCGGAAGCCCATATATATATATACATTATATATATATATACATATATGTATATATACATCTATATACATATATATATAAACTTTGTGTGTCGCAGGGACAGATAAAATAGGAATACTGTGACAGAGAGGGTGAGACAAATGCCTTAATGTCTGCTGCCATTTAGCAGCAATTTTATTTAATTATTAAATGACAAAATATCTCAATATTGCACCTAAAATATCAATACAGTATTCTGTTACCAAATAGTGCAATTTATTGGTGTTTCAATATTCAATTATTTTGCACCCCAGTGCAAGCCTTCAGTTTATTAAAAACATGTGGTTGGAATTTATTGCGGTGTATATTTGTACAGTATTTTCTTGCAGCTTTTCTTTGTTCTATTTATTTTTTTTATTATTATCTTTATACCTCTTACCTGGCATTCCTTGTGGACAGCAGAGTAGAAATTTGATTGTGCAGGGAAACATGTTTCTTAATGTGCAAATGACTATAAACCCTTTGAGGTCCAGAAGGAAATGTTTGTAAAGTTGCTGTCAGAGGGCTGAAGTGCACAATGGAAGAATGAGTAGATTTACAAAGCATTGGGTTAAAGATGAGATTTAAATTGTTCTTAAATTGTTGCACATAAAAAGACAGCATTTACCTGGAATGTTTCCTTTATGAATTTCAGTATATATCCCAGGAGGTTAAATAGTTGCAACATAATATTTTCCAGTACCATTCAGTCCTAATAGCAGGAGAGGTAGAAGTCATGTGTGACCCATTTTAAGCAGTTTATTGTTTTTATTTACCAAAAATTGCTGACTAAACTGTGCTTATTTTCCACATAACACAAATAGGCCAAATAAGTAATGTGTGAAGTGCATCAGTGCAGCTGAGACTTGATCTGTCTCTTGGTTTAAGTTATGACTGAAGCTCAATCCTCATCCTTCAGATGGTGGAACACGGGATGGGAATATACCTAAGTTGTAAATATTTTGACCTTACACCATAGTGAACCTCATCATCTCTCCAAACCCCTTTAACAAGCTTTAAGATGCATCTTACAGCAAATCTATCCCTGCCAAGATGACACCGGGTAATTACTGACTAAACGGTTATGTCATCTCATCAAGCGTAGATGACAGAGCTATGTTTATGCGTTGGGACTCCGTCTTAGTCAATCAAGTAGGAACAATCCCTTTGACAAAGCTGTTTGGTTTGTGGCCTGCCATTTCTTGGCCTTGAGTGAATGCTGCCATTGTGTTTTGGGATCAAGATGTGGGCATTTTACGACAGATAAGAGATAAATCTGTTGGCATATAATTAAATCTCAAACCTGTGCTTGTTTGTTTTCAAGTTGCCAGGTGCTAAGGGGTCGACATGTGGAGAGTATTGGCTGGATTCATGGATGCTGTAGTTGTATCTGCAACAACTGAAGGCAGAATACTGCAGATAATTTTAATATTTCTAATCCAATGGTGTCACTTGTGGTGTTTAGGCACTATAAGGCATACGATGCAACTGGTCAGCTTTGCAATAACTCAACTCCACATAAGGGTCAGTGGCATACAAGAGGACAAGGGAACAGTGACTTATGGCTTTTCCTACTTTAAAGTGGCTTTAACTTTTTTATACAGAATTAGGACAAAGAGCAAGCAGAACAAAATCAGTTTTTTAGGGTGTAAGGCAGATTATTTCAGCAGGTTTTGCTAAATGTATCTGACTGATATGTTAAGAATACATCTTTTTCTTTGGAAACGGTTTTGTTGAACAGCTGACTCAAGGTCTTATGTTTTTGTTTAGTCTTCTTTGCAGGACTGAATCACCCTTTATCAGTTTTGGTATTTCCCCTGTTATCGGCATTTGTTATCTAACTGCTGCTGTCTGAATAAACTTCTTTGAAATATCATTTCAAAGTAAACCTGTTTATGTAACAGCTCATTAGTTATTGATTTGTTTCATTAACAGCCCTCTGTCTGTGTATCTGTCTAAACTGACCATTGGTTTCACATAAGAACCAAACCCCAAAGTAGTTTGATCAACATATTCAGCCGTAATCAGCTCATTTTGTTTGTTTGGTCTGTAGGAAACAGAAGCTCGTGTTTGAGAGTAGGTGTGTGCAGGTTACCTGTATGTCTGTAGATAAGGTGTGTGTGTGAGAGCAACTGTGTTTTGACAACTCTGATCATTTAACATCAAATTAACGAGGAGATTAGGACACAATCAGTCTGTGTGTGTGGGTGTGTGTGTGTGTGTATCTTAGAAAGGATCTGTTTTAGTGTGACCCACTTACAGCTAATCAGTGCAGCACTCCTCTGTGGGGAATCCTGCAAATCCTTTACAAGTTTGAACATTTTTGCCAATTATTGATTAAGTTATGTAAAACTGCAACAGTCTAATGCCAGAGAACATTTTGTTCTTAAGTGGGAGATAGTTCTTGTGTAACACCACACTGTGGGTATCATTATTCTTTTTGTCTTTATTATCTTGGAGCTATAATCAGGACTATTACTATTGAAAGCCATTATTTGTGTCTTCTTTGTGAGTTTTTATAACAAGCAATAGTTCTGTTGTGAGCAGAGATGTGGGGTGAATGTTCCAGTGTACTCTGTTTAGTATTCTTGCTCAAGTTTTCCACATTTTGACAATATTGGACATGTGTTGGTGGAGGTTTGTGGTCTCAGAGCACTTCTAGTTAATTATAGAATAAAACTAAAGTAAATGCATTGTTGTAAAGGGAATGTGAGATATCTTTTTAATAATGTGAAAGACAAAAACTTGATTTTCTTCTCTTGATGTCATATTTAATCTTATCATAATGACTTTTAACTTTGATTATTTTTCTCTGTTGACATTGTAACCATTGCCGACTGCTCATTGAGGTAAATTAAGTTTCTTTTCAAAGGTCATCCTGATGACTTCAGCAAGGATTCGAAAAGGGAATAGCAATGGTATCCAACAGAATTTTTGACAGGCTGGAAGACTGTTTCACTGCCTTTTTAAGATGAGGATCATTTTTCTTGCTGCACAGGATGTTATGTTATGAGTCTGCTGTGGAGTTAACAAAGTCAAGAGTTGAATATTTTTGACTAAAAATAAAGTTTTGAGGAATTTCTGTATTATTTTAAGAGGATGACAGATCAGTAGGAGGAGAAGGAGCTGTTAAACCACAGATGATCAGATTGGTGACTAAAGACAATCATTTTGAGCAGCTAATCATGTATTTTCAACATTATTGTACTGATCAGTGTTCAGTCGCTTACTTGTCACTCTTGGTGTGTGATATGTGGCTCCCCTAAACCACCAGAGGAGATGACAGGAGGGAGCAAATGGCTCAGTGTGCTGCTTGAGCTACAGAGCAGAACTTGCTGAGTGTGTATGAAACTTCCTCCTCTTTGAACATTGTCCTTCCGTTACACTCTGATGTAATGTCGAATCACACATTGGGAAAGTGATATGACACCACTGCAGAGGCAATAAAAAGTACAAAGACGTAATGATGGAGAGGCATTGTCGCTGCATTGTTGTGGAATCAATGTGTGAAGGGCCCGTGAGAGCCTGAGGGGTGTAACAAAGCTCCAGCACCAGAGAACTTGAGGATGACAGCAGGCTGGAGGATTACACAAGCCATCCAGGGTGGTCCTGTTCCCCTGGGTCTGGCATTTCACAAGCTGTGGCTTCACTACACACAAAGCAATAAAACTTAAATTTAGGAGGAAATGTTTAGACAGGAAGAAAATGTGGAATGGTTAAAGTCTGGCTTTGTTTGGGCTCAGAAGGACTAAAGATTGCACTTAAAGCAAAGACAATGACTCAGGATTAAGTTTTGGTCATACTCTAAACACTTTCACTTGCCTACTGGTTAAGAGGCTTATATGTAACAATTTAACAAAACATAAAATAAAAAAGTGACAAATCCCACATGTATAAGAAAACGTTGAAGTAACATTTAGACACAGCCCTGCCATGGTGTCCGCCTGCATTGGTGATTCATGTTTTTGTTTTGATAAATCTGTTATCCACACCTCCTTTGGGTACCACCATACACCTGCTGCACTGCATTTTGGCATGGAGAGAATTATCTGCTCTGTTGTTATCTGACAGAAATGAACTTTTTACGCCCAGTGCTTGTGTTGTGTAATTAGCAAATGAACTCGTGCTATGAAGCCTTAAGGGTGTGTTATGAGCAAAGGTGGTGCATTTGTATCTTAGAGATGCAGAAAGTGGCTGTACCATTGACGGTAAAATATCCAGCCATACAAACATAAATTCAAGATTACCTTAATTTCTCGATTTTAACACGCACTTTTTTGCTTTTAAATAAGCTCTAATATTTTGGGTGCGTGTTATACACAAGTACAAGCAAAATACTTAAAATATTTCATCTCACCAACATCGCGATTGAAACACATCTGATACTTAAAGCTGAAGATATTCTCTTTCTCTGCGAAACATTCCCGCCAAACTTGCATAATTCTTATTAAACTGACTGTTTAACTGTTCTAATCAAATATTTTGGGTCTTAATTAGTTTAACTTTGTGTAATCATCGTTTAATTCTCAAGTGTTACCACTCACCGGCAAACAGAGCACTGCCATCTTGTGAGCAAGGGGACCAAATAGCTGCGCTGTGATTGGTTGAAGACATCAGCATGTTGATAGCTGCTCTCTGATTGGTCGGTACACTATGACTGAGCATGCTCGGGGCAGAAATCGAGTATTTCGGCATGCGTGAAGCAAAAGGTGTTTCCACATTCGTTTGCGAGAGAAAATCATGTATTTGTTGTGAAAACACTGAAATTGCATTGATCAAAACTTTGAATTAAGGTAATTTTTGAGTTGTCTGAGAGAGTAAGGTTTGGGAAAAATTTGGGTGCGTGTTATATTTGAGTGCGTGTTAAAATTGAGAAATTACAGTAAGCTGCATTTAGGTTTCAGTTTTATCAGATCTGGACCACATTTCTTTATTAAATGAAAAGAAAATAACACTCCAAACTTCTTTTTTGAAAGAATATTTTCACTCCACTTCAAACATGTTTTGCTGTGACTGTCTTTTACGAAGTGGCTCACGGTCTGTCCTTTACACCACATCAGTTGTGCCCACCTACTAAACTAGCTTATTGGCCCATAATGAATGTGAATTAGGGCCGGATATTTCCAGCAAACCTGTAATATGATACGTATCCCAATACTGAGGCAATGATACAAAAGATATGTGGATTTGTCTTAATTGTAGATGCTGAGTACATCTCTAAAGGTGTAGGTTTTGCAAGTTCGAACAAAGCACAGATAAGGTTAAAGGATTTTATATCTCAAGTCACTTGGACTTTAGATCTCAGATGTAATTAAAAATGTGAAAATGTGCTGTATCATGTAGACTTGCTTCTACTTTGAACTGCTCCAGTGATTACATTACCCATGCTGTATTTGACAGGAACTCCATCATTTGTGTAGAATCTGTGTCGAGAACATGACAGCATTTTGCCATGTATATTTTTTGAGCACAGGCCTCATGTGAAGATAACAAAATGTTGTTATTCATGCTTTAAATCTCTTGGAGCCACATGCTCAAACGTTGCACCACATGTCTTCAAAAAGGGGCCCTTTATGAGAGATGACACATGGCAACGGAAAAACATCACCCCATGGCTCTTTTTCTGTCGCACAGTCATAAAACGACTCTTCTTCTGTTGTTTGTTTTTGGTCTACATTCATGGCTCTCCGCCTCTCTCTGTGTTTGACCTTCATCAGATAAAGGCTGTGTGTTCAGGGGGTGTGTGAGTGTGTGATAGTGTGTTGTTGTGTGGTGGAGCCTCTCTGGGTCACTCAGGGATGCATGAGCTCCATCATCCCCACTTCATCTCATCATTTACATTCTGCTGCACTTTCCTGATCAATTATTAAACACACACACATGCACACACTCGCTTGGCAGTGAGTGATGTGTCTTGTGCTTATAGGATCTGATGGGCTTTCTCAGAATGTTAGTTTCTCATGTTTGTCCTCTGTAGTTGCTATTACAGTGCTGCAGTGTGTGAATGTGTGTGTAATTATGCTTATATCTCAGCACACACATGTCTGAGTGGAGCTCTGCTGGTTTTAATGTGTGTGTTTTGACAGTGAGTGTATTTGTCTCTCCTCACGCCTGTCTAGAAAAACGCAGTGACAGAATGCTTCTCCTGCTGCACCGAGGCAGATGTGACCCAATTGTGGTTGAGTGGGAAGTATGGGTGTGTGTGTTTGTGTGGGTGTGTGTGGGAAAGTCATTTCCGAGGCGAAGGAGGAACTGTCATGTCTTCTCAGTTTTACAGAGAGGAATCAGAGCACCGCAGACAGAGCCACACTCTTTGTTCAGATGTTGAGTTACTTATATTCAGAAATAACTAGTGTCGTATTTACGCCATCAGTGACGCATTCTTATGATTCAGACCATTCAGTTTAACAATTTTGTAATTTCTAGAGTAAATATCAACTGTAATTCACTCAATAGTGAGTGAAAAATGCCCCTTTCAACAGCAAATGATGTTTTATCATAGATTTAATCACAACTTTAAACCTGGCATGTTATTTCTTAGCAGCAAAAGCACAAAGTAAAATTTAGATGGAGTACCAGGTGTTTCTTTTTAGGTCAGCTACAATAAGAGTCCCCAAACTGTTTCACCAGTGAAAACAATAGTGCCAAAGATGGATATGGTAAGATCTTTCTAGATACCATTGTCATTAATGATTGCTTATCGATCCGATTCTTTGTCAGTTCCCTCCCGTTCAGTGAGGAAAAAGAAACGGTCTATGCAGGTTTTTAGTGGCAACAATGTCAGACACATGGCACTCCTGATATTAGATGCTTTGCTGTATAATGCTGCAAGTTTTTGGTGTTTTCACCCTTGTCTAAAGTCACACACATGTATAAGGTCTGGTGTGGCTTAACTAAAAGTTAAGCCACACCAGACCATTTCTTTCTCTTGTCTGCCACAACCATTTTTTGACCGCTTTAACCCCATTCACACATGCAGAAAACCCTGGAATTACCCTGAAATTGCCCAGGTGAGCAGCATGTGTGAAGACAAACAGCAGGGCTTTTCACCCTGGAATTACCCTGAAAATGAGCAGCTGCTCCCCGTGTATTCTTCCCCTTCCCCACTCCTCCATTATCTGACATGTAGACTGTAGTAAACTTCCTGCTGTGAGGGACCAAGTGTGAGCAGGAAGGTGAGGGAATTAGCTTCGAGGGTTACCCAGATGCTTTCTAGAAAAAATAAATGTTGTTTGTGAGAAAAAGGCTTTGAAATGCTCTGTAACATACTTTGCACTGGGGCTGAACAATTTAAGGAAAAGATCTAATTTGCGATTTTTCTGGCAGATATTGCGATTTCAATTCGATTCACGATTTTCTTCAAATCAAGTTTCAGTGCAATATTTAATATGTTTACAGTATAGACAACAGTAAGGAAATCAATGATCAGAAGCACATAACACATTATTCATCATCTAATTTTGATGATAAATAATCTGTGTTCATTATTTATGGGATACTCCAACTTCTACTCCTAAACAGAGGCTTTGTGTTGTTGACCTGCTTACCAACACCTCTGTGAATGCAAATTGCTGAAAATATGTAAAATAGTTGACACAACAGATCCTGGGTCAGTTGGGATTGCTGCAAAAAATTGCAGCTTTGGCGATCACATGATTGAGTTGTCTGAAATTGTGATTTCGATCCGAAAACAATAAATCCTTCAGCCCTACTTTTCACTGTCTGTGCTGATGTTTTGTCACAGTCTGCTTTGCCATGCTCTTGCTCTAAGTGCATTTTAATTTTCCCCAGGGAGAATTTTGAATTGAATGCAATGATAAAATGTGATGTGCAATACCATAATCAGTATTGTAGTGGAGTGTGCAAATAAATTTAGAGCAGGGGTGTGCCACACATGGACCTCCCTGTCACTCATTGCAGTCCAGAAGTTCATCTAAAGCATCAACATAAAGTTATTAAAAACTCTGCCATGAACATATTACAAATCAACATGTTTCCTATTATTTGAGGAAAAAAAGCTGGGTAAAATCTTGTCTATGCATTGTTGAATGTATTTGTTCAAAGGACCTGTTTGTGAATTATATTGGAAAAATAAGAATTGGGTTTATTACACTGAAAAAGTTTCAATTGGCTTGAACTCTATGTTATGATCATTGAATAAAGTCTTACTATTTGCATTCCTAAATAAAAAGGATAAAAAAAAACATTGTTGATATGAGCAAATATCTTGCAGGTTGTTGTGTTGCCATCCCAACTTGTGAATAACATTAATGTGGTCCTTTTTTCCATCCTTTATTTAGATGATTGAACCCCTTTTCCCTCAGTATAGATATTTTTTAAGCATTTTTACCACTGAATGTACAACAGATACTCAAGTTTTGACAGCGTGCTCTACATGAACATGTACTGTGTGAGGAAGCATTGCTTGTTTGAATAAAATATGTTTAATCATTTACTGGTGTAATTTCAGACTGAATGCGGTGTGCTTATGAGAAGGTTGTACTGCAGTGGTGATAAATTGCAGTAGATTGTGAAGCTGCAGGGGAATTTTCTTTATACTTCCTCCATATGCTGCTTAATTGACAATAGACCAATCCGAAAAAAGGGCAGTCATTGGGTTATTAGGTGGCGTTCAGTCTGATGGCATTAGTTTTCCATCATGAGGTCTCTGATTTTATTACACTATCCCCCACAGCAGATAAAAATGAACGTGCTGACACTTTCCAAAACATGTGACATGACTGTGAACTCCAGAGAGCTATCACCTCATCTTAGGGTTTAAGAAGTCCAACTCCTCTGTTGTCTTACAGACGTTGCTGCTTTTGAGAGCTTAATCATATCCAAAGACGTTTGTGTAAATAGAAATAAGGATGGATTTTTCATGCACCCTTTAGAAAGAGCTTCACCAGCCCCTGCGCCCTCAGCGGTTGCCATGGAAACAGCCCTACTTCATATGTTGTGTGTTATGTGCTGTAACCCTTGTCAAAGCCTAATCATCCATCTGCATCGAGAACAACGGAGACCTCCACCTCCTCTGATGATCACACACCGAGCTTTGTTGTATTTACTCTTGGATGTGTTGAAGTCATCTGTTTGTGACTTATTCTTTGTTTTGACTTCTCTCCTCTGAGCGTGCTGCGTGGGCCCTCTGATACGATAAAGGTGTTAGAGTATACCTGTATCATTTCAAAGATTGTGAGCCCTTCTTTCAGAGTATTTAAATAGAAACAAACACTTGCTAAAGCAGAAAGCCAAGGGGCTCTGCTGAAGGGAGCATACACTATATATAGGAGATGATTGTAACCGCTGTGACATAATCCTTTGGCTGGTGGACTGCTGTTTGAAGCCTTGAGCTGGGCATCTTTGCCAATGCTATTTTGGTCGCCTGCAGCCAGAGGTGAACCTCTTTAATAAAGTTTCTAGCACAGTCATGACACCAGAAGTTTAATGTTTGATATGATGCTCATAGGTAGGGCTGAACAATATTTGGAGGACATGATACTGCAATATTTTTTCATCCTGCGATAGCAATTATGATCTTTTTTAATGGAACAATCCAGATAAATACCATGACTTGAATGATTTAAACTGGGTCACTAATTCACAGAGAAGGGTAAGAGCAGAGACATTCCTTCATAAAACTAATAAATGCACTTGTGGCATGCGACTGTGTTTCTTGTGGCCTACAATATCAGGCATTTCCAATCCTGTTGAAATGTAATTCATTTTGAGTAGCTCCATGTTTTGTCTGGAAAAGGTCACTGTTTTGTGCTGCTGAGTGTCAGTGTGTTCCAGTGAAATCCATTTTAGAGGTGGAAAGTGTTTTAACAAAGGTTTTAATGCAGTTAATTTGCAGTTCAAAAAGCTTTATTGGCATGAATATAGAGAATTATTGCCAAAAGAATTGCATTGAAAATAGAAAAAAAAAAGAAAAATGTATATTTGAAATAGAAGGTAGATAGTTATTAACCATGACAAAAATTGTTGTAAATAGAAACAAAAATCAATGTCAGAATTTATAAATATTTGTATGATTGAGTGTATGTCTTTGTGGGGCAGGATGTAAGGAAGTGTAGTTCTCTCTCTACCTGTTGTCTGTCACAGTCTGTTCTTGTCTGGGAGCCACCTCTTTTTGTGATGGCCTGTCTCTATATCTGTGGTCACCGTGTCTGTGACTTGTCAGGACTTTTTTCAGTGAAGGATCTTTAACAGAGCTCTGGTAATCTCTCTGTTTTACGGCTAAATAATATTTCAGTTTGCTTTATTTTTGAGTTGCTTCTTCAAAGTATTTCACATGAATTTCTTTCTGTTGGTTCAGAACTTGATTTGGTCTAATTTGAGAGGTGTTGGGATCCTGAGTCTGATTTGGTTGTTGGGTGGTTACTGTGGTCCTGTTCATGTGATTAGGGCTTTTGGACCAGCAGGTTTGTTCAGATGTCTACGTCAGTAATAATGAGTTTGAAAATCTTGTCAAAGCCGATATCATCAAAAATCAAATGTAGTATTGTAAAATTGGTTCTTTTTCATACAAGCACACTTTAAACAGACACTTTTTCAATTTTTTAAAATGATCAATTGCGTTAAAAATTACCCCCCCAAAAAAAATAGATTTCTCAACATATTTTCATCAGTAGCTGTGGCAAACACCAGAGAGAGACATGCTCAGGATCACTCATTTGCTGAGATGTTCACACTAAAATTAGCAGGTCAACGTGGCTTTTTTAAACGTGGGTTAACCCACTAACAATCGACGAGTGACTCCTTTCCCACTCTCAGCAGACTCGGGTCTAATCGGCAGCAGATGAGCTGCGTGTCTGTTTTTTTTCCTCTGGTGCGTCAAGCTGATGTCATCACGTTGATGACATCATCCGCGTGCCGAAGCACGTCCATGTAACAACGGAAAGGAGCATGGAGGCTGTGGACACGTTGGTCAGCTGTTTTCTGTACTTTTTTCATGTACTTTATAAATGTACAAACTCAGCACAGACTGCACGACGTTCGAGCTCTGGTGATACGAAGGTGGATGGAATTTGATGCTGAGATGGCAAAGAGTCACATTGAGTTACAGATGGAGGGGACAGGCGCAATATTGTGCCGTGGGCACGTTACGCCGTCGTCATGACGTAAATTAGCGGGTCAACCTGGGTGTGATGTTCCCACTGAAGCCGATCGGAGGCAAGCCGATAAAAACCCGTGTTGCTTGCAGTGTTAGTCAACCCGGGTCGAAATGCCGATTAGACCCTTTCAAACTGCTGACAGGGGCCGATTGTTACTAGGTTTAAACGGGTTTTTTGGCCAGTCTGAAAGAGGTATTATTGGTCTGATATTGGCATCAACAGATATTAGCATAAAAAATTAAATACTAGTATTGGCAGATATCAAAATTTCTGCTGATATTTACACCAGATATTTTTGCCGTATGTGTTATACCACATGTATAGATGTATCACAATGCCTCACCTTATTACTGCTGAATGTTTACATTTTCACAACAATAGTGTCTGCTTATAGAGAATAAAATGTTGTTCCCTTTGTTCCACCTCAACTTATAACACGAACACTGCCATAATGAGAGAAACAGGTCGAATTTAGTAAAGAAGATACCTTGTGCACTTGCCAAAAAACTGATATCTGTATCTGCAATGTTAAGTTTGAAATATCGGCAAATATCCAATACTGTGCATCCCTAGTACAGTTAAGTCAGTCTTCAGGAGTTTGCTAACCCAAAACAAGAGATAAGCAAGTATTGGATGCCCAGGTCTTTTTCTGTTGCTGTGGCAACATAAGGTTTGTTCTTTGTTAGTTTAAATAAGTCAAAATGTATGCAACAACATATGTTGGAGGCTGGAAACAGTTATTAAATACAGTCATAAATGACACTACACACATTATCTTGCTCTGCTCGTATGTTCAACATGCTCATGTGTCCTGTGTGTGTGTGTAGGATGGGGGTCACTGTGGTCGTGTTTCTCACCCCTAACCTTTCATCTCTATATCAGACTGACCTTGTTACATAACCGTAAATCACGGCAGTGTCACACACGTACACATATACACACGCAGTCGGCTGCTGCTTTGGCTCAGTTTAATGTTGACTGATTGACTGATAATCAGGCACGGTAACAGAAAAAAACAAGTGATGTCATGTGATCATGTGGAGGCATTAGAGACAGCCATGAGGGTCACAGTGTGACTGCACCACTTTCACTTTAACACACACATGGAAAGAGGAAATATAAGCGTGTGTGTGCATGTGCAGTAACAGCTGAGCACTGGCCTAAGGCTGACAGACATCACCACAGAGCGAGTGTGTGTGTGTGTGTGTGTGTGAGAGAGAAAAAGACAGCATCAAAGTGGAGTGTACTGCCTTTGAACTGTCAGACTTCCTCTACTCATTAATTTATTCATCACTCTGGAGCGCTCGTTCTATCCCCGCTCTGTCTCTTCCTCCTCCATCCCTCTCTCTCTCTGCCGCTCTTCATCATGTCTCCACTTCTGCTCTTCCTCCCTCTGATCTCCTCCACACTCATCTCTCTTCCTTCATTCCTCTAATTCCACCAGCTGTACACTGAAACTCATCTCATATCGTACATGCAAAGAGTAAGACGGCTGAAAAAGGTGGTCCAGGGATGACTATTTTGTGTGCACCTGCTGTATGCAGAAGTTTGCATCATGCTTGCTACATTTGTGGATTTTTTTCATTTTATTGAAAGTAAAATCTAACATGTTTTGTTGATCAACATAATTTTCCAACTTTAATGCACTTTAGAGCACAAATGCTGTTGGTAGAAGTAAACCTCTAATGTGAGGCCGATACAGGCAAATTGAATACAGAAATACAGATTCAGTTGGATGGGGTCAATATTGAAAGAGTTAATGAAATCAAATTTCTGGCTGTGACAATAAATGAACAAAATAAGCTGGAAACCAAATGTTCATACAGAAGTGTTAAGAAGCTTCGCAGGATTAAATAAAACAAAGTAGGTTCTGGATTCGAAAAACACTCCACATTCTCTACTGTTCGATAGTTTTTCCGTATCTAACTTACGGTGCACAGGTTTGGGACAATAATTAGGCTTGCACTCGGAGTGTTATTATTGTGATTTTTTTTTCTGTTAGGTGCATAAATTTGGGACCCCATCTAATTTTGTTCAGATGCATACTGCACATTTCCGGTAATCCAGTAAACCTTATTTTACTACTGAAATATTATTGTGTCCATCACTTATTTAATATTTCAAAATGAAATTGCTGATCCAAACAACAGTGATTTATAAATTAAAATAATGGAAATTATCAGGGGTGGCCAAACTTTAGCATATCACTGTAAGGTTGTTTTCACACCCAAATTGTTTCAGGGAGTTGTTCTGATACAAATGGGTGTTCCTTGTTTGGCATGGTTTGTCTGAATCGCAGCAATTGATCCCTGTTTCAGAACAACCTTGCCAAGCTTGCCTAAAAGAGGTGGACTCGGTTCTCTTCCAATCAACCCCTGGAGTGGTATATTTGCAGCAACTGGCGCAAACAGGGTGACAAGTTAATTCATCACTGTTGTAGGAGTGTAAGTAGCAGTGGTAGTGATAATAATTGCATTATGGCTACCAGGAAACCAAGCTGATGGCAAAGTACGACTTATTTTTAATGTTTTGGATCTCTCTGAGTCATTGCCTGTGTACAGGCACAACATACCATGAAAGCAGCAGCAGGTTAACTTTACTCACCGTCTCTGCAGCAGATCCTTACAGGACATGACAATATCTTTGATGCAAAAACTTGTTTCATTTTCAGAATTCAATCATTTAAGCAGGAGAAATTATCCTTTTCAAAGCTGCTCTCTGTTTTTCACTGACAGTTTTCCTGTGGATGCTTCTTATGGTGTTAGGGTGTAATAAGCTACCATGCTATCTGGTGTCCTCTCTGGTCTGCTATAGAGACCACCCTCTTCTTTGTGCTTCTTTGTACATGTTGATAAATATGCTTATCTGTGTATTCTCACATGACATTTAATCTCTGCTATTAATGGGTACGTCGTTTTGTGGGTAGCTTAGCCTGCTAGCTTCCTAAGGCCATCCCTCCTGTCCTGGCAACTGCCTTTTGTTAGATGAAAAAAGTTTGAGTAACTCAAGTTGGCTATTTTCACATTTACTTAATGTCATAGAAGGTAAAGTTAAGACCTTATAAGGCTGTGGTTACTGCAGACTTTACCTTTGGCATCCTATCAAACATTCATTTAACAATCCTGCAGACTTTTAGATGACAGTACCATGTGTGCCACAGCTTGAAGTCATGCAGGAGTTACAATGCACTTATCAAAGAATTTACTAATAAAGTCCATCATAACACAGATATTCTTAGATTAATTTTTTATGAAATTGGTCTTTGCCCTGACATTTTGCTGTTGTTCTATTTGTGTGTGTGTTTTCTGACCTTGCTTTCTGTTGTGTTTTCAGTTGTTCAAGCCGCTGGTGGGGAAGAGCCTGTTGTCTTCAGTCACAGCAGTGGAATTCTTGTTAGACCGAAAGCTCGACTTTCTGTCTGACCATTCAGCCCTCCAGCCATACCAGGTAATAAAAACACTCAGAGTGACACTGAATGTTCTGGAGTTTCTGCTGAAATGCTTTTTTTGACTCGGAAAAATGAGAACAAGATTATTACGTGTGCTCTGTTTGCTCTTTTACTATTAAAGGATTGGAGGAAATGTTCATTAAGTTTTGAAAATAATAGAGTGGCTGCTTAGAAGATCTGCTTTCCCTGTCACGGTTCAGGAGACAGTTGGTTTTAACCAGTGGTTCTCAGTTGGTGTGTCAAGACCCTAAAGTGGGCTGCATAGCTGTTTTCTGTGGTCCTGGAAAATCTAGATCCAGGCTGTGATCAACAGAGGCCATCAGCTGACGAATCTAAATATTTGATATCACCCTGCTTCCTAGTAATAAAGAGTCTTAGTAGTTTAGAAGAAGACCTTGTCTTTTTATTCTCCTCAAAGCTTGTTTTATTATGAGGACTTAGTCTCTCAAAATCAGCCACAATAAAAACCTACCTGCTTTCATGTCTGTGTGCTTCTTTTTTGCACACTCAATGTCTCTCAATGTTTTTATCTAAAGGTCAGAAATTTGGGTTGCATTTTTTTCTATTACAGAGGTTTTAGTGCATTCTTAGGAACAGCAAGTTGAGATCCCTTGGACTGAAGGACTGTTGTTGGTTTTGTTGCGTCTGTTCTTGCTGGATCAAGTAATTATTAATATTTAGAACAATGACAAGATCCTTTTGGTCCAATGACATGTCAAAGCTGCTATGCATCACTCGCCAGTAAATTGGCCGGTTTTCCCCTTTCCTACGTGTGGATACAAACCAGCACAGCACAGGACTGGACTGATGATGTCTGATAACGTGGGATTTGTTGGCAGTATTTTGATCTAGAAAATGGAGACATAGTTGTTTTTAGGCTTTTTTTAAATTTAAACCAGTAATTCAAAACATGTCTCCAGCAAAGCATTAAGACATTAAGAAATGTGAGGACGGTAACCTGCTAGGGAATCTTAAAGCTGATGGTTCTAGTTAACACTTGGTCATAAATCTCGGTTACATTGTTACATACAGATTTGAAGGTAGCAATGTTAGTTATGTCTGTATTTATTGTAATCATTGACTTCATAAGTTGTCATTATGTTGCTGGCTAAAATCTAGAGATGCACATTATTGGATTTTTGCTGATATCCGATGTTGATATTTGAGAACTCTTTATTGCCAATACAAACATTTTCATCAAGAGCACAAAGTCTGTACTTTATGAAAGTTGACTTGTTGGTTTCCAGTACCTCCAGGATGTTCAGATTTACTTAGCTGAGAGGGTCTGCTCATGTGTCTGCGTGAGTATGAGTGCACATGGACAGTCCCTCTTTTTCCAGTCTGTCATAGTTCTAAATTTTCCATCATTTATCAAAATATGCAGTCAGTATAATATTTTTCGGTTAACATGACCCCTGTTTGCATCTGTTTCCACCACAAATAGACCATCACAATGAACAAAACAGGTCAGTTCTAGTTGTTTCACAACGAAAAAAGATGTTGGCAAAAAATGAGTTTGGAGGTATCTGCACATCAAAATCCACTGAGGGGCATCCCTTCAGTTGATGACTGCTAACGTGTAAATATGTTTTTAATTGAGCTTTTTGTGGTACAGCTGTGTTTTATAATCAGAGTGCAGTGCAGATAAAACGAAGGACGCCAAAGTGACCTTCTGTCTCAGTGTCACTAAAAGCTTTCTGGTGGCCAAAGCAGAGCTATGAATATGTAGTCTTTTGGCAGAATTACACATTGTAAGTGGATCTCATGTGCTAATGAAGAATTACTCATTCATAATTAGCTGAAGGCTTGATCCTGCAGCAATGGGGTGCTGCCGGCTCCTCAGAGTATTCAGACTGTTCCATATGGATGGGACGGCGCCAGGGTTTAATGTGAATCTAAAGCCAACACGTGAGTGTGCAGTCTGTCCTCTGAGTGCTTTTACACACCACTGCTCATTACTGACTCATGAATTACACTCACACTCAGTGATACTGTAGTTCACACTGTGGATATGTCCTTCTGCTGCTGGACTGTGTGTTTGATGAGAGTGTGTGCTGTAAGTGTGTGTATCTCTGCAGCTGAACACAGCTTGGTGTATTGTGCTGGCTGGAACACTGTGTTCCACTCGGTGTCAACCAGATGGGGAGACAGCTCTGCTCTCTCACCAGCAGTCATCAGTTTATGTTTATGACGACTGAATACCACGAGAGAGACGGCTATTTTTATTTTTATTTAGTTCACAGCCAATCACAGGTCAGATCCTCTGTCACCGTGTCCTCTGATGACTCCGGTCTCTGTGGTCAGAGCTCTGACTCAGTCATACTCAGACACCACAGATGCACCACCCTCAGTACACATGTGATCAACAGTGGTGGCATTAAACGGCCAATCTGAGAGCCTTAACACTCAGATGTTTGTTATTTCTCTTGACACTGGACCATAACCTGTAAATAAGAAGTAAGGGTATCAACCTGAAGTCACTCAGTGTTTTGTGGCCAGCTGTTAAAGGCTCCTGCCTGAGTGCTGTTAGGCCAGAGCCATTTTGGTGTTGTAGTGCAAGAAATGATCTTATGTAGACAGAAGTGTTGATAGATTTACATATAGTTAGGCTATATCCAGGTTAACAGATCAAGTTCTACTCTTCAGTCGTACTATCAGGCCTACATGAGCTTGTTTGCACTGCTACTGTATTTTGTGATTAAATATTCACACTCCTGCAACATTTTGCCTTCAATACAAGTGCCGCAAAGTAGGGCTGAATGATTTATTGTTTTCGGATCGAAATTGCAATTTCAGGCTCAATCATGTGATCCCCAAAGCTACAATTTTTTACAGCATTCCTGACTGACCCAGGATCTGTTGTGTCAACTATTTTTCACATACTATTTTACAAATTTGCAGGCAGTTTGCATTTACAGAAGTGCTGGTAAGCAGGTCAACAACACAAAGCCTCTGTCCAGGAGAAGTTGTAGTATCCCCTAAATAATGAAAACAGATTATTTATCATCAATATTAGATGATGAATAATGTGTTATGTGCTTTTGATCATTGATTTCCTTACTGTTGTCTATACTGTACACATAGTGAAGCTTGATTGGAAGAAAATTGTGAATTGAATTGAAATCACAACATCTGCCAAAAAATTGCAATTAGATGTTTTCCTGAAATCCTTCAGCCCTCCCACAAAGTGTAATCAGAGACAACTTGTTCCCTTCTCTTTGCTGACATTGGAGGTAGAAACAAAGGTGTATCAGAAGCCTGATAGGTCGATGGAGCCAACATGGGGGCACAGTGCTTTGTGTGAACATGTCTGTCTGTGCTTCGACGTCATCATTTCTACATGTGAATAAACAAACTGTTATGAATATGAATGCCTTATGATGTAAAACTGAAGGAATACTCCGAAACTGCTTAATCAACACATATTTTGGCTTTTTCTGGCAACTACTGCCACATTAAGTACAGTTCACAGACAAGAGCTGAACTAAAAAACTAAAGCATTAGGTCAGGTCCATATGATCTCGTAAGCTGCTTGTCTGAGTTGCAAATGAGATACATTACTGAGAACGCACCGGACTGTCTTCAGGTTTGGCTTTACCATCTCACAACAGGAATGTGTGTTACTGGGATGTGACGTTATTCCCACTTCCCACATGCGAGATCCAAGGTGAATGGATCACGCCATATGTCATGTAGGAGAGGACAGACCAAAATAAAAAACACTGCTAGCGTCAAATAACCCTGTGACAGCTTTACAGGAGCATGAGAGTCAAAGCCTTACTTGTAATGTCAGACCATGAACTGCGAGGGGTGTCGATAACTGTTCTATCTTGCAGAGGCTGCTGCTAAACTGCTGTATTAGTTTTGTTCTAAAGAAGAAAAAACAAGTATAGAGAAGATGAGATCTATGAAATTTGTTTATTTTGATTTGCAATAAAAATACATTTTTGCTACAGCTGACCTCAAAAGCACTTTCTAATTGAAAAAGGAGTTCTTATTTATCTGACTGCTAGTATTTTTATTCTATAAGTAGCCTGGTGCATTAATATGGAAAATCAAGGATACTACTCACTGTGTTGCATCATGATGCATCATTATATTGTATTGTTAACTTAATAATCATAATTGAATTGAATCGTGACACTATTCAGGATGCACAGCTCGAAGATCTGCCCTCCCTGCTGGCTCTGTGTGCTTCCATGTCACCTTGTTATGCCTCTGTTACTACCTCCGAAGCTGCTACAGACGGGGGAAAAACTTTATCGCCCAGTCCCACCTCAGCAACATTTACAATCAAGGCAAAATGTAAATGTTATGCCTCTAAATGACACTGTAAAGGGACCTGTAGGGTTTGACTGCGTGTGAGATAACACTGTTCAGAGAATACTCCTAGAAGGAGGACAATCAAGACATTGTACAGAAGATTTTCTAACCGGTTCCTCTCTAGTTGTTCAAAAGTCCCTTAAAATATGCTAAAAAAAACATCTAATGAGGTCTTTGACATTTATCTAACATTGATTTAGTGGTTGCAGATGAGGCCTGACTGTGACTGTGACTATAACTACTTATATTAGAGGCATTACTGGTCTTTATCATAGTCATAGAGAGTTATAGCTGTTGCTAGACTTATGACTTCAAGCAACATTTGCTGTTTGTTTTGTTCAAATCTTTGTAGCATGTCTGTTAAATCCAGAATAAAAGATTTAATTAGATTTCTTCCATGCCATGTATTTAAAAGCACCAGCAGCCATGACGTTCTTAATTTGGTTTCTGTGTTATGGCCTGGTCTGGTTCAGGACTCTGTCTGCATGATCCCCAGTGTCCTGTCCTATTTATCACAGCACACACACTCTCTCCAGCACACACACACACCTAATATCTGTGTCAGTGACAGCATGTCGACTTTATTTGTCTCTCCATGGAGTCAAGCATGACCTGGAGTCTACCACACTCACTCACTTAAACACACTCAGGCACAGTAGAAGCTGCGGAGTTGATGGTTTAGAGTATGTTTTTGTGAGGATCTGGTCAGTGTCAGCGCAGTGTTGCATATAGATGTAAACTGTTTGACTTAAACACGGTTTGATTGTCTGAAGATATCCTGTTTATACATCCAGAGCATCTCTCCCAGCTCTGTGTAAGTCCATAAGTGCTGCACTCGTCTCTACAGCCATTTTCTGTTCATTATACTGATGTTCCCACCGAACACAGCCAACAGTGTATATGTGAACATTTAATTCGTTCAGACACTTTAAAACCAAGAACCATCGACTGAGAGTGCAGTAAAAAAACATCATGGCCCTCAGATAAACTCGTAGAGATAAACAGAGAGTATTATGTAACCACTGCTCAGACACACAGCAGAGAAAGTTACGATCTGTTTGGCACTTGTTAAAACAAAATGGATCACATCCAGGAAAGTTTCTGTAACACACACCAACACTCCAACGCTGAAGAAATAACAGTTTGAACTGTACAGTCAGCTATATGTGGTAGATTTCTACACACAGAAGTAAAAATAAGAGTAGCCTGTGTTTGGTAATGTTACTTTGAAAGGAAAACTACTCTGTCAGGGCTGAAGGTTTCAACTTTGTTGCTTTAAACAGTGTGGGAGGTATTCAAACTCTGCTGTTATCACTCCTCTTTGCTCGATTAACTCCAGAACAAAATCTCTGTTGTGTTTGATCACATGCATCACAGGCAGCAGGTTTGTAGATCATGTCACTTCAAAGATAATAGACACACTCGGTCTCCTGGTATTTGAATACAGGACAGAAACTGCAGCTGATGCTCAGCTCTGTGACACACAAGGACACTCCTGGAGTGTGTAAATGATGATGAAGTAGGACAAAGTGGATAAATGAGAGAGGAACAGACTCACCTCTTACTTTTAGATAGGAAGCTTATTTCTAAAATAACATAAAATTCTATTTTATTAAATGGTAAAGCAGTGGCTCTCAAATGGTGTGGCTGGGCACATTGGTGTGAGTTTTACATTTTTTTTTAGTAGTACTGAAGGAACATTCAAGTCCATAAGCAGCTGCAAATTGTGTAACTTTGACAATTTCATTAGACCTTTAAAGGAACCCTGTCTTTCACTGGTAACAGAATTTATGGCTAGGGGTTTTTACTTTTCAATCTCCACTTATTATTAGTTCCACACTTTAAAAACATGACTCTTTAGGCTCAAATATGTGTTGCTCAGTGTATGAATTGAACAAAGTTTTAAAAAAATCCTTGTAAAATTTGGGAGATAAACATACAATGACTATTGTGGCTATTTTTCAGACTTTATAATATATCAGTAATTACTTACAGATATTTACAGAATTAAAACATGAATGAGAAATAGAAGATTTCTTTTAGGACATTTAACATGGACAGAAGTATGGTGTGTCATGAGATTTTGGCTTTGCCTTTGGCAAAAAATACTGCATGATGATAACATTTTATGTATCCTGGCTACATCTAGCCATTGGTGTTGAATGAACTGATGAACAAAAAGATGTCTAACAAAGCTTGTCGGACAGGCTGAGAACACAGCACTATCAGGGGCTGTCTGTGTATGAAAACTAGACAGTTATTTGAACATTAGTGATTATGGACATAGCCTAGCAGTTATAGAAAAGTATATATACATGAACCTGATTTAAGCAAAATATAACCTCTTAAATGGAAAAAGAGGGGGTAGTTAGGAGCATCATTTAGTTGTGACAACAAGAAATGAGAGAACTTTCTGCCCTTTCCAAACACTGTCGTATATGCTGCTCAGATGGATATGAAATTTTCCTCATGGATATGTGAGTCAGGTTAGATGCCTAATTCTCAATAGAACATTGTTTTTAGTATGCCTCATGAACAGATATATTTATAATGTGCAGGCTGTGAATGCTGGATTATGATTATTTTATTTTACTGAAGGAGCATCTGTTTTTAGGTAAAATCAAATGATGTTGATACTAAACACTCACCAGCCACCAGCTAGTTGGAACTATCTTAATTCTTTGCGGCACGGATTCAACAAAGTGCTGGAAACATTCCTCAAGGATTTTGGGCCATATTGACAGGGTAGCATCACTCTGTTACTGCAGATCTGTCAGCTGCACATTCATGATGCAAATCTCCTATTCCATCACATCCAAAAGGTGCTGTCTTGGTTTGAGACCTGGTGACTGGGGGCCACTATAGCGAACTCATTGGCATGTTTAAGAAACCAGTTCAAGATGATTTGAGCCCTGTGACATGGAGTGTTATCCTTCTGGAAGTTGCCATCAGAAGATGGGTCCACTGTGGTAGGCAGCAATACCCAGCTAGGCTGTGTTGTTTAAAACGTGTTCAGTTTGTTCGAAGGATCCTAAAGTGAACTAAAAAAATCTCCCCCACCTCATTACACCACCACCACTAGCTTTACTTGTATGTACAAGGATGGATCCATGCTTTCATATTGTTGAGGCCAAAGTCTGAATGTTGCATCAGAAGTCCAGACATATAACACCAGGGAACTTTTTAATGGCTGTTGTCCAATGATAATGAGCCTGTGTGAGTTGTAGCCTCAGTTTTCTGTTCTTACCTGACAGGAGTCTCGCCTGATGTGGTCTCCTGCTGCTGTAGTGCATCTGCTTCAGGATTTGAAGTGTTGGGCATTCAGAAATGGTCTTCTCAATAGCTTGGTTGTATGAAGTGGGTATTGTCGCCACTGCTATTGCTTTTCTGTCATCTCAAATCACTCAGGACATTCTCCTCTCCTCTGTCATCATTAAGACATTGTTGTCCTAGATCTGCCACTCACAGGATATCTTCTCTTTTTCAGACCATTCCCTGTAAATCTGTGAGATGATTGTACATGAAAATCTTAGTAGATCAGAAGTTTATAATATATGTGTTGGCAGTGTTTGGAATATTGGGTGTATTTTTGCAGTTTTTGACGGTGCTGTCTATCTTTTGGTTTAAAACATGACTGGATATGGTGGAGTTTATTGCACTTTTTATAACGCTGATTAATCAAAGTAATTGATTTTTATTTCTTCACATTTTTCCAAGTATGTCAGTGCAGTTTTGACAGTTTGTAACATTTCCTCAGTGTTGGATGTCTTGCATGTATATGTTTGTTACCGTGATGTTAAATAGGTTCCTACTAGGGCTGAATGATATTCGGATAAACTGATATTGCAGTTAGTTCCTACTGCAATATCTTTTGCAATTTTCAAGGGAACTTTCCAGATACATGTTGGACCTCTTCAGCTGCATTTCTGCAAATATTCTTCATCCATAGGTCAGAATTTTGCTCTGATGAGTGTCTGTGGTTGTCGCAGTTAAGACAGTTTATGAGGATGGACAGTGTCTTCCCAAAGTGTGGGTTGGGGCCACTTAGGGGTCTATTGACATTGAAAGGATGTTGCGAGTCCTTTTATATACAAAGAAAGTTGTAACTAATTTTAAATGGGATAATTTACCCAGCACTGTCAAAGTTTATACCAAAAATATGTTAAATCCAAGATGCTATCATTGCAGTTTAGTAAAATTTTTGATTATCTGGGGGTCCCCCTCCTCTCACACTTTTATTTAGGATGAGATGAAAAGTTTGGGAACCCCTGGTTAGAAATACTCATTATATGCATAATGAGTATTTCTATAATTAAAACATGACCAACGAAAGAAATAAAAAGCCCATTATAGATGATATCAGACGGACTTTTATTGCAAATTGCCCAGGAAACAAAAAACATTTTAGTGTCCATCAAATAACAATGCCTGCATACAGTGCTGAGTTATATGACTATGTGACTGTTGCACATACACATATTGCAGTTGGGATGTAAAACAATGTATTTTTCAGCCCTAGTATCTATGAAGATTAAATCAGTGGTTTAAAATCTGCTTCATAGAAAAACATGTAGTTGATATATTAGAATATGTATCATGCATCACCACTCAGCATAGGAATATTGAGATATGATTTAATGGTCCATATCCCCAGGCCCTACGACCCAATCACTATTCCCTGCCAGACCGCACACACACATCAGCAGTACACGCTGCCAACTGAGAGTGAAGTAAAGTGGGAGTCTTACTCTCGACTTGGCACATCTTACAGCTGAGAGCACATACACACACACACACACACACTTTCACACACTCAGATTCCTCCATTTTAAATCAGCCGTGCCCACACAGAGCTGCCTATTCTTCTGGGGACCTTTGAACCCCCCGGAGCAGTAAAAACACTCAAACTCTCACTCACACACACTCACACACACTCTGAGCAGTGAGGCCGAGGCCACTCCCCTCTCTGTTTTTCCAGTTGGACAGGAAGACCGGAGGGAGGAAGAGGAGGTGGGGTGGGAGGGAGAAAGAGGGGGAGGGGGCTACAATCTGTTTGGCATAAACTGTACAATGAAGTCACTGTTTAGTGGGCCAACCCAGCCCGCTGCTCAAGTGTGTATGTGTGTGAGTGTTGCTAGAAAGTTGTGGAGTGTGTGTGGGGGCTGGGGGACAGGAGGTGGAGAATAAAACTGTTTGTGCTGACTCAAGAGTTTGACCAAACTACACGCAGACAGCTTGGTGACAGTGTGGTGCTGTAGATACCGGACCGTGATGGTACCAGCCAGTGAGTGTTGCTGCTGTTCCTTAAAAAGTCTATCATTAGGTGTTTTAAGTTTGAAGCTAACAGAAACTCCTAAGATGTCCGAGGAAAAAATTGCTCTGTTTATGTAAAAATGATCCACTGAAAACTGAAACATTTTCATCCCTGTTTCCATAAAGTTTCAGGTTCAAATGACTTATTCTAAATGTTTTTTTAATGTTTTGATTATCAATGAAAGGTGCCTCTTTTCATTGACAGCCAATACGTATCTGCCAATATTTATTAAAAATGTATGATCAGCGGATTGACATTAATGCCTGTGGTTCTATCACCCTAAGTTAATATGCCATGTAACATCTTCAGGTTTAATCATCCCCACTCACTCGTCTGCTTCTGCTGCCACTGATGATCAATAATCCTCTACAAAACCTTCAGTTAAGACAAGGGCTGAACAATATTGCAAAATGTTGATATTGAAATATTTTTTCCTACTGGAATATATATTGTAATAAAAAAAAGATGCCATCACACTCTCAAATGCAGTGTCAATTTTCTTTGTAAGCTTGACAAAGAAGCTTGTGGCTTGCATATTTTTGGCCTGCATTATGTTTGCCAATGTTCGAAGTTAATTCTCCCTGACGCAGCCCCATGTTTTTAATTTCTTAAAGCTTAACATTTTGTGCAACTGAGCATCTGTGGCTGTTGGAGATAAGTCAATTTTTGTTGACTGTTCTAAAAAATGTCTCTTTTTAGATGTGCATGAGGGACAAATGGAATCGATATTTTCATAATGATGAAAAGACAATGAATGACCAAAAAGAAGAAGAGGTGAAAGTCTGCGTTTATGATAGTCGCAAAATCAAATTACACATGTTGCGATGTAACTATTAGTCAGGAGTATATTATCATTGCAGTGAAAAACAATATATTGTTCAGCCTGAGTAGATGGTAGGGATAGGAATTGAAAACTAATCCAGTTTAGAATAGATAACAACTTCCTCAAGGAATCAATATCATTGGTCTTTTTGCTTGTCAAGTCCTTCCTCTTTGTTCTGCATGGTTTGCAAATCAGGGGTGTTTTACTCTCATCAGAGGAAGTCAGCGGAAACGATAATGTAGACGTTAATTTGCAGTTTCACTTTCAATCAAACAACACATGAATGGCAGCATGACCTTGTTTAAACCCTGCACAGCCGTTGCATGCCCAGCAATATGGCTTTTGGCTTCTGCGCCTGTTCACATGCAGTTGCGATGCTAAAAATATGTATTGTTCAGCCTTAGTTAAAACAATTGATTTAAGTGATATGTTTGTGGTCTAGTCAGGAACATCATTGTTTGTTTAAGATGGCCCTGAAGAAAATCTGTACACGCTGTGTTCAAATGTGATTTTAAAAGGCCAATATTCTGCTGTTTCAATTTTTTAAATGCCTTTTAGTCTGTTTAACATGTCTTCTCTGCATTAAAGTATACTAAAAGTCTGTGGTATCAGGACTTCTCCCTCTTTGTGGTGCCAGTAGCTGTCTAAGAAGGCTTATTTCCCCCTAAAATCAGTACATCCAAACATGTCTCTGTAACACACCATATTCTACCCCAGCTACTTCAGCCCACAAGCTTTTATGTGACAAGAGGGGTTAGGCAATCGGTCCAAACCACAGGAGCAGTATGAGTCACTGAAGGTTTTTTTTTCAAGAGGAAGCAAAAAGAGATGGTTGTTGATAAAAACAGAGCTCTTCTCTTACATTTTCCTTTACCCTACTCAAAATGTATTTTGTTGATTTGAAAAATGAAACAAACTCAAAGTAGTAGACAATATGTATTGCCTGTACCTTAAATGTTGTCATATTTTTCATTTTAGATTTAGTTACTTAGTGTTAAACTACTTTTTTATTTCCAATAACACTAAGAGTGACCTATTAAAATCACCCCTGCTCTGAATTAGCAGCATGTGTGCATGTTGTAGCGTCCTCTTGATGAGACACAACAGTAAACACAGCAACTGACATCTACTTATGCAGGTGGTTGATGTTTGTAAAAAGAGTCCACATCAGCTGGTACTGATGTTAAACTTGTGCATCTATGCATCCCTTATTTGAACACATCATGATGATCTGGTATCTTTTTCACGGCAGATCTCATTCACCCATTCACACCCATTCACTCACTGATGGTTCTAAATTTCTATGAAAGTTGTCCATAAGTATTAAATAACACATCCACACTAATTAATACTCTTTTACACGCTGCTATAGTAGGGCCCTATTATATTCACGATCACAGACAGAATCACAGAATTGGACATTAAAAGCAGAATTCAAATGGGGAAATATCACGAAAGTAGCAGACATTTTACGTAAAATATTTTTTTCTGAATAAAAAGGAACATATATCTCAGGAAAATGCTCAGAGGGGGTCAGTAAAGCTGGGGACGATGCACACTTCACTCCCCCTCCCCTCAGTAACGATGCAAACATGTCAAAGTGGCCGCCTGAGACACCGGCTAAGTCGTCAAAGAAGCTACGAAACTCCCAGCTAACTCCAAAGTACAGGGCAGAGCAGTTTCCCAATGATTATATGTCAGGTAATCAAATTTTCTGCACATTTTGTCAACATACTGTTGACTGGACCCGTAAAGATATGTGTGAGGACCACCTGAAGAATGAGTGATTATATTTCTTTACTTTATGCTGTGTCTCAGGGATAAATTTGTGTAAAATGCTAAAAACCGAATCCTCAAAAATTAAACCTGAAAAGAACGGAATATAGGAAAAACTAAAATGGAATTTGGAAAAAAAAAAAAAAGATTTTATAGGACCCTACTATAGCACAGTTGGAGTAACCTGGGGTTGGGTGTCTTACCCGAGGACACATTGACATGTGACAGCCAGAGCTGGGCTCAGACCCCGGACCTTCCAATTGATGACGGGGCGTACCCAACCGCACCTCAAATCCATCATTATGCGATGTCATGTTAATTAGTTTACTGAGCTAGCTGGCTTTTATCCTGCTAGTATCAACTGAAATGTCAAGATTGGGTTAAAGTTTGTAACTAATAGAAGTTTACGATGGTTTTCAAGTGGATGACAGAGCAACAGAATCAGCAGCGGACTGGAAACTGAGATGTTTTTTGAATTAAAAATCAAGGGTGATGCATGTAATTCTAGCTACAGGTGATTGTTTCAGTGACTGCAGGCATGAAGTTACACTTGCTTTGTGTTTTAGACAGGGCTGATTTTGACCGCTAGTTAAGATAGTAATTATCTAATAACGGTCCAATGGTGGTTGTCGAAAACACAACATTATGCCCACTACAACAACACCCAGCACAAACCTATTATATTCAAGCCTTTTTCATTCAGTCACATGCTGTAGGTTTAATTCTGATTTTTGTTGCATCTGAAAAGCAGTACAATGTTTTCTATATGATGAGGGGATTTCTGTAAGGAGCAGAAGCCAAGAGTGGGAGGAGTAAAGGGTGAGGAGGGGTGAGCAGCTGCCTCACACACACTCTCTCCTTTAATGCTGTTCAGCTGACAGACCTCGCTCAGTGAAACTTTATGGCTTAATGCCCTGCAGTGCTCCAAGCACAAAGCTCTCTGTCTCTCTCTCTCTCTCTCTCTCTATCTGTGTCTCTCTGTCTGTTTCAGTTTGGCTCTCTGTGTCCCCTCCCCCTCCTCCCTGCTGTCACATACCTATATATTCATCCCAGTGTCATGTTACTATGACAACATGTCATGTGCTGACACATCCACACCCAAACACATGCTCAGTCAGACACCTGTGGTATCAGTTCACACTGATGCAGGATGTGGAGGGATCCTCTTACACGTGATATCAGGCTGTCAGCTCCTGCAGGACGTGTCACTTAACGTCAGCTTCAACATTTTGTTTCACTGACAGTACAGGTAGCATCTACAGATTTAAGCTTCAAAATAAAAAGAAGAAGGCATTTTAACTGAGGATTTGCTGAGCAGATTTTCACACTGCTCGAGCTTTCTGTCTGTTAATGAAGTTTGCTTCATTGTTGTCATGTGATGTTGTTGTGGGACTGCAGTCATGTGTTAAAGCTTTACCTTCCATGAACCTCAAGTTATTTGTGTTCCTGAAGCAATGCAGATTATTTAACAACCTCTAGCACTTACCCACTTTTACAACAACCAAACCATTTTTAGAACAGATTTTTTTTTTTCAAAAACTCTGGTACATCTTTTGGTCACACTTGACAGATTACTACAGACACGTAGTATAGCTTGATAAAAAGTATCAAGATTTTTAGTACTTTTCAGTGCTTAGTACTTTTGATGGGGTATTCTCAGTTGTTTTAGTCTTGAAAGTGCAGATGATTAAAATGATCATGTGTTTGTATAAGTGTGTAGGACAGGATTGACTCCATAAAAAAAATGCAAGCAAACTTCCACACAGTCTTAAGCAGGGCATACAATACAAGATAATCTGCCAGAATTTGCCTCAGATCCCTGCTTCCAACCCAAATTATTAAAGGCCTGATTATGTGGTGGATTTAAATATTACCTTACCTGATTATCTTGTGGTGTTTTGTTAAGAATAATTTTATCCTCTAAAATTTTCTCAGCAGATGATTGGTGCTGCCATGAACTTTAAATGATAAACGTTAAACATGTTCAGTATTTAAGAACAGAAATCCTGATGTGTGTGGAGTGCGCAGAGGAGAGTGGAGCATGTTCTCTGTGTTTTGTCATACAGACTGCAACAAAGCCAACCAGGTAACAAGAAGGCTAAAGCAGGAAGCAAACATAGCTATAACTAAGGCTCTGTCATAGTGGGTCAGTTTCTTTGCACATAATTGACACACAGAGGAGCCCAAAGTGCTTCCACGTAAAGGTCCTCAAATGTTTTGGCGTTGTTATTGTCTGCTCGGAGTAACTTTGTCTGTCCTCTTGTCCTCAGGGTGTCCTCTTTTGGTTTCCTACAGACTAGATGCAGCTGTTGTTGAGGTCAAGAGAGCATTGGCTGATCAGGTTGCGCTGAGAGCGACCTCTGCTGGATTAGGTGGCTCACTACTTATCTTTGGTTATTTGCATGCATGTTTGAAAACCGTTCGTTTTATTTTTGGGAAAAGTGACAGCCTTACCTTGGACTTTGGCCATATAATTTGTACTGAACAGTAATTGTTTATTTTTTCCTTGAGGCCTGAAACCAAACGACCCTGTGGTTTGGGACTTCTGCATTTATGACTTTGAGTGTCCAACTGGTTGCTAGAAATCAGCCCCTGTACTTCTTCTATAATTAACATAAACATGGCGTTACATCCACACAAATTCAGAATTATAATCCAGCCTACAGCCACAGAGTGTGTTCTTTACTCTGCTCTCCATGAATTTCATTCAGCCTCCACACATTTCAAACAAGTCATTTTAGCAGAATAATGCCACCAACAACATCAGAAACTCTCCCACAGTTTGGTCCCTCCTGCCTCAGCCTTAACGTCTCCATGGCAACAAGCATCATCCCTGACAGGATGGCCGTTTGAAGTGTTTAACAAGCCATCTGTCTTTGTCTCCATATATAAGAGCGTGTGTGCGTGCGTGTGTGTCATATTTGTTATATTACTAATTATCCTCACAAGATGTCCTTGTGTCACACTGCTGTTTGTGCGTGTGTCTCTACCTCGGCCTTTTGTTGTGTTCACAGAGGAGCTTGAACAAGTCGGTATGACTCATAGAAACAGTCTGAGGACAATAATGGAGCCTCTTAGCCATGATGGATGTTAATCAGGAGACACTGAAGTATCTGTATCAGTGTTGTGAAGCGTATAATAAATCCTGTTTACTATTGAAATGGTCTTCTCTGTGAGTGGTACTAAAAATGTCTGTTGAAAGCTGGCTGATACTGGGTTCAAGCTGTGTTTTCGATGCTTTAAGTTCAGCACCACAGGCAGGAGGTGTCTGCTCAGACCTTACACAACACCTCCGTCATCACTGCTTTACACAATAGTTCACATGTATGTGCTCAAATTCTGTTTTTCTCCAGTCTGATCAAAATAGACCAATCATTGGTCATAATGGCTGTGTTGCCATGGTAACACGATGTCTGTCAGTGTGTATTTTGTCCAAACAGGGCAGCAGAAAGCTTAGTTGTGGCAGTTTATCTGTGCCTTTTGTGATCAGAAAAACTAAATAAACTGGAGACAAACAGAGTGAATGCTTTATGAACATGTTTACTCCAAAACATTGATTTGTTCAGTGCTTCCTGTTCCACAAGTTCAGTCATGTTTTCTTGTTTTACTTAGGCCTTAATTACCTCCGCCAAGGAGGTTATGTTTTCACCAGGGTCTGTCTGTCTGTCTGTTTCGAGAATACGCAACAACAACTGGATGGATTTACGGGAAAATTTTACCAGATGTGTGGTTTGGTCGAAGGAAGAAACCAATACTTTTTGGTGCTGATCTGATCCAGATTGACGTCACAAAAAAACATGAAGTTTATAATGCCAAATCCCATTCATTGTCCTCGGCTGCTGTGAGGGTTTTTTCCCCCTGTACGTCATTATGGGAATTGTAGTTTATTTGCAAACTGATGTAAACGTTTTTGAAGCCTATGTCACTACATTTCCCAGCTTCCCTTGCAATGCCAGCGGAGGACTTCTCCACTTGGACAGACGTGAGCGGAGACTTGGCCGTCCAATCGGAGCGGAAAAGTCACTGCCATTACTGAGCTGCTTGGCAGAGGTCTGCGCTCTCTGAGTGCTTTTCTAGTATTTTAATCTTTTGAGCAACTTACAGAGCCTTTATCATGCTTTTTTGAGTTTTATGTGCCCTTAAGTAATTTAACATGTCTCCTCTACAGGCTAGAGTACTTCCATGCACAAGACAAATGTTGGCCCCCTTAATAGACCTACCAGAGTAACGTCCTGCCACTGTTTTGCCAGCAGTTTCAGCCTATTGGCTGGCAAGCACAGTGCAGAGATGTTGACAACATGGCAGCGTTGAACTGACCAATTACCCCAGAGCAGGCCGGCCAACAAATCAAAAGTGGACTGGGTCTACATAGGAAAGGAGCCTTACAGTTAACCCTTTCAGACTGGCCAAAAAACCTGTGTAAATCCGCCAACAATCAGCTCCTGTCCGCAGTTTGAAAGGGTCTAATCGGCATTTCGACCTGGGTCGACTTACCCTGCAAGCGACATGGGTTTTTATTGGCTCGTCTCCGACCGGCTTCGGTGAGAACATCACACCCGGGTCAAGCTGCTAAGTTACGGATGACGTCTGCGTTACGTGCTCACGGCATAACTTCGCGCCCGTCCCCTCTGTCTGTAACTTACGTGACTCTTTGCCATCTCAGCAACAAATTCCATCCGCCTTTGTATCATCATTGCTGAGTTTGCAAATTTTTAAAGAGGGACAGAAGTACAAAGTAAAAAAAAACCGTGTCCACGGCGTCCATGCTCTTTTCCATTGTTTAGGTGGTCGTGTTTTGTCGCGCCGATGACGTCATCAACATGATGACATCAGCTTGATGCGCCACAGGAAAAAAAACAGCCATGCAGCTTGTCTGCTGCTGAGTAGACCCGGGTCTGCTGGCAGTGGTAAAGGAGTCACTCGCGGGTTAACCAGCCTTGGAAAAAACCAGCGTTGACCCGTGGATTTTAGTGTGAAGTGGTAAGTGATAGCAGCTCCAACAGAGTGTCTTAGCCAAATACTGGACCAGCTGGATCAGTGGTACCCTGTATATGAATAACTAGGTTATTTGAACAATCGTGAACATACTCGAGCAGTCATCAAAACTGATTCTATGATCCAGGGTTAAGGCAAAATATGGGCTTTAAACTAGGGATGCACGATATTGGATTTTTGCTGATATCTGATTTGCCAATATTTTTAATTCATTACCCCCAGTACTGATATTTCTGATCAAGAGCACAAGCTCTGTGCATAACAAAATTGGACTTGTTTCTTTCGATGTTACAGTATATTTTTGCAAGGAACAGGTGTAAAACAAGAAAAACAGCATTTAAGTCTTGCAAAAATGAAAGCCTTGAATTTTTTAATGTACCCATGCAGTGATGAGAAGGTGCATCAATCTTGTACATTTGTGTGATTTGCCTGTATGTGTGGCCAATATGTTGGCTGTAAATATTGTTTCATACGATACTTACATTTTTAGGCTTCACTTTACTGATACCAGTATCAAACTGATAAAATCACGCATCCCTACTTTAAACCTTTTTTATCACCATTGCAAATATATTCATGCAGCCATTATCTATGCCACTTTTCCCCTTTCTGGACTGCAGAGGGATGGAGCCCATTCCAGCTTGGACTGGGCAATGGGCGAGGTAAACCCTGGTCTGGTCGATAGCAGATGACAGGACCAACATGTAGACACAGACAACCATTCACACACAGTCACATCTTAAGTGCAATGAAGAGTTGCCAGTTAACCCGATGAACATGTTTTTGGTCTGAGGAACCTGGAGTACCTGGTCCATGCATGTTTAGGGAAACATACAAACTCTACACAGAAGGCCCTGACTAGTGCTGAACCAGCAACCCCGCTCTGAGGCAGCAGCACTGCCTGGTGCACCATACTTCATAATCCTGATAACTTGTTAATCATCATTATCCCACTGATAAATGTCAAAGAAGGAAATCTTCTTTGTGAAACATAAATATTCAATGTCATAAAAATCAAGCAGCTAATACTTATCCATTCTATTTGTGTTAATGTACTTGATTTCATCAGTCTCCTTTGTTTATCTTCAGTTTATCATTTTGTATTTTCAGATCCACATTAATGTGAACGAAGGTTGTACTTGAATGACAGAACAAGTCTATAAATTGATCATACTTAAAGACTTGGTACTATGGAGTAAACTGAAGTCATGTGAGTTTTAACTGCAGTCTTAAGGATTCATGAGACGTACACACTCTGTAGTAGAAAACGTATGGGAGACATTTGTGCTGACCTCTGTAGCTCTGCATTCCAGCGCGCTATTTTTGGAGTGTATGCTGGTTTAATTTAGAGCTCAGAAAGTAGAACACTGCAGCAGAAGAGAGTCAGACCCACAAAGACACCACTGTATTGTATAGCAGACATAAAATCCTCTGCATCAGTGCACCAGGTATGTGACGGCGGTGTTTTTGATTCGTGCTTACTTTCTTTTAAATACTTTGACCTCAGACTGTTTTCGATTGTGCTGACGAGGCTATTTGAGTTGACTAGAATTGATAAAAAAGATTCAGAAAGAGGTGTAAAGGGTTAAGTTGTTACCTGATATTGTTCTGCTCCAGGATTCTTGTATGCCTCCTGCAATCTTAGTCAACTTTCTGATAAGTTGAGCCTGTTATCACTGGGTATGATACTATCAGCAAGTCATTAAAGTGTAACTTAACACTAAGTCTTTTCTTTGTAAATGGGAATTCAATTGAATTTTTTTGTTGTGGTCCAAAGCTTGACACTCCATTCCAAGTTATTAAACTTAAACATATTGTGTTAATAATGCTTAATCACTGCTTTCCAGGTTGAAACCCGGTCACTGCGACTGAATACTGTTGTTTGCTAACATCTGAAGTCTGATGACGTGTGGTGCCAGTCGTCATCACCACAAAGTTCAAGAGTGACAGACACTTTTTACCACAGCAGATGTCTTCAGTAGAGGCAGCTGAGAGTCAGATTTGGAGGCCACGGTGTACTTGATCAATTCAAGACGACGCTCTGACACATAAGGATTGTGAATTGTGAGGTTCATCTGAAATATCAAATAAACCGTGACCAAAAATACAATTATACTACTTGGGGAAAAATTGTCAGTATGCATCTGACCAGTCTATCTTGGATACTGTTACCCACAATGCAAAGTGCAAACGGATAACCACAGCATAAATCAATAGCAACTGCTTTAGCATTATTAGCATTAGCATTTATTGTTTTACATTTCTAGAATGTTAAAGTGAATAAAACCTTGGTAGATTTACATTTTTAGACATTGCTTCATTGCTTATTTAGCCACACTAGCCATTCAGTGTGACTCTTTACTTTTTTTACCAAGACCAGAATCAGAAGCCACCTTTATTGTCAGATTGGAAAGAGAAAGTACACAGCTTTATTATTTCAAAGAGTACTTATTTTTTAAAGGTGTCTAACATAGTTTTTGTATTTTACAAATATTTGCTTCGGCCCACTTCAGGGCAGTAGGTTGTAGAAATACATGTTTTATGGTTGTTGCCACCCACCAGGAAACAAAAGAACAATCAGCTTAGCTGGATTTCGCATACTACACACTACTTTGAAATACAATACACAGCATACAGTATACTACATGCTGCATTTATTGACAGTATGTAGTAGGCACTTTTGAAAACAGCCCATGTTTTTATTAAAAGAATATTAATAACTTACTCACTTGCGTCTTCTCCTTATACCCTAATTTCCTCATTCAAACTCTCTGGTCTTTGCCCCTCAATTTTATTTGTTGTTTCCATCATGTCAGTGTGATGGAAAGTTATGTTTATCCATGTTGTAAGAACCTGATATATATAACACTGATAAAAGACTGTTTTCATGGGGATGGGTATTTTAGTGTGGCTTCCCAAAAATATAGTTGATTTTTAAGAAAGGAAGTACACAGGTAAGCTTAGGTTTCACCAGTCATAGGTGTCACTGTCGCACTCTAGGAATCTGGGTAGTGTAGTTGCTTTGCTTTAGATTGTGTTGGTCCATGTATTGTTTAAAACGAGGTTGATGAGTCTTACAAGAACATTAACCATTTTTATGCCCAGGTAATTCTTTGTAAGTCTGCATTGGATGGTTATGGCTTTTTGGCCAGTAATCAAATACACATACCAACTGTGAGATGCTCTGGCATTTTATTTTACATAATGTTTATATCATTTCTTGATCTTGTGTACCTATGCAACTAAAACTCTGTTCATTGAGTTCTTAAACTTTTGAGATCTTTACTCGCCTTTCAGTTCCTTTATTAGCTTTAGTTTGCTTAAACCTCGGTGTTAAATTTTGTTTTTACTTTCTTGTTCGACTTTTTTAGACTTTCTCTGGTTGGCCTGATTTTTGTTGTTCATTTCATTATTGGCTGATGTTCTGCCTGCACTTACACTGCTGAGGTAAACTTCTGTTTGTAAAGGTGCTTTGTAAGTATAGTTATTGTAAGTGTCTTTGTAAAATTTTAGCATAGTAAAAGATGGGGGCTTACTCTGTTAGCACGCTTTGGAAGAAAGCAGAGTTTGACCCCAAGTTGTTGCCATTGCTGCATCAGTGGCATTTAAATGGTTATGAAAGGGACCTGTAGTCCATGTACCATAATAACATTCTTTCTGTCCATGCAAGGTTAGATTGCATGGACATTCGGACTACACTCCCTTTTATAGTGTCTTCATGTAAGACTAATATGAACCCACTAGCCTCCAGTGTTTTCTGTTTAATTTAGTCTATCTGCAAATGCAACTGGGACTGTGACCTTGATCAAATTGTTATTTTTAACCCTGTAAACAGACTGCTGTCAACCAAGTGAGGTAATGGCACTGCAAATATTTACCATGCATTGCTTCTAAGTATCCAAGATCACCTCACACTTCCTTTGCAAACAACCCGAGTGTGTTGCTCATTATGCAGACAGACTTCTGCCCTCATCCAGTGACAAATTATAATGCTGTTCTGTTTATGTTTAAGTACCTTAATCCCATTTGTACTGATAAGTGCTTTAAAATATGACCAAAGAAACACTTAAAGCAGAAAAAGCTCTCTAAATGCAGGGCTGGGGTTTTGCGTAGTATTTTATCCCAACAGGGTGAGGAAACTATTTTCTGTTCAGCCATAATTCACATGCACAGTGTCACCTTGAAGAAAGTAACCTCCATTAAACTGCACAAACACACACAAATCTTTGCACAGATGATGAAACAACAAATCACCTTATCCACGCCCTCTCTGTGTTTTATCATTTCACCCTCTTGTAATCCTTCCTGTGTGATCATCATCCTGTGCTTTAAAATATTGTAATATCCAGGAAAGTGATAAAAAAAAAAAAACAGTCTGATTCATGTGTTTGTAAGTTTACATTTCAGCATTGGCCACAAACTCAAAGGCTACTGTTGTCATGAACATCACTCATCTGTTTGTGAACTGTTTCTCAGACTTGTTCTTAAATACATCAGCACAAAGCTGCACAGTTTGATCAGTGATAGTTTGTTCATTACTGTTGTGTAACTGCTCTAACTTTAAAAAAAATCCTAATACTCTGTTTCTTGTCCAAACACTATCAGTAGCTTATGATTTATAGTTTGCAGTTTGGTGTGTGATGCCAGAATAAACCTCATGGAAGAATTTGATTTGAGAGAGGGAAAGAGCTTTGACATTTTATCTGCAGAAATTTTGAGTCAGTATCTAAACTTTTATAGGTCTTTGCTTTTCATTTATCTATGTCCAGGTATTTTTAAGAAGAAGAGATCACTGTTTGGTGGCCTGAATCTGGATGCAGGTTGTTTTTTTTTTGAAGGATTTGTTTTCACAGTTTAACATGGGGCAGTTTTCCACTTTTTGGCTGATGACTTGACGAGGATGTCAGAAACACATTGGCAGTGGGTTGAGCTCTGTGAGCAATTCTGGTTCGTAAAGATGTTGATAATCATACTAATGTTGATAATGGAAGAAAAAAAAATGTTCATAATGTCATAAGACAGTAATCTTTAATCTCGATTAGTCAGGTTTCATAATTGTGGAAGGCAGCTGTTGTAATTGAGATTAAAACTCAATAAACTACCGAGCTCTAATAAGCACTCACTGTTACATGTGTATACCAATCAATACCATGTTACAATGTTGGTGATGTGCATTTTTTGCTATTTAAATGCAAAAGCATTTTTTTATATCCATTACAACTCTGACTGTGTCACAGTGTAACTTGTAGTTGTGTTCATTGGTGTTGGCAGGAACTTTAAGGAAATATTTCTACATTTTTAATTCAATCAGAAATGTATCTTATTACCTTGATCAACCTCTGTTAGCTCTCATGAGTACTGTTGTCTTTTTCAACATCTGTTGTTACCAAGGCAGCAAAAGATGCTGGCACCCATGGGTCACCAGTCAACAGTCTCTTGTGAAACAGTGACACCTGGTCTTGTCCTTCATGTGTCTCTCTGTCTTAAGTTAAGGTCAGATCCTTAAAATATAGTTCACTTTTTGTCGGATTGTGACATAATAACATCTTGAACTCAGCCTTGGAGATAGCCTGGCCTTCATTTGGAGAGCGCTTATGTAAGGCACAGGCTGTAGTTTTAATTATTTGGTTTTGGTGATTTAACTCGGTCATATTTTAGTATAAGTCTCCTTTTTCTGATGATATTTATGGTTGCATAATTCAAACAAAACACTGCTTGTTATTCAGATCTTGGTTGACTAGATCCTTCACACAGCTTCTACTGTGAAACACTGGAGGGAATATGTTGTTGCAGCCGCTAAATTGAAGTGACTGTGGATCAGTGGTGGAGTCAGGAGATTGGGCATTCTTGTGGCTCTTTGTTGGTATGTCTTTATGCAAGATACTTAACTCTTAATTGCTTTTGCTGTTGCTTCAGGGGAGCATAATTTTAAATATATGGATTGGTTAACACAGAGGACAATGAAGGAGGCAATCCTTTTTCAAAAGTTTTGAATGATCAGGTGACTAGAAAAGCACTATTTAAGCTCCAGCTCATTTTATCCATTTACTTTTAACCCTATTAATAAATTATTTAATTCCACAGCAAGAAAAATGAACTTAAGTTCTCCCTTTTCTTGTTCACTTTTTAGTTTTTAACTACAATAAAATACAAGCGTTTGCACATCATTCAAATTGTACAAATCCATTGGTACCATTTTGAGAGATGGTGTCTCGTCCTTCACTTTCTGTCTGTTTTCAGAAACATTATCCTCATTCTAAAGTTTTATGAGGCATATACTGACATTTATTTCCATAAGTTAGTATTTGCTGACCTGTAAAGTTAGATCAGACTTCACTGTTCTTGCTCTTTTGTCTACAGCAACTTACCTTCAAAACTATTCAACACAAAATCAACAGATTTATTATGTCTTAACCCACGCTGTCTTGAAAAATATTAAAATATGAGGGAAACTGAAAAAACTGTACGAGGCAGAGACCGAATTTTTTCACACAATCTTTAAAGATTTTTGTTGTCTGTCTCTTCCAGGATGAGGTGGACAGTCAGAACCCCGTATTGAGGGACAACCACCAGCTCCATGAAGAAGTGAAGAACTGGCTCAAAGACCAGAAAGTGCAGGAAATTTTTATGCAAGGTAAACTTTTCCACTGAATCACAGTCTTCCCTCTTGTTTAACTCTCTCTGGATCGTACCATGTTGCACTGTTCTATTAAACCAGTTGATTTTCTCAAAACCATAGAGAACATGCGGTTAAGTGTTGTAGTTACACCAATTTGAAAACAGGCACATAGTGGTTAAACTCTCTCTGTCTCCTCCAGGTCCCTATTCATTGAATGGATACCGTGTGCGTGTGTACAGACAAGACTCAGCCACCCAGTGGTTCACTGGAATCATTACACACCACGACCTCTTCAGTCGAAACATGGTCGTTATGAACGACCAGGTAAATCAACACACTCAGCACAATCCATTTAGACTGTACAATATTTATTGAAGGACTTTCATGATATTAGAACTTAATCATTAAGTCTCAATACCCTGTCACTACAATGCTACTAATAATCAAACAAAATGTACAACTGTATTTAAATCGAGACAAAAGATATGCTAGTCTCAGCTACTCAGTATTTTATTTAAATTCCCTTAAATTGCAGCTAAGCTCATTAAGCATGTTCTCTAAATGCAGAATCAGTCTGAAAGCTGTTACAGAGGGTACACACATGAAGTCACAGCCAGCCGCTGAGTGGCAGAGAGCTCAGACTGGCAGCAGCAGGCAGTTGTATTCAGCATAAAACATTTAGGTTTTTTATTACTGTTATGTGATAGTCTTCTTCCTGGGCAACGAAGATCCTCAGCTGATGTTATAGAAATGTGTGGAGGCATAACTCCAGGTTTATAATGAAAATGATGCTGTGATGTTACAGCAACAGGTATCATATAACTGAGTACACACGCATTCATGTAATGATGAATATAAACCCCACTTGTTCCTCTTTCCTTTATTGTTTGCTCAAATAAAAAGACATTAAATTTTATCAAAACATAAAAAAAAGATCAATTTCTTAAAATATGTTTTCATCTTATAGCTTACATGAAAGAGTGAATACATTGATCGAATGGGTTTGTTTGGTATGTCCATGGTTTTTAATTGATTGATTTTGCAGGTGCTAGAGCCTCAGAACGTAGATCCCTCTATGGTCCAGATGACCTTTCTGGATGACGTTGTCCACTCTCTACTAAAAGGAGAAAACATTGGTATCACTTCAAGACGAAGGTCTCGATCCAGCCAGAACAACAACACTGCCCACGTGAGTACACACACAGTACACACCAAAACAACACATATGTGGGTTTTAGCTCTAAAAGATGATCATTTCAGAAAGCTGTTATATACTTCACAAAAACACGAACCATAATTTCACTTCAGTCATGTGCAAAACTCTCATAAATCAACATGTTTGGAAGAAGCGACATTGCCTTCAAGAGCAAACAGCCTCAGAAAAACAAGGGTCAGAAAGCATCAAATCATCAAATCTTATCTGCAGAACTTGTAAAACAACCAGCCTATCAAAAAACCAAAACAAAAAGTCATATAGAAAATGTGGGCAATTTGAGATCTGTTCTGCTGACTTTCATCAGTTAACAACTGAATAAAAATATAAGAAGACTGCAGTGAGCTGCCTTTTTCTGTGCAGCTATAGCAACAACCATATTTAGACTGTTATAAATAAGTCAGACTGAGTCTAATTTTCTGTCTTTATTATTCTATCACTCTGCTTCTCTCTTCTGGATCGGAGCCAAACATACGGTAGATTGAACAGCAGTTTGGCTCTGCCTTTAAAATTATACAGCAAATTCATCTTGTTCTAGTCGGGGAACTTGCTGAACTGGACACAGGAGTGACATTTTTTTATATGCAACACATTCTGGTTGCACTGGTCAGAGGTTTGGTGCTTCTCATCCCCCACCCTCTTGTCTCCCGACACTTTCTGTCACTCCACAGCTTTCCTTTCAAAATAAAGGCAGAAGCTAAAAAGGACAAACCCCAAAAGAAAGTACAAAAGTCTGTTTATTAACTCTTACAACTCCTAATTATTGTCAAACATGTTGTTCGTCGAAATATGCTCAGTAGAAGCTAAACCCCTGTAACTGTTGGGGTTGTGACCAGAGTTTTTAACCGCTGCACCAACACTGGTAAAACTTGAAAGATAAAAAGCTGTTCTGGTGCCACATAAACAATACTATTGGTGCTTCTCCATTTGTGGTAGCGGCTCACATCTCTTTGAGCTGACCAAGTTTTGCACTTGGCAGTAAATCATTTTAACATCTCAATTGCAACATGTGCATGTGCAATAGTCAGATTGCAGGACATGAAGTGACTCAAGGAATGTCATGCAACTATTTGTGTGTGCAGTGTAAACCAAAATCACCTTTTTCTTAAGTTCCTACAAAAGAAACCCTGTCTGAAATGACCATCAGACGGCTGAACGCTCCATGGTGCAGGAAGTTTGTGTTTCCTCTTTGTAAAACGTACAAGCTACAAACAACACTTCATGTCACAGATAAAGAGGTGGAACAGTTCAGAGTGACCATGTTAAATGCAGCTGATTTAGTTCTTCTTTCAGCCTTCTTTTTATTGTTATCATGAAAATACTTATAATTGTCTTCCTTGAACATTTAAGGGATTCATTAGGGCACTTCAAAAAAAGTCTACAACCATGACAAACAAAGACATGAAGCGGAGCTACACCGTTAGCTGTCGTCTGTTTTGCTCCCAGCCACCTGTGTTTGAAAATATGATCTTTTTCTGAAGGATATTAAAATATTCAAACTTGTAGTGCTATCATTTTTTAGAATAACAGAGACTGGGACAATTTAAATTGTGTCAAATCAAAGTATTAAAAGTCTCAACATTTTTTACAACCAATTTCCCATTGAGCAAAAAGATCAAATATAGAAACTGACTTCATCAACTAAATGTCCCTTAATTGGGGAGTCATAGAGGTCTAGTTTTCCCTCAACTTAGCTGTTAATTTTATGATTTAAGAAATTGTCTTTCACTTGTATTCAACACATTACGGTCCATTTGCCACTGACATACTGTCTAAAAAGCCAAACTGTAGCATCATTTAACAGTATTTTTCTGATTAAGTTCTAAAAAAGAATGCTGGCAAACTGACTGGTTTGATTTCTGGTTTTATTGTGTGATGTTTGTCTAATGATAATCATTGATGTTGTTCATTTGTTGTTGCTGTGCTGTCTTATTCTCGTTTTGATTTTCATCTGAGAATTGTCTTTATTGTGTTTGTTTACGCGACATCGGTCAACACAGCTTCAGAAAACCTAAAGCCCAGTTTGGACTGAAGACTCCCTGCAGGGGACAGCTGCAGCTGTGAGAGCTGAGCTGTTAAGCTTAAATCAGGCCTGCTGAAGACGTTACCCACAAAAAAACAGAAAGCACATCATGCATTCAGAAGTAAATCAGCATATAGGGACATACAGTAGACTGTGTGTTTATCGTGGTCATGGCTCAACTGCCACCAAGAAGAGCAGTGTTATCATCAGCTGTTAACCTTCCTGATTCATTGTCTGTAATCGGGCAGCTCCATCTTGCAAAGCTGCAAGACAAAACTATTGAGCTCGACCTGCAGAGGCACAGCCCATTCAGAGTCCTAAAGCAGGACAAGGAAGGAACTATGAGCGTGATAACACCGAGACGCAACAGCTTGTACAGAGATTAGCATTGATGCTACAAGCTTAAGCTGGAGTTTCATCAGATCTTGACTGAATTTCTTAATTAAATTAAGAACAAATAAGAACACTTGAAGCATTTCTTGGTTGAAAATATATTTTCGCTCCACTTCCATTATGTTTTGGCAAAAGTTTGCTGTACGAACTTGCTCACATTTTGTACTTTATGTACCAGCGGTAGCACCCGTGCACTGCAACTTCTGATTGGTCCATAATGAATGGGATTGACAGAACGATCATCCAGTCACCCCCTGGATATGTTTTCCTCAGTCACTTTCCATGGGCTGTTGCCCAGATGGAGTGGTGAAATGTTTGCTTTATAGTATATATTGAGCTGTCGATCTAGCATATTATTCATTTTAATTGCTACATATCTTATACAGCTGAAAGACCGCCACAGAGTAAGATGCAGAGAGTTGTTGCCATGAAAATGAACATTCATTTCCCGAGTGTAGAGATGTGAATTGACAGACTTTCAGAATGTTGCAGTTTAACCCACTGTACGCCATGGCAGGTTTTGAATCATGTCATTGCAAATCTTTGCTCTGAACTGGGCTTTTATTTTGCAAATTTTAAACCAGAAAAATGTTGTAATTACTATGTTTCTCCATTTGTTAGAGTCAGGCAGTGGTTGATGTGTCCATGAACCCTGCCTCCTGCTTGTTTGACCCATGTCTGCTGTCTCATTTGTGTCGATGTGTACTAATGGAGATGTCTTAAAAGTAAAACAAGTTCCTATGTGCTATTTGTTTAGCAAACACACAGGCACACAGCACAGTGTACGGCTCATCAGTCTGCTCCCTTAAAAAAATACTCTGTTATTGTTTGGTATAAAATGCATGAGGGACACATTGAAGGAGCTAGCAGATGATCCAGTCCATTAACACTCAGCCAGTCTTCCTGGTCCCCCAGTGATTAACAGAGCCTCTCCTTGTCCCACACTTCTTTCATTCTATTATTTTGCTCTTGATTGTTCTTTTCTTGTTGTTTTTGACACATTAAAGATGGCGGGAGGGAGACCCGGCGGGACCACTGGCAACACTCAGGTACCCCAAAACCCCCACCACACTCCCCAACACCCCACCTAGTACCCCACCATGTCCCTCAACCCTCAAAACCCACATTTCCACACCGACTCCCAGAATGAAAGTCCAGCTAATGTGTAGAGTCTTAACCAACAGATGTTTTAACAGAACAGTAGTAACAGCTGCAATATTAGCAGATATGAACATTTTTGTGGATGTTGACAGACCATATTTTGGCTGCATATACTGGCCATACATATCCCATGTACTGGCTGTAATATTTGCAGAATGTACAAATGTACCATATTGGTTTATCTCATTATCACTGAATGCATAATTTTATACATCAAAAGTTTAATATAGTAAAGAATAAAATGTTCTTTTCTTTTGTTTTCTAACAAGACTGTCTCCATGACAGGAACAGGTCAATATAAATGAAGTGGAGGCTTTGAGCTCTTGTAAAAACATCTGTTTTAGTGATAATGAGTTCAAAAGTATCTCTAGTTTAACAATAATATTTTGCATACATGCACTGTGCTCATGGATCCCCTCAAACAGTGATCATCAACCAGAAGCCTCGGGGCCATATCAGGCCCCACACAGCTTCCTATCTGGCCCCAAAAATATTATCAAAGTAGCTAAAGGCAAGGGGAAAGAAATTTGTTGTAGTTATAAGGGTTTCTTTTTGTAATTAAATCCTTGTAACTACTGATGGTAACCACCAAAACACAGTTGGCTAACAGTAGGGCAAATCAGTCACACTCTGATGTTATTACAGTGATCCTACACAGTCTGCAGGAATTTTGTATACAAAAAGAAATTGCGTCCTAATTTTACTGATCTGAGAGGACTATCAGCATCGTTTTGGATACATTTATGAGAGATTAATAGTCAAAATCTTTTTTGTTTTCTTCTTTATATGGCAAAAAAGTCTAATTAAATGTTAGTTTTTAGGGAAAAGCCTCCAGAAGTGATGCAGTGCAGTCGGTTCATTTGTAATGAGATCTCTCTCTGATATTATTGATGCAATTTATGCATAATATGACAAAGCTTTTAATAATTCATGATCATTAGTTATAAAATGGTGTGGTGTAACTTATTAATCAAATTACCAAAGCAGCAGCATTTTTTTTTAACTAGAATCAACAAACGCAGACTTCATATTAAAGTCACAGAAATTCAATTACTAAAGGTCTCAGGCAAAATGAAAAAACAGTGATAGAAACAATTACAGTCCAAGCAAGGATGGTATTCATGTGGAGATATTCAAAATCCATATACTCCTGAACTTTGAGAATCTTTACTTAAGTCACATTACTTGCTTTAAAACGAGGAGTGTTGCAAAACTGTGGCAGGCTCTTTTGGCAGCAAGTAAAAAAATCCATCACTAGAAAGCGACTAAAACCAGGGTCACCCACATCAGAAGAATGACAAGGGATAATGCTTGAAATGTTCAAAATAATTTAATTAACATACTCTTAAAGGATATGGAAGGAGAAATTGTATCCAATTTGGAACAAATGGACTGTATTTATAACTTCCCCTTTAAGTAGACTGTTCATATTTCTCCAGGGTATGCAATACGATGCTAGGCTCCCAGAGTTTTTAATTTTTTTATATTCTTTGGAAATGGTTAAAACAAGAACAATTAATGTGATGGACAGGTGCAGAACTTATTGGGGGAGGTAAATAGTAGTGGTGAAAGAATGGATTGGGGTGTACACTAGGTACCCACTAGTATCTTTTATTGAATATGGACAAAAACAAAAGTGCTTTACACTGGAATGAAACTGGAGGACTGAGAGACCATCAGAACTGAGTGGACTCACATGCAATATGTGGGATATATCTATCCCTTCCCCCGAAAACCACAAATTTTACGGTCTAGGCGTAAAAACAAAAACGTAGTATACTTTATGACTATACATCCAGGAAGGATTCTCTCATTAGACTGGTGAAAAGCTTTAAATGTGAAAAAAACATTAATTTTTGACTTGATATCAGAACATGTAAGACAGGATAAGAGCAAAGTAATGTTAGATTCATCAAACTTTTAGAGTATCGGCCAAAGTAAAAGATAAACATTGAGATTTTCTCTATTAAAAACTAGATGCACTGATTTAAGGAGACATTTTCAGAATGTACATTTAAACCTACGCTCTTAAAAACTCTTCTATCAGTTTTAAAAAGTTGTCTCTGTCTAAAAATGGAGTTAAATCATTTCAAGACTTAAGCTCTGTTAGAAATCCTGCCTGCACTGCCATCTTGTGGTGTCTGCTCCCTCTCCTTCATACTTGGCAGCACAGAACTGTTCACAAAACACAAAGTGCTCCATCACAGTTGTGGTCAAACACTCACAGGCAGACCAGAGCGGCCCCTCCCAGCGGAGATGGTGGGTGTGGGCAAAAGTGAAAAAACCCACAGAGGTCAGAGCTGCAGTGGTTCTAGGGAGGAACTGCTCTCAAAGGAAAAGCCCCGAAATCAAGTCCGGTTTGTTGTTTTGGAGAACAATAAGTTCCCCTCTGTTAAGCTGATTGTGGTTATGAGCCGCACATCTCCTAAATTCATCCGTGACACAGAAAACAACGTAACATAAAGCAAAATAAGGGTCTCAGTGGGAAGTTCTCCCAGCACCCCTCACAGACTCAAAACACTCACACAAAATAACTCCAGATTATGTCACATCCACTGCAGACAGAAGTGTCCTTTGTTGGGTTGGAGGGATGAATACAGGAGAACACTGTATAAAAGTCCCCCTGCTCCCATGGAAACGTGGGATTATTGTAAATAAAGTTTTATGTCTTTCATACAGTAGGTTGTCCCTAAAGTAATGTGGATGGATTCATTAAAACCACTTAACTATTTAAGAAAAAATGTCTGTGCTGGCATTTCTAATTTTTGTAGCTTCCTACAAATGTAGCCTAGCTTCATATTGATTCTGCAACACCATAGAATTGATGTCAGATCACAGTGAGACATGTCTTTAACATGAGGGAGCACAGCACAGGACAAGCCACACTTGTATGAGGAGTAAGGGAAAGTATTCAATTATTTCTTGATTTATTCAGCACAGCAATTGTATTTTTGGTTTTGCACATAACAAAGTCAAAGCTTCTACAATAGGTCTCCCTGTGTTAGTTGTGGTTTGTGTGTGCCTGTAAGTCAATGTGCAGGGTAGAAGGACTCCTGCTTTCTAGTGCACATAAAGGCACAATTCACTGAATTTGAAATTCACTCAATTTTGCTTATTAGTCATGTATCATAATGTAATGTTGCCATACTGCTGGTTGTCAAACATATAGCAGTTCTTGCTAGGGGAACAGAAGCTGCAACCACAGAATTGTGGATCAAATTAAATACGTCAAACCAAAATGTCAGACCTTTGAGCTGTCGACTTTACAGTGATTAAAATAACAAAAAGCTAAAACAGAATTCTTCAGACTCAAACTGCAGCAGGAGCAGCATCCAACCTAAAATTGTTTTGTTGCGTGCTTATTACACAAACAGTAAAATATACACCCAGTACTGCACTCCCCTGCAACAGGAACATATATGGTCACAGCAACATGATGCTTGTTCGGTTAACTGTAGAAGCTTCTTTGTGCATATGTCAGCCCTCTAATGTCTTTGTCTCTTTCTGCCCATGGTAAAATTTGAGCTTTGATATCCTGTTTAAAATATGAATATTAAGCTTCCTGGCTTCTTAAGTTTTAGTAAAATAACAACCACACTTGAACAAATCAGCACTTTGGCCTGAATTAAACCACTTAAAAAGTTACTTATTTATTTTGCCATTCATGTGAAAGTGCAAAACAATTAATCTTCCTCTGCAGCTGGCACAGAGAAGGGATCAACAATCCCCTTAAATATTTTGGTTTGAATTGGCACTTTAAGCAAGCATGGGTTTCATGCAGATAACGTCAGAGAACTCAGACTTGTATTGAGCGTCTATCTTAATGAATTTCCAGCACTGCACCTGTTCAGTAAGTTAGCTCAGTGCACACTCACTGTTGAAGGGATTTAATTGGACACTCTCACTCAGAGGTTTGAGATGGCACTCAGCAATACAGACCTCCTCACAGACATGCAAACAGTGCTGAAGTGTGTATGTAGAGGTTGCAGGGCGTGATTGGTGAAAGGCTCAGTGTGAGAATTTTGATTACAAAGAGTGAAAGTCCATCTCCAGCTCTCATCAATGATGAGCTAATCTCACTCCACCAGACTGTCTCTGCTTTGTGGTACCGCCCATGAAATTTAACAGTCCTAATGCCCACAGTTTTCTGTTTACCCCACTGTTTTTTCCATTTGGACAGCAGCCAAAGCCCCAGTTTTCTCATTTAACAGTCCCCCCTACAAGGTGGCTTACAAAGATGTTGATCGTGTTCGGAAATGACCGGTTTGTCCCAGACAGGGTCAACAACACAGGACGACAATTAAGCAGAGTGGCATGTTGACCTTGTGTGAGTAATATGCTAAAGAAGAGCCTTTATAATAACTCTGCACACGTCAGAGACGGGCCAAACTTGTGAAACATCACATTAGTTTTTTCTCACAAGGTCAGTGGCCAAATAAAATCAACCACCTTCATCTGCTGAGCGTGACTTCTGCTCAACCCACTGGGTTATTTATAGTGAAAGCATTGATATGAATACCAGGATGGATTGTTATTGCCTTAAGTGATCCAGGTGGGGGTTTCTGAGTACAAAATGACTCCATCTGTGTGATAAACAGATCAATATTAGTCGGTCCCTTTTGTTTTTGAGGTCTACCTGCAGAGACTGTTTGTGTTTCATGGATGCACCGATGATGGCACCTTTAATCTGCTCATTAGCACCCCCACAGCTACTCTCTTGACCTTGCTAAGCCTCTGCCCACATATCAGCTGGTAACAGAAAAAAATGAACATAGTATCTCTATTGAGAAAAAAACAAACTTGAATATTTACTCAAAAATAAAAGTTTTATCTTTGTCATCTCGACCAATATTTTTGAGACCAGACTGCAGCAGAACTATAACTTTTCTAACTAACTCGTCCCAAAAGAAGTTCTGAGTATAACCAGTAAATGTTAATCAACTTATCTGAGAGGGGACTCAAGCTCAGCAGAGGTACAGTGATAGCTCGAAGGGTCTACATTAAAAGTTATTTATAGTATTCCAGATGATAATGTACAGGGGTAATGTGGCTGTGTTTTCCAACCCTGTGTTAAGTCTAAATGAAACATTTCGGGGTAGTGTTTAGACACTCGAGTAAAACTCCTTTCATGGGCATTACAAAAGTCTAACGGGACATAACAAATGCAGATTTGTGTTAGCTACCAAAAGTTAAGAAATGTTGAATCTGAAAATTAGCTTAAGATCACAGAATAAGTCTGAACTGTGTACCTCACCTGATCTTCTGAAAAAAGTTCAGAACTATCAACACCACCCAGATGCTGTGCATTTGGACTTGTTTGATTTGTACTCTGAATGTTTGATTTGGTTTCTGTTAACACATCTCAACATGCCATAGGAACTTTTACATGTAAAATTACTGAACCAATCAGAATGCAGCACAGTGCACTCAAAGTGTCCCTGTGTTGTCTCTGTTTGACTGCACATTGGGTTTGATTCACTTAGAGTCTTAAAGTTGGTAGTTTAAGGGTTGTTTTTTTAAAAATATTTGGTCTGAAAATCTTTCAATTGCTCAAAAAGAAATCACACTTGGTATCTTTCCTGTCAGGACTTTGTCCTCCAGCCATCATTGTGTCTAACTAAATCAGGACATTCACCTTTATTTTGGGCTCCAGCAGTGACTCACATTATCACCTGGCTGCAGGACAGATTACTGTGTCACTGTCTTGGCCATTAAAAAAAGAAACTTGGTTGCTCTATTTTTAGCCTTACATTAGGGGACTGCATAAATTTATGTCACCTCCTAACAACTTTTAAGCTGAGGGTGAACACTTAAAATACCAATTCATGCCCTTGGTCCAACTCCAATGTGCAAAAAGCAAAGTCAGAAGAACAAAAAGTCTTGTGTTCCCAGAAGTTTGTCTTGGTTGTTTCATGTTGTGTCATGGTGGTTGATTAGACTTCTAATTCTCTTAAACCAATTAATGTTTCTTATCAAGAACCTTGATGCAGCCTTGATCACTCGGATCTGACATGTGATTTTATTTATCCTTACAGAGTCATTACACGCGAGCCCAAGCCAACAGCCCCCGCCCAATAATGACATCATCGGGCCCCAACCCAAAAGGCTCCCAGGGGACGCTGGCCTCCCAGCAGCAGAGCCAATCACAGCAAAGTCAGCAAACTGCCAGCCAATCACACAACTCCCCCAGCAGCAGCGGGCGGGAGCTGAGAGAACAGCGCAGCTCTCGCTCGTCCAGGAGGAAAGGATCAGACAGCAGCGTACCAGAGGAGGACAAGGACAGGAGAGAAGAGACCACAGGGAGAGGTGAGGACACTGGCTGGGTCACACAGCTGGAGGGTGGGGGTTAAAAGGATGCACACATATTTAAATATGAGTCCACCAAGGATAAAATACTGCAAACAAAGGCTTGTGTCAAGTGAAGGCTTGTCTCTTTTTCATCCCTCGTGTTCAGAAATAAAGGCAGGTCTCATGGGACAGTTTTAGCCAATTAGAGACCACAAGGAAAGACTAATATGTGGCCATCTCCATTAAGTTAACAGTATTCCAACAATAACTTAAGAGGATTTTGAAGTACTGAAACTTCGTAATCCTCAGTTATACTGTTGAACAAAAAAAAAGGAAACAGTTAAAATTGACATGCAGTTGGATTTGCCAGAACCTTATATGGAATTCAGACGTTGTCAGGTGCAGATATGGGAACCCAGAACATCTCTGCTTAAAAAAAAATGTTCACTTTAGCCTGAAGCATCAATATCTTTTACCTTTTTGCTTAATGATTCCTTAACAAGTGACTTTGTAAGGGCAGGGGGATCAGAGCATTGCCTAGTTAGTGATTGTATTAAACGGGGCTTTGAGTCCTCATCCTTCACAGTAGAGTCAGTTGGTATAGACGGGTTGTTATATAATACAGTACAACACAAGGAAGCACAAATCTCTACAAAGGCATTTCAGACATTATTAACTGACTTACTAGCAGAAATGTGAAAAGCTGCCCTATGTTGACAAATATTTTAAAAACTCCTGGATCCGCATCTGGTTGTTGATCATCACCAAAACCTAATTACTTTGTCCTTGTGACATGACAAACATTTTCCAGTACTTTTCATCAAAATCTCTTGATTTGAGTTGTAAGTGCAAATGTGGAAAACTGACCTGCCTCATGTCAGCAAGTCATTAAAAAAAATCCTTGATTCACAACTGTTTTTCGATCACCAACAAAGTCTTCACACTTTTTCCTATTGCCATGACCAGCATCCCCTGAAAATATCATTAAAGTCTGGTGGTAATTTTCTGAGACACCTCACTCACAAACAGTGTTAATTTTGTTGACCAATTATTTTTTTGTCATAGTTTTCATCAACAACTTTTTTTCCCCTGACAAAAACTAGACAGTAACTAATAAAAACAAGTGCACCTGACAAAAACTAAAACTGAATTAACTGACATTTTTGTCAACAAATAAAAACTAGATGAATATGTTTGATAGAGACTTAATCCAAGTGACCTAATTTGGTCATGTAGAAAGTAGGGACATGTTAGGAATGTATCCAATCACAGCTACTTTGGTTGTGTGGAAAGGTTGGATGAGTTAAGAGGGACATCCAATCACAGCTGTCTTAGCTTGGTGGTGGTGGGATAAGTTGGGGAGCGATCCAATCAGAGCTACTCTCTTTATGAATTGATATATTCATGTAGAGCAGGTTCACTGTTTGTTGTTAATTCTGGTATTGTAACTGAGATGCTCTGCCAGGCAGCCTAAATAAAGGTGATTACATTTCACACAAATGTTAAATTTGTGTCTGTTAATTTATACATTCAAACTTTACTAGCATTCTGTAAAGGGTTATTAGATGTTTAATTTTATCCAAGTGTAAAACATGACTTCAGAAATTCAAGGAAACATAAGAAATGCCTTACACTTTACTCTTCATGTTTTGGTCAACTAAATTTACAGTACATTTCATCGACTAAAATGTTGTTAAATTTCATCAACCAAAACTAGACTGAAATTAAAACAATTTAGATGACTGAATTATGACTAAAGCTAAAACATATTTTAGGTGCAAAACTGTAACTAAAACTAAATTTAAAAAGTGCTGTCAAACACACAAAGTAAGAAACAACAAACTCATGCAAAAACATAACCCCCTCAGCCGTGGTAGTTAGTGTTGTAACTGTTGTAACAGTTACCTTTGTTGTATATTTCAAAGTCTTTACTGTCTTTAGTGTTTGCTGGTTTTGTTAAAAGAAACTATTAAAGGCCATCTCACCTCTAAGTAACACAGGATTAATTCAAAGACTGTAATAAAACAAACATGCAGTGTTTCTAAGGTTTTAAAGTTAGATGTTTTCACCAAGAGTTTAAAGGTAATAATTCATGCTTTGTGGCTTTGGGGAACTAAACCTGAATAAATTAAGTCAGTTGTAATAATAAATCTGTTCATTTGTTGACTCCCTTCTTGACTCTTTCATGTTTATTTCCCATTTGTGCAGAATCAAAGTCAAAAGCTAAGCAGGCGCTCAACAAACGCAGGAAGGGTGAGGAAGACGAGAAGAAGGCAGGTCTGAAGAGGCTGAAGACTGACATGACCTCTGACCTGTCTGAGAGCAGCGACTCAGAAAACCCCCACAACAAGAGGATCACCCACTCCTCGTGCTCCTCTTCGTCCTCATCCTCGTCTTCGTCCTCTTCCTCCTCCTCATCGTCCTCCTCAGAGCCAAACTCTGAGAACGAGCTGAAAACTCGCAGCAGTGACGTAAAACCCAGCAGCGTTTCCAAAAAGGAGGAGGAGGAGAAGCCGCTGAAGCAGAGCCCCAAAATGAATGATTCCTCCTCTCTCATTGGCCGCCTGTCGCCTTGGTCGGAGCTTCAGGCTGCAGAGGACAACAAGAAGAGCGTTGTTAAGGAGACAGCAAAATTAATATCGAAGGAGGAGGAGGAATTAGTCGCAGTAACACAGATCACCCAGTCGCCACGACAGCAGACAACACTGATAACCGATTCAGTCCAAGGCAGCATCGTAGAGGGCAGCAAGAACACTGTGAAAGGTAAGGATGAACGACTGCTAGGGCAGGGCAATATGGACCGAATCTCACTCCTCAGTTATTAAAGTCATTCATTCAGATATTTACGATTGAGAAATTACTTTAGCCAGAAGTGTAAACTCTCAGATTTTTTAACAGTAGAATCTGAGTTCTACAAAATTCTGGAGGCAGCCGGTGCGTCAGTACCATGCAAACCCTTATCTAAATTATACAATGCTGTCTTTTATGCAAAGAAAGTACCCATTATATTAAGGAAAAGTGGGAAAAGGAGGCAGATTTAAACTTATCAGAGGTAGTGTGGGGAGAAATTTGGAGCTTCCAGTGTTCCTCAACCAATGCAGTGATCTGGAGGGAACACTACTGGAAGCACGTTATAAGATATTTTAAGACGCCACTTCAGGAAAAATATAAAAATATTCATGTATCCTGCTGGAGGCAATGTGGTTCGAGGGAGGCAAACCACTTGCATGTATTTTGGGGATTCCCCAAACTAACATCATACTGGAGGGAAGTGCATAAAACATTGAAAACTGTGTTTAAAATCCATCTGCCTATGAACTTTGAGACTCTGTATTTTGGTTGGACTCAACTAATGAACTGAAGCATTGATGTAAAGCTATTACAGGCTCTTCCAGCAGCTAGTAAAAAGTCAATCACCTAAAAGTGGTTGAATCCATCACCTCCTAGATTGGAGGAGTTGTTTGGAATAATTCTTGAGATATACAAATGGAAAAATTCACCTACTGCCTGAGAATTCAGAAAGTTAAATTCGACCAAATTTGGGCAAAATTCATTACCCTGACACGAACGCAATGTCGTAACTACATCTGAATCTAAACCCACTTCATCTTTTTGTTTGAATACTATGTAACTGTTGGTTCTTATTTTTTAATTAAAAAAGAGGGGAAATGGATGCTGTTAAACAATGCTGAAAAAGATTGTATTTTTGTGTGCAACATTTCCCTAATAAAAAGATAATTAAAAAGAAAAAAAAAGTCTTTAATTCAACAGGGCTCTCATTAACTGCTGAATCAAGTCGGAAGTGATGTACAATGTTATTCAGGAGCAACATTTTATATATCAACATAAACAATTACATCTTTGTACATATGTAGCTGTATTGTATTTGAAAATACATCCATATTTCTCATCGGCTCTGTATTGGCCAGCCCTAACTTGAATGTCAAATACAAGAGAGCCTCCACAGTTCTGACTCTTCATTGTAAAATTTTTGTTTTCAGCATCGTCTCGATCCCAGACGCCATCGCTGTCCAACCTGCACAGCGGGGCAGTGATCGACATCACAGATGACGCTCAGGCGACCGTACACCAGGAGAGTTCAGAGGCGGTGTCTGCGCTGCTCGCCTCAGAGAAGGCCGAGTCCACGTCACTCTCACCTTACCTCCCACTCAACCCCTCTCCCGTCTCCTCACCTCCTGTCCCTCCATCGCCCTGTCCGTCTGAAGGAGGCCGCAGGACAGACAGTGAGCCCCCAATGCAGCAGCAGCAAAGCATCATGGGAGGTGGCATGACAGCAGCAAGGAGTTTAAGCAACAAGATTGAGTTTGCTGCCTCTGAGGTCATCAGGTGAGCTCTAGAATGTGTTAGCATGGATTTTTTCAGCTTGCATTGGTTTGCTCTGTCTATATGTGAGGTCTAATGTTTTCCAGGTGGAACTTGTTTTGTTTTAATTTGGGACAAAGTTTATGCTCTACGAAGCTGAGATAATTCCAAGGTTGTCATATGTGAAAACTCAAAGCTTGTAGGTGTAAAAGCGTAGAGTTCGGATGTCTTGATGCATTGGGAACAATGCTGTATGATACAGTGTAGTGTGATACAACACACTTAAGTGTCCCAAAATAAACATAACAGAACTTATCACATCACTAAAAATGTGTTAACTGTAATACAGGAGTGTCCAAACTTGTCTGCGGTCCACTTGTGGTCGGCCCATAGCAAAATCTAAACTTAATTTAATTTGGCTCACACTACAATATGAACTTGTGCCTCAGTGATGACTAAGATTGTGATTGCAGCATTTAGAAGCAGCATTGATTTCTCTCATTTGCTTTGCTATCTTTTCCATCTCAAGGTCTTTACAGAGAATATTGTGTCGGTTATCTCCAAACATCTGTCAAGCTCCTATAAGCTTTGTCAGCTTTGCGCGTTTGCTCTTGTGTCGAGTCGAGAAGTGAATTGAGGCCATCTGCATCTCCCCTCTGCTGCACAGGGTTATTATTATAATCACCAAGGGCCAATTCAGTAGTATCATTCGCTAACAAGGGACCCCACGAATCTAAATAGCCACCCCCAATTTTTGTTATAATTGACTATTTGCCTTATTAAGCTTTTGTTGGAAACTATAAAGAACAAACCCCAATTCCAATGAAGTTGAGGCATTGTGTAAATTGTAAATAAAAACAGAATGTAGTAATTTGCAAATCCTTTTTGACCTATATTTAATTAAATACACCATCAAGAGAAGATAGTAAATGTTCAAACGGATTGTTTTTTTTTAATATTCTCTCATTTTGAATTTGATGCCTGCAGGAGGGTCTTTGTGGCATATTCAATTGAATATTGGGTGAAAGGAATTGCAAATCACTGTATTTTGTTTTTATTTACGATTAACACGGTGTCACAACTTTATTTGAATTGGGGTTTGTAGGTCTTAGTTATTTTCTCAAGAAATGTGACAGGGTTATGGACCCAAAGGATAATTCTTTAATCTGAATGATTGAGTTAAGGCTTTCTAAATAGACAATCATTGGTCAAGTAGGAGAAATTATTCATAATTGTACGTTTTGATTCATTTCATTTACCTTTTTTAAAAAAGGCAACAGTAAATGTCACCTAAAATCTTGTTTGTGTATTTTAGGAAAAGGAGTTGTACATTTTGTAAAATGCTTATTCCCCCTTTGTTTTCCAGGCCTGTCACATCGATAGCTGAGAATGTTGTTGTGGTCGAGAAGGAGAAATCTGCACCCCCTCATCATCATGCTCATCATCATCATCAACAGCAGCAGCAGCATCAGCAGCCACACGCACAACAACAACAACAACAACAACACTACCCCTCTATTCACCCCAGCATTAAGAGCCCGTCCCTGTCAGAAGAGACGAGAAAACGCCAACAACAGCAGCAACAACAACCACCGCCCCCCCTCAAGATGAACACAGCCCTGCCCCCCGACCTGTCCAGATCCAAAATGAGCCCCAACCCTAACCCAGCTCAGCTCGACTCTCTGAAACAGAAATTTCCTCACACTAACAACTCACAATGCCACCTCTACCCCAACACAAACCCATCTGACCCTCTAAAGGCTAAGCCCCACCCGGGCCTGTTAGACATCTCAAAACCTAAACCCAACACCTCCCCAGAAGTGTCGAAACATAAAATACCGAGGTATTCTGACACATCGCCACCTCCTTCAGGAAGTTTGTCCTCAAAAATAGAAATAGCAGAACCTCCCCGGTCTGGTTTTAAGCCGGTGCCGGTGCGAACGGACTCTGGGAGCAGCAGCACCAAGAGCCCTCTGATCATCGACAAGAACGAGACCTTCACTGTTTACAGGGACCCAGCGCTGGTCCGCTCCGATGCAGAGAACTCTGCCTCAGCCAACCACGTGGCAACCTACCTTCACCCCCACCTGCACACCCTCCACTCCCCCTCCCCTCACTCCCCATGCTTAACCCCTGCATCCCATCCCCACGCTGCCTCCCATCTCCTCGCCCCTCCTCACACCTCCGCCCTACCTCACCCTCACCTGTTACCACCCGGAGTGCTCCCGGCCATGCCTCCTCCAGGAGCATCTCTCCTCGGTGGTCACCCTCGTCTTGACTCGCCGGGCGGCCTGGGTCACCTCACTCTGCCTCACCCTGCAGCAGCACACCAGCAGCAGTTTTTACCGGTGAGACTCTACATGCTGTACCCACACGTAGGGCTGCAGCAGGGAGTAGTGATGTGCAAAATCTTACTTATAGCTTTAAGGTTTGTGCTGAGATTGAGGTTGTAATAATACTACAAATGCTGGAAAAATAAAGCATTGTGTAAGCTTGTGAAGTTTAGAAGTGGGAATTTAGTCATTTTGTCACCAACCTTGCACAAAAAAAACCTTTACTGTGTCAAAATTGCAAAAATACAAAATCAATGCTTTTAATATAAAGGTAAGCTGGACTTACCTTCATTCAGCTCCACCCTGTAGTCAAAATGTTGACATTGTATTTTGATAGTAAGACCAGATATACATGATGCTATGTGTAGAATAGGGTGGTTCAGGACTAAGTCCAAATATGGGGAAGTTAGTTAGCATTGTATGACTTGCGGTTCCCAAGGCCAAAACCATATGGGATTTTACAGTAGTTTTTTAGATAATTACCTGAAGTAAGGTGTGTGATGAATGCATGACTATAAGATTTCAACATTTAGTTTTACAACACAAAATGCATCTCACATTGCCCCGCTTTTGTATTTGAAAGTGTTTTGAGTTTTTAAAAGGGCACTTGCTAACAAACTGCTAACAAGGACTACAACAATGATGGAGGATAATTGCAGTATTTTCAGATTGTTTTCAATAAATAATAATACATAGACTGTCAGCCCAGGGATTATGTATTTTTGTAGGCCAACCAGGAAATTAGTTTCAGGCTGGTTGTCTTGACTAAAGCCTAAGAGTATGTTTTTTTTCCTTTTGTTCTTGGATCATTGCATATAATAATATAAGGTTTGTGCCGAACTTAAATGAATGAAGCCTACTTGTTTTGTTCATCATGATAATGTTCATGTAAGAACATAGAATAGCAAGCTATTATCAAGCTATTATTGAACAACAACATGGTGGTTCCACATAAAAGTAGACCACACTTTCAACATGTAAGGCCACGTTGTAACCTCTTCATTAAGGATGTCCTCTGCATCCAATGACACATTCAAGTTGGTGCCCATAACTATGACTATGGTTTGTGTATTATTGTTTATTAAAAATAATCAAGAGTGATTGGGTCATTAGGGTCTCTGGACATTTTTGTGTCTATTTTTGCAGTTCCAGAACAACCATCCATGAAAAAACATAGTAATGCCTCAAAATTCAAGAGAGAGACATTTTCAGATGCATTTTATGTTGCAAAATGAAACATTCATATCTTGTTTGCGTGTGTTTATCATGGACCTTAACTCAGGTTTTTATCCAAAAGGTTATCATAAAATCCCATATACTTTTGGCTTTGGGTATGGGAGGTGCTAAAGCGAGCTCACTTCCACGTTTTTGGACAAATTCCTGCACCATTCTACATTAGCAGTAGAGAGATCTGTTGTAGTTGTGGAACAAAAAAGTTTTGTGTATTGGTGTTGGATATATATATCTGGATGGCAGCAAAAATCCAATCATGCATCCCTAATTCAGGCAGTGCACTCTCTATTTGTTTAAAATGTGAAATTATAATCTTTTGTAAAAGTGTCAGTGTTTGTGATACTACTGATTATACCAGTAACAGAGTTTGTTTGAGAGAGTTTAAATACATGAAAGGCATTAATTGATTTGACAGAACTGTATCTAATGAGTATCTGACATAATTTTGCAAATTAGCTTAAAAAACACAGTAAACATAAAATGCGTGTTTGTTTTCAGGGTCAGGGTCCCCCTCCACCTCCCTTACTTGCACAGGCTCACAGTGGGGCTGCAGGACTCGGACTCTACCCCATCATCTGGCCATACCCCAATGGGACTCCAGCCTCCTACCCCCCTGGACTCAACCTGCCTCCCACGGCGAAGTGGGTCCACCCTGAAAATCCTGTTACTGTGAACTCTGAGGCCACTCTCAGGAGGGTAGGTTTACACATTTGTGCCTTAATATATGAATGTGCAATAAAGAGTCTGTTTTCCAGAGTTTGCTGAAAGTTTAATGATTTTTTTTTGTGTTTTCCTGACTTTAAACTTCTGTGCTCAGACATTGTCTTTATCTCAGATAGGTTGACAGATGTGGTTCACCTTGGAAACGTCAGAAGTTGTGTGTCTGTAAATGCAGCAACATAAGAAAACATATGTCAGCTATTTCAGAACATACTTGTCCTTGAATTTGAAGAAATTTTAGGAAACTTTTATTTTTGCTTCTTTAGTAACCTCAAGATAAAAAAAGGAAAATAATCGTTTTAATTCTGTGGTTTTTAATGCTTGGATCTACTTCTACTTAAATGTCAAACAACCTGGATTAAGCATACTGCAGAAACCGGCCATTGTTGACATTTTGCAAAGCAAAGGTTCTCGGTGAAAAATAAGTTCACCTGTGAATTAAAAGCAGAATTAGATTTTTAATCAATAAACAACAAGACTACTAACAAACAGATCAAATGAGCAAATTTAAGAGGTATCACTTTGTCCACAATGGCCGCCAATGTAAACATAAACCCAGAAGTCCTTACAATTTGGTGTTTGTTACAGTTTTTAATATTGTGACATATTTTTCTGTAAGGATGGGAATCCAAGACTAGTTCCAGTTTAGAATCAATAACAACCCCCACAAGGAATCAATATTATGGGTGTTTTTTATTTTGTCTTCCCTTATTAATTCTTTCCACTTAGTCCTGCGTGCTTTTCAGATCATCATCATGCACTCATCAGGGGCACTTAGCAGAAATTATAACAAAGAGGTCAGAAGTCATGGGAGTCTGGGCAGGAGTGCTCAAAATTGTATCTTGATTTTCAACAAAAACATTAACTGCACAGCTTTCAGAAGAGGGAAATACCAGCAACTTGCATTTATCCATGCAGCACAGCATTGAATATCATGTGTGTCATGTGTTTGACATCGTTGCTATTGAAAACCAATATGCGGACCACATTTTTTACACAGAAAATCAACAAGCGTCGAAAAAGGAATTGTTAAGGAATCATATTGATAAGCAGGCTCATTCATGGCATTGGTATCAATGAAACAGAAACCCCCATTCCTATATTTCAGTCACTGTGTGTTGAATGCTTTGGCTTATGACTTCATTAACAATGTAACCGTGTGTGTGTTTGTGCAGAACACAGCCAGTCCATGGCTCCATCAGACTGCCGGTGCTGCTGGTGACAGTCTGGGTTTACTGAGCCACGTTCCTGTTCGACCGGCCAGTGCTGACCCCCACCGCCCCTCTGTCAAGATGAACACACACACAAGCCCTCCACTGTCAAAGGCCAGCATGGACATTCATAAAGAGTAAGTACAGTGATCAGTCCTTCAATTCCCCAAAAGAGCTTCCGGTGAAATGAAATTTAACCATCAGCCTACAGGAAGTGGATCATGACTTTTTGCATATTTGACTTGTAAGTTTGATGTCAGTATAATCAACGTTCTTTTTGAGAGTTCAAAATTATTTTAGTCCTTTAAAATGTTATGATTTTGCACTCCAGAACTGATATACATTACTGAGGTAGTGGCAAGACATACCAGCAAACAATAGGCTCAATAGTAAAAATCATACCTTGAACTTGTTTAGACATTATATACATCTTTAAGACTCAGTGCGCTGTTTGTGTGCCTCAGCCTAAGTAGCCAGTTGTTTAACAAAGGAGTTTGACTCTGGTTTACTTTGCTTTCTTTGTGCAAACATTGAAATGGAAATGATTAAGGGATAGTTATTAATAGAGTGGAGCAGGGATTACGTATTTTTGAAAGCCAGCCCAGAAAGTTAGTATTGCACTGGTTCTCTCCGCTAAAGGCAGATGGGATTTTTCACTGTGTTCTTGGATCATTACCATACCTACAAACACACTCATTATTTCTTAATTTAAGCCACTATGTCCAATGAATTAGTTTAAATCTAAAGCATGCTAGACTAAACTAATTTGTGAAATTTCTTACCTTGTGTGTGCAGGGATGTGGAAAAGAAAGGCTTTGTGGACCCGATCAGGACGTTGACAGCCCAGCTGAAGCAGGAGCAGTCAGACAGGAGTCGAACCCCCACAGGGAAAGATGTCCACCTGCACCGCCTGTACATGGACCCCCACAGCAAGGCTCGGCTGGCAAATGCACAGGTATGCTGCTACACCGACAGTATTGTTAACGCACTTAATGACAGGATGACAGAACTATGCATAGCAGTGTAACAGGACACCTATATTCTGACATATACACTTGTAATTAATGCTTGCTTATGGCTGACCATAAGTTTTTTCTCTTTCAAAGTAGATTCTTACACCTGAGAAAATGAAGTATAAACCAGTCCTAAACAGTGTTTTTGTCATGTGTCCCAGGATGCAGTGCAGGCTGCAGAGCGAGCCAGTAAATACAAAGAGGAGAATCGTCAGATCCTCAAAGAGAGCATCGAGGTTGCTCCCTACACGGCTAAGATCCAGCGCTCCAGTGATCCTGTGATTGACAGGGACAGAGAGAGAAGCAGAGACCCGGCCTTCCCGGTCCGGATACCAGCCCTCGCATCACCAAGCCCCAAAGCTGGCCATGCTCACCCCCACGTCATCCAATCAGAGAAGAGCAACTACTTCACCACACTCTCTAACAGCGTCGTGAACGAGCCTCCGAGACTTTACCCCTCCAAGGAGCTCAGCTCGTACTATGAGAAAGTCTCTGCGTCTCCAGGGGTTGTTGCCAGTGTGGGGGCTGCTGTGCCTGGCCAGGGGGCTCTGGCGCTGGGAAGCTACAGCTCCAAAGCCTCCCTATCCAAACCCCCTCCCCTAATCAAGCACCAGCCAGAAGGAGGAGAGGGTTTAGCTGGAAAGATCACAGAGCAGCTGAGTCAGCAGGTGACTCTGGTCCAGCAGCATCAGCACCACACAGGTATGGAGAGGATAGAGCGCCGCAGCCCTGCCATTTCCCCCTCCTCCTCCTCATCCTCTGCCTACTCCTCAGCCCCAAACCACCATCACCATCACCACCACCACCACCACCAACAGCAGCAGCAGCAGCAGCTCCAGCTCAGGGCAATGCCATCCCTCCACCGAGCGCCCGTCTTCCACCCACCCACCCAGCACGCCCTGGAACGCAAAGAGGCGGCAGAGAGAGAAAGAGAGCGTGAGAAGGAGCGGGAACGAGAGAGGGAGAGAGCTGCTTACGGAGGTCGCCTGTCTCCACCCACACTTACGCCCATCCAGCCGGTTAGCTTGGCTGCATCTGGAAACAAAACATCAGCAGAGCAGCAGAAGCCCCCCACACTGCTGCCCGAACTCAGGGACATCAAAAGCCATGGAAACATGGCGGCTGTCACCTCAGTGGCCTCAGTTATCAGCGGGGAAGTTTCAGGGGAGGGGTGGAGAGGTGGAGAGTTGATTCAGGAACGAGGAGGCTCATTCTCTGGAGAGAAAGGTGCATTGAGGGTCAAACCCCAAGCAGCAATGGCATCGGTCATTGTGCGTCCATCGACATCTATGAAGTACGACAGTCCCATTGGTGCTAACAAATCTGGTGCTATGATCCACAAGGAGCTCCCTCAGGGGAGGTTCTACCAGTCCAAGCTTCAGGGCGACGCTGTCAGAGATCCCATAGCTGGCAGGGTGATTCAGCCCAACTCAAACCTGGATGACATGTGTCTCCTGTATAAAAAGGCTTCTGTGCGTGCTGTGCAGGGAACTGTGGGAGTCAGTACAATGAACTCTGTGTGCAGGACTGCAGTTTCAGGTTCTTCGGCTTTTGGCATGCAGGTTAAAAGTCTGGGATCCAGTCCTGAGCCGGGTTACATGGCGTCATCTCGGGCAGACTTTTTAACGCATAAAACAAGCGTAGGAGGATGGGTGCTGAGCCACTCAGGCCCATTGGAGCACCAGGAGGGCATAGGGTCACGCACTACATCACCAGGGGGATCACTACCTCCCCCTAGTCCAGCAGGGACACCCCAGCCCAGTCCAAGCCTCACCCCAACACCTAGCTCCATGTCTGGCTCGAGTCAGCCTTACTCCTCCTCCTTTGTCCACCTGAAGAAGCACAAAGCTGCACTCGCTGCAGCACAATCCAGGAGCAACTTCTCTCCTGTGCCCTCACCTATCACAACTGCAAACTCCTCAACTATAGATTTGGTGGACAAACCCCCCTCCCACAGCTCGCCCCCTCCGACCTCCTCTAGCCAAGCCTCCTGCTCCTCCATCGACAGTGGTAGCTGCAGCTCAGCCAGTGGTAGCACAACACCAGGAAAGTCCAGCCCCCTGCCTAATGGCCACACCTCTGGGTCATCCTCTTCAGGCAGCGGACAGCCCAGTAACTATCACAAGCTGAAGAAAGCATGGTTAACACGGCACTCAGAGGAGGACAGGAACACCACCGCCACAACAAGCTCCACCAGCTCCAAAGTAGAGAAACTGCATAGCACCACCAGCACCAGCACAAGTAACACCACCTCCATGTCTGACATGATCAAACCCTGCACGGTTAACCTCAGCGCCTCCACCTCCAGCGAGGTGGAAATGAGCAAAGAGAGTGGGAGTAAAGCTGAGAGGGAGAGGCAGCCCGAGGAGAAGACAGGAGGAGCAGCAGGAGGGGAGGAAAAGAAAGCAGCTCCTTCATTAAGGCGAGGGAACAAACGGGCGTATGAGTCCGGGTCAGAGAGCGGTGGAGACGACTCTGATACCAGCGAGAGCAAACTGGAGGGACGAGCCAAGCGGCAACCCAAACCCACGTACAAGAAGAAGCAGAATGATATGGCAAAGAAGAAAGGAGACGATAAGGAGGAAGATGACGTGAAGCCAAATGGCATCTTCAGATCAGCCCGAGAGAAGACTAAACTCAAACTGGCCAGCAGCAGTAAGTCTGATTAAAGATGATCACTGATGCTCTTCTTCTGTTGTTTCTCAGGCTGAGGTTGAGCAAAGTATTCGTAGTTTTCCAACCTTAATGAAAGGGTCCTGCCCTTCCCTGTGGACAGTTATCATCAGTAGTGGATTAATTCACATAACAAGAGTATACATTTGCTAAGACCATATTATGATATGTAAAAATCCCCAAGACATGTTTACAGTTTCAAACTTGTGTAGGAGTCTGGTTTGTAGCCTTCTTCTCTCCCCGTTTTTTGGTCTCTCCCACTGAAGGCAGAAACATGTTAGACTGTTTCACAACCTGAACAGATGGGGCCTGTTCTGAAAATTGATATCAATGTATACCCTCTACTGTCTGTAACTTAATCATAAAACATCATAACCAGACTGTTTTGAAAACATACTACCTATCCTGCTCTTAACTTTGCTTTTACTCTGAGGTCTCGAGAATCTCTCTGTTCTGTTACCCTAAGATTAATACACTTACTTTCTCACTGTCTCTCTTCTAGATGGGATACCTCGCTCTGTCCTGAAGGACTGGAGAAAGGTGAAGAAGCTGAAGCAGACGGGAGAGTCTTTCCTGCAGGATGATTCCTGTTCAGAAATTGGGCCCAACCTACAGAAGTGTCGGGAGTGCAGGGTGATTCGCAACAAGAAGGGCGAGGAGCCAGCACATTCCCCAGTCTTCTGTCGCTTCTACTATTTCAGAAGGTACAGTTTTATTAAATGTAATTTTACCCCATGTTCTGATATTTTCCTTCAGTGGTAAGGTTTCTATTACTGTCAGCATTTCAGTAAAGTTCCAAAGGCCTAGCAGAGATTATTGTGTCGGGTGTTTTATTTAAATCAATTCAATGCCATGCCATCAATTATTGTGCATGATAGCTAAGCTTCAGTCGCAGAGTAGAATTTGAATGTGACTCGGTCTGGTGTTTTCTGCTCTCACAGTGATGTTAAGTGAAGAAAACCACTACTCTCATTTCCCTTAGAAAGTGCTGGCAAACGTCTCAGAGGATGTGTTGAAGTGAGCTGCACCTTTGATATCAAACACTTCACAATTATACTATTCTCTTAAGCCATTTTCATTAACTTTTTGATACTTTGAAGGTTATTTTTTTCTGTTTAAAATAAAATTTTGTTCAGTACCATAAAATCTTTTTCTTTTCAGAGTAAAGGCAGGTTTTTATCTATGCAGAAAGTAATGTACCCTTTGTCAAGGATAGAACCAATCAGATCTTTTCCAATCACAAATTTGACTAGTGTTACTGTTTAACTTGTACCCATGTTAAGAGCTGTTAGCAGGTGTATTGAGTCAATGGGTACCCTTTTGGTTTAAATGTCCTCTGCAACTGTGGCATCCTCAGACACAGATAGCCATGGGTCACCAGCAAACACAGTAACACCGGATCTTGTCCAAAACATCAGCAGTGTTTGTATCAGTAGAGTGTTTTTTAAATCATATTGAGGGAGCTACAGAAAGTATATGCTGGCATAGGAATAGTCCAGTGATCAACACTTAACACTACAGTGAAGTAACTTCCACTACAGCATCGCATAGTGTGACCCTTAGGAGAGGTTGGTGCAGAGTGTGATGCTTTGGGCCCAAAACACTGTTTTCCACTGTTGTCCACACCGAAACACACAATAAAGTTTTTAAAAAATCTTCATTTTACCAGAAGTTTTCCAAAATATGCTTCATAAGTTACCTAAATCTCAGACTACATGTTGCCAGGAGGCCAGAATGCACAGAAAAAGCTGCATTTTCAGAAAATACCTGCCAACATGTGGAAATAGCCTGAATTGTAACAAAGCAAATGAGCTAAATTTGTGAAAGGAACCTTCATGTATGGCAGTGTTGAACTGTATTTTTCACAGCAAGGCCCTTGCTCCACATTTAAGACAGTGCAACAGTAATCAAAATAATGAATCTAAAAGTGAAGATGATTTCAAGTACATCCTCAACATTCATTTGATTCTCAATTCAAGAAACAGGCAAAAAAAACAAATCGTCAGCAGGGGCTGGAAATAAGTTTAACATGCAAAATAATACAATTCAAACATTAATCACAAGTCATGTCATACATTACAGTCTGGTCATTTCACAGCCCTGGTTGTGACAGCTCCACCATGGGCATAAGGATGCTTTGCTTCATTCTTGCCATTGAGTTTCAGCTCTATGATGCATCGTCCCTCTCTTACCTTAACAGTGTTTTTTATGTAAAGAGAGGTGCCTTTAGAGTGTCTGCAGGCCAGAGCAGAAGAACAGATGGTTTTAGGACAGTAGAGTGGAAGGAAGGTCTTTTTTCATAACATCCTGTCCCAGCTACAGCACATAGATTATTTATCGTATGGCTGGTGCAGAGCGTACTGCCTGTTCTCTCTCTCTCTCTCTAACACACATATTTATTGTAAATGCACAATACTCACTCACACACACACACACACGCACCCTTGAGTTGGATCAGCAGCAGCAGCTGCAGTCTGGGGTCTAACAGGGTAAATCTGTCAAAGAGGATTTTCTGCTCTATAATCTTTTCCTCTCTGACTCACTGCAGAACTGCTACTGCTGCAATCTCCCCTGCCTCTCGCCGCCTCCCTCCTCCCCATCTCTCTATCTCCACTTATAATTGCTTCTCTCTCTCACCTCATCTCACCTCCTCCCTGTCTGGCCCAGTAGACTGCAATTTCATAAACATCCACCTCGGCTGGCAGGGTTTTTTAAGGACACTGCTCTCACTGAGATGACTCACACAGCGCTTTAGATATTAAAATGTAAGCACTGCTCTGAGATATAGAGATTCATCAGGATGAGAGCCATGTTTGTGTTAATATTGTATTGTTTGCAGCAGCAGTGGGAATGGTTTGTACTGCAACGTGTTCGCTTTGTGACTTTAAATAGCTGAAGTTGAAAAAAAGGCAAAACTATAAATATGTTTATTTTATCCCCCCATCCAATCTCCCTGCCAAATATTTGGGTGAAAAATAGACCGGACATTTTTCTGATGTCAGCATTAAAGGACACTTGTGGTCCTATTTCTAAATCTGTCCTGATTTGTCCATGTCTTTAAATAACTTAAAGCTTGGAAGAGGTTTTGGTATTGCTCCATTAGATTTCTTTAGACTGTTGCCACAAGACAGATTTTTTGGTCACAACTGCCTACCTTCTGTCTAAGCTTCTGATCTCAATGCTTCCTATAAAAATGCTTTTTATCCACAGAGAGGCTCAGATTTTCTGACAATGCATCAAACAGATTGTGGTTAAAGAGCAAAAACACTCTCTGCACCTAGACAAGTCTTTGAATTTTATTCTTTGAGGCTAACAGGGTTTGTTTTACCTCGCATGAACCTCAGTGCTGCTTCACTGCTACTGTTTGACTTAGTGTTATGAATAGTCCATTTGGGCACTACTGATCTCAGAGCCCTCAGCAAAGCCTTATCAGTCACTGTCTAATGGATGATATATGCCTGTGGGATTTGAGTTGGATTGCTCACTACTACTTGTCAAGCCAGCAGTCAGTGTTAAACAACTTCAAGCCAAGATTTCCATTTCTGTACAGTAAAACCGTAACCTTGCAGTACGGATTGATCAGCCTGATTTAGTGTCTGTAACCAGACAGATCTATCTTGCTGAGCTCCAGTCTATAACAACTGTGAGTGGCCCAAAGCAGCACGGCTCAGTCAGAGTCCTTCAGATGCTAACAGCATTATTAGCAGTTTTATCTGATCTTGATCACATTTCTTTATTAAATGAAAAACAAACAACAACACTAAAAACTTCTCTGTAGAAAGGACATTTTCCACCCCACTTCTGAAATGTATTGGTGAGAGTTTGTTTTACATAGTGCTTCACATTCTGTCTTTTACACTGCGGCAGTAGCCCCCGCCTACTCCATCATCTGATTGGTCTGTAATAAATGTGATTGATGGAATGATTTTCCAATCACATGCCAGAAATGCTTTGAAAGGTTCTGCCCTCCGAAACACTTTCTATGGGCTGTTTCCCATATGAACTAGTGAAATATATTGAACAATCCATCTGATGTGTCAAGTTAGTAAAACCAGGGATGCAGGATATGATCCAAGCAATATCGGTAGAGGGAGGTAGTTGCCTAAAGTTGATTATCTGTATCAACAGATATGAACATTTTTGCTGACATCAATAGCCCATATCTTGGCCCTACATGTTGGCTAGGGGTGGGATGCAATTTTATTGATACTAATGCCATTATCTATCCAGTTCTTTATTTAGTCCTTTCTTGATTCTTGTGGGGATTTTTTGGTCTTAAAAAAGTCATCCTACACAGGTTTTTCAGTGGCAATGACATCAAACACATGAAACAACTAGTACTGAAGTCTGTGCTCATAGACAGATGCTTCTGTAGGTCGCTGGCATTTTCACTCCAGCTTGAAATCACAAAGACATGGACACACATTGTGCAGTTACCATCATTTAAAGGTGTAGTGTGTAGAAGCTGGCAGCATTTCATTGAACAGAAATGGTGAATATAGGATATTATGTTTCTATTTGTATGTAAAGTCCATCGAAATAGGTGTACAGTCATCCCCATAAAACTTTTGTTTGCTTTTTATTAAGTTAGAAAAAGCTTTTTATATTTATGTACCGCGGGTCTCCCCTTTGTAGAGGCTGACATAACGATCTGCCATGTTGTCTACTGGTGGGTTTTGGGGACAAAACGAGCAAAACGTGATTTTTGAATACGAGTCAGGCCGCCAGTCCTGAAATCTACCAGGATGGCATGCAAAGAAAAAGAAGAGAGAGCGCGGGTATTACAAGAGAAGAAGACGGCGCTGTTTAAATGATGCCCCGTTCACGATCCTTTTTGGTCTTCACCAGCTCTCGTCGCTTAGTGATGTGATGTTTTAGTAGCAGACGGGCTCATTCCAAAATCTGAACGCCGGATGTTGCTAAAATGCCAATTTCTACATACTGCACCTGTAATATAAGATAAAGCAACAGTTTTGTTTCCCGTCTCCCATGATCCCATCTTTGACTTCTCCGTCATCTTTTCTGCCGGCTGACTCTGAGGGTGTGATGTCCTTGATTTCAGAGCAGTTCAAGCAAAAGTGGAAGGAATTGATGAGGGAATTGTTGAGCTCAGAATGGTTAATGAATACACCCTTAGTTAAACAAAGTGGGAGCCAGTCCAGACTTTTTGGTTTGAATGGCTCAAACCCTCACTAATGCAGAGGTGGCTTGAAGTTCAATCAGAAAAAAAAGCTAAACTTATACATTTGAAGGCAATGAATTCACAGCAAGAGAACTGTCAAAGAAAAACAGGGAGAAAAAGTTTAAGTACTTTTTGAAAATGTGTTGTTTTATTGCCTTGACTGACAGAATCAGGCCGTAACCCCGAACAGAAAAGCCTTGGAGAAATACTCCAGTCCCTCAATCATCCAGACATCCTCAGTTGCAGTCTTTACTCCTGTTCCACTTTTTGGACTGAATGCAATGACCGTTTTTGTCGCCTATGTTCAGGCTTTCCTACAGTAAAAATGGAGTCATTCGGATGGACGGCTTCTCAGCCCCTGACCAGTTTGATGATGAAGCCCTGTCCCTGTGGATACCTGGAGGGGTCGACGAGGGCCACCTGGACCAAGCCACTGCCAAGTACATCCTCAGCTTCATCGGAGACAAGTTCTGTCAGATGGTTGTGACGGAGAACACGGCAGCCACATGGCTCAAGAAGGATGGTAAGTTGCCTCCCAAACAGAGAACATTTATCACCAGTTCACCCTGGATTTCTTGTTTTAATTGAAGTATTTGTGTTTGTTTTTTCAGCCAAAATGGCATGGAAACGAGCAGTGAGGGGTGTGAGGGAGATGTGTGACGCCTGCGAGGCAACGCTCTTCAACATTCACTGGGTCTGTCAGAAGTGTGGCTTTGTTGTCTGTTTGGACTGCTACAAGGCCAAAGAGAGAAGGAGCTCCAAAGGTCAGTTGTGTGTTTGTGTGTTTTTTTTTATTTTTTGACAGTTTGGAGCTGAATGAAGTGCCAGAGAAGAGGTCTGCGTAGGGAGTCTAACATGCAGTCTTGTCACAGAGGAGGCAGATTGAATGCACCCTTAAAGGTCAAACAGAGTATCAGATATGTAAAAGTGTGCTCAGTTCTCTAGGGCGGTGGTTCTCATCCTGGGGTTCTTGAGCCATCAGGGAGTTGTGAGACAACAAGAGGAGGTCTTGAGATGCTTCCCACAAAAAATGAACATTTTAAATTATTTAAAACTGCATATTTTCCCCTTGTATTAATAATTTATACTTAAAATGAGTTTGATTTAAAATGAAACCAGTCATTATATGAGGGCAATATGTCAAAAAGATCCATTAAATATGCATTTGCACATGACACATGATGTTGGGGTCTGCTGCTCTTTAAACATGCACACAGTGGGGGGTTGCAAGACCCTTTTATCGCTATTTTGGGGGATGTGAGCTTAGAGGTTCAGGAGCCCCTGCTCTAGAGTTTAGAAGTTTATTTCCCACCCTGCATGCACTGTTTTGTTAAAAATTAGAAAAGATCATTAAACCTGAATTTGCCTAAAATGATGCCAATGACTGATGTTGATCTGATACTCAGTGAGCTCTTCTAGTTCAACGAGTTTTTGATATTCAAGTTCTTTATTTGTCTAAAAATGTCATGTTGGGGGGCCATTTGATTTAAAAAGGGACAGCATGATTTTATTTTTATTTTTTTTGCACCATTCTAGAGTATTTATTATTTGCTCTGTTTTTCAGTTGTATTTTATTTTATTATATATCTCTAAACAGAAGTTCAAAGACTTACGTTACAGGTCATAGTATGCTTTTTGTGGCTGTATGTCGCATTTAAATGCAGACAAAGATTGTGTTTCCTTGCCTTCCATTTTAAGTGTTTATTGATATTATTGTTGTACTTTTTTAGAAGTCTTTAAATGTTCCAGGAGTCATTAAATCTGTACTTAAAATGTGCAGAGAGCTCAGTTAAAGAAAAGAACAACCTCTCAATGACTGTTTTCCAAAGCAGGTTTCATGAGTGCCTGGAAAGATACAGTATATATATGACATGGAATAAATCTCTGAAATCTTTGTTGAATTAAACTTTTGTGTGTTTTTGTCTTTTTTTGTTCAGATAAAGAATTGTACGCCTGGCTGAAGTGTGTAAAAGGTCAACCCCATGATCACAAACACTTGATGCCAACACAGATCATACCTGGAACAGGTAAAGTATCCACTGCTTTCACCTGATCTGATCTCCCTGCCTTGAAGATTTCTTAAACCTGCATACAACAGACTTCTTTTTCTCCTGTTGTTGTCATGATAACAGATTTTTTACTCCTTGATACCATGACAGAGATGATAATAGAATTAATAATGAAGTCCTAGCACCCAAATTCAGTAAATTCTTATTTTATTGAACAAAATGTTTTGGAAAACATTGTGAAACGGTTCTTACAAGCCATAAGTTAAATTCTGATTCCTCCATTTTGATCAGAACAGCCTTGGGTGAAAGATATGACTGTGGATCTCTGGTTTTTGGTTCAAAGCATCATAGTGTCACTAATTTTGATATCCGAAGTGTAGATGACATAGTAAGCTGGGGTTTTTGGACTGAAGTGGAAAACAAAAGCAAAATATCAGTTTTTGTTTTATTTCTCTGACCAGGTAAAGTTATAAAAAAGAAGAGCATCCTTTTTCCTAAGATGAAGACCAAATATCCTGTCTTTTTTTTTTGTTTCAGTTCTGACAGAGTTGGTGACGTCCATGCACTCTATGAGAGAAAAACTCAAAATCAAGTCCCACTGTCCCTGCACCAACAAACAGAGTATCCTCAACAAACTCCCGGCCACCAACGGAGTCTCACAGGTACTGCTGCTAACGCAGGAACTGATCGTTGTTGCTGTTTGTATTGTGATCTCCACCGGTTATGTTTTTGCCGATGTTTGTCCATTTGTCCATCAAAAAGTTCTCAACAGATTTTGATGAAATTTTCAGAAACTGTTGGTCATGGCACAAGGAAGAGGTAATTAGAGTTTGGAGGTGATCCAAATCTGGATGCAGATAGGATTTGTTAGCATTGCCAGATCTGGCAGTTTTACTTATTTTTGCTAATAACCTAAAAAGTTCTTTATGGATTTTAATTAAATTTTCTTCGAATATTGGTCTTAGCACAAGTGAGAAGTCATTAAAGTTTGGTGGGGATTTGAATCTGATTGCAGATCCAGGATTGTTGGAAATCATTGTTAACATTATGCAGTATTGCGGTTTTTCACATGTTCACTAATAACTTTGCTAACAATGTGTGAGAAATGCCTCAGTGGAGGTTTGTGCTCTCGGTGCACCTCTAGTTTTTAGTCTTTTTAAGTCACTTTTAATGGGGATCCATATTTCCAGTATAAGTAGACACCATAGGTTTCAATTTTAGAAAGATCAAAGAAGAGTAATTACAAAAATTGAAAGGTTGAATTTTTACCTAAGCAAGCATTTTATTTATTTTACAAATAACATCAATTTGCTCCTTAAAGAAAATGTTTAACACTAAAGGACGCTATTTATTTATGTACTCTTGATTTACTAGAAGCATTTGTCCTTAAGGAAGTGGTTACAAGGGTGTTTGAAAGAAACTGTCCTTACATCTGATGTACTTTAGGTGTGCAAACCAATGTGGATAGTGGGTGACATTATTAGTGTTTACTTTTTTTGGCTTAGTGACAAACAGGAACTTAAAAAGGTGACATTTAGGTACAGTGGTTGATAATAGACAAACATGCAGTCAGACTGATTTTGTTACTGATGTCTGGGCTTTTTCTCATTTGACAGTTTCAGACTAAAATAACATCTGAAATGTCTTCTTTCTGAATGTCTTGGTATTAATCCCTCCTTTTCTTAGCATTGTAAAGTTACAAACATTTACAAAATCAAAGGGAAAAAAGATTATTTTTGTTTCATTTTATTTGATCTGTTTGCAGCAAGATGATTCGATTGGTAGAATTTTAAAAGGCCATGAGGTTATTTCTGATGAGAAAGAGTTAAAACTTAATCAGCTTTCAAACTTTTATTTTTCATCCTCTCTACATTCAACTTGTCACCGTACTCTTTTTTAGGTCCTGCAGAATGTCCTGAATCACAGTAACAAACTGTCTCTGGTGAAGGCTGAGCCAGGTTCTCAGCAGAACTCCGACCAAGGAGGGACCAAGGCCGAGACTAACGGAGGAGGAGGGAGCAGTCCAAGCAGCAACCCAGGAAGCTCTCCAGTCACCCCACCAGAGTCCCAGTCACCTCTGCACTTCTTAGCCGACCTCGCTGAGCAGAAATCCAGGGAAGAAAAGAAAGGTGAGGGTAGTGTCATGCAACAAACGTCAAATCTACACATCACTTTTAGGAGTTTTTGTCTCTTGTGATGTCTGTTCGGGTTAATTTTACCACCAAGAAGTTAGTGAGCACTAACCTTTCACTGTTATCGTCCTCTTCCTCTGCCAACAGAAAACAAAGAGTCAGGTCATGGTAAAAATGTGAAGGAGGACAAAGAGGGGGACAGCCTGGAGGTCTTGCAGCAGTGTAAAACTACATCACTGGCCAACAGCACGGAGCAGGGATCCACGCTCAGAGATCTGCTCACCACCACCGCAGGAAAGCTGAAGCTGGGATCTACTGACGCAGGAATCGCCTTTGCACCAGTTTACTCAACTGCCTCTCAGGTATTCACACTGACTGGAGGATTGCTTTGAATATGTTACCGTAAAAAGTGTTTATTGCGATGCATAGATCATCATAATTATTTTTTTATTTAAGTCTTGGAAGACACATTGAAGGGCGACCCTCATTTTCAATAGTGCTGAAGCACACAGAGAAGAAATTACAATAAAAATACATTCAGATAAACTTAAAAAAAACAATCAGTTATCAAAATATTGGGCGAGGGAACAAAACATTTATTAGACAATTTAAAATGTTTTTGTTTTATATCCCGGGGAAAAAGGAAAACAATTTACCAAGTATTTAAAAAGCAAGCATTTGAATTTAGAAACAGAGCACTATGCACATTTTGTTGCTTCAAACAGTTTTATTCTAATCCATTTTAATTTATTTTAAGGGCCTTTGTAGAAATCTATGGAGAAAATGGTGTTAGCATCAATGTTGCTCCCATACAGTGAGCATCAAAGGGGTTTCTGACCATGTACCACGTATATACTTCAATCATACTGGTGTTTCTTTTCCTGTATTTGGAGAGAAATAGGACTTGATGTCCTTTTATTAGTTCAATATTTAGCACTCTGGCTTGTTACATCTTAGTGAAAATAACAACCTTGCCTCAACAAATCAGCATTTCATTAGAAAAAGAAGGTAAATATACAGCACCCGTGTTGATTGCTTGAACCCTAAAAACATTAAACATTCATTAAAATGTAATGATATCCTTGTTAATGCTCATTACGGTGAAGCTTCGCATTTCTAATAGAGAAATCACATTTTGAATAAAGTGTTTTTCTCTGTGTCGACAGGCTGGGAAAGGTGGGCGCTCCATGCCCAACATCCTCGATGACATCATTGCTTCAGTTGTGGAGAATAAGATCCCCGCCAGCCGTCAGAGCATCGCTACCAAACTGTCCATCAAGCAGGAGTCCCTGAAACAGGAGTCCCTTAAGCAGGAGTCCCTGAAGCAGGAGTCCCTGAAGCAGGAGCCTGTCACCCAGAGCGGCAACAACAAAGACCCCACTTCGACCAGCACTGTAGACGTCAAACCAGAGAAGAAGAAGACAGTGCCTGTAAACACGGCTGCACAGGAAGAATCAGTCAGTCAGTATCCAGATATCCCCCACTGCTGGTTAAACAACAGGCAGTTACTGTGGCTCAAAGATCACAGAAACCAGAACAACTGGAAGCTCTTCAGGGAGGGCTGGAAACATGGACAGGTACGCACCAGTCTGTAAAGTCAAGTAGACTTTTAAGTCATTTATTTAAGTATTATGACTGTACTAGAAGCGTTTAAATAATGACATATGAGTCAGGATATGACTTTTAAAAACTAAACACTATTTACCTTTTTTTTGTCAACATTTTAAATCATTATTTACCAGCTGTCAATATTCTCTGTTACTGTAAATTATGTTAAAAATTTTGTTATATTAGTGTATAAATATTAGATAAAGTAGCAGTCTATAGATGAACTCATACAAAACAATAAGTTATTGCAACACATGTTAAAGCGGCTGTTTTGCATTATTATGAATATGGTGTGCCTTGAGATTTAGACTTGTTTTTGGGTGCGCCTTGGGTAAAAATATTTGAAACCCACCACAGTAGACCACTTGATCCTTTTGCTTGAGAGAAATTCCTTGATAAATTAACTTATGTTACTTCCCGACACCCAACATCATTCCTTCACTGTAAACTTTTCTCCAGAAAAGCCCTGTGTGGTAACATGATCCTGTCTTTCCTCTTGTTTTTCCAGCCCGTGTTGGTGTCTGGGATCCACAAGAGACTGAACGCCTCTCTGTGGAAAGCCGACTCTTTTAACCAAGAGTTTGCAGACCACCAGGGGGACCTCTTGAACTGTAAAGACCAGGTGGTGTCCAACTCTGGGATCAAGGAGTTCTGGGATGGATTCGAGGACATTAACAGTGAGTTTTGCTTTGGCTTAGTTGATCATAAATTGTCGTCACAATGTAGGGCTGAATAATGTGGACAGTAATTACCATATCGTAATATTTTGTAGCTTACTGGCAATAGTCCTTATATTTATTTTTTCCCTCACAAAGACAGTTCTGAGTTAAACTGGTGTGGGCAACTGTTACACAGACACTTTTAACTTGCTGCACAACCTGAAAAATGACTTTAAAAAAAGACAGTTGTCATTTAGCGGAAACATTTCAGACAGATTATAGCATAACAATGTTTTTTTACCTTATATCTTGTTTGAAAATATATCAATATATCTCAAAAACTCAATGTAATCCCCAGCCCTACCTTAACCACAGCAAAACTCTGCACTCTTATCTGACTGAGCAACTAAACCCAACTATTTCTAATCAGGTCACACAAACTGATTGTCAGTGTGATCATTTATGGAGGCCATACTGCCAGTTAACCAGCTGGATGTTAATAATCACAGTGGATGGATGGCATCTCGCAGCCTTAAATGAATTGGCAATATTTTAACTTGAATTGAAGAAATAGTTTTATATTAGATCAAGTTAAACCTACATTTAACCACTTGACCGGAGCAAAGTGTAAACATGGACTCGAAGATGCAAGACGGATCAATGGTGCTAGCATTGCTAGCATCCATTACACTCATTAAACCAATTTCACATTCTTAAGCTGAAGTTGCTGTGACCCTTTAACATCTGTCACCTGAATTTTGGTGGATTTTAACTGTATTCTGGGTTTTTCTTGTCTTTGGTGTGGTATCAGAGTCTGAATTACAGTTGCTCTTCAGTCAACATGGAAATGAGTCAGGAACATCCTCATAAGAGTGAAAGGATCCCGTCTAATTTAAGTCTTCCTTTCTGCAGAACGTCCCAAATCTAAGGATGGAGAGCCGATGGTGTACAGACTGAAGGACTGGCCCTCTGGAGAAGAGTTCATGGCCCTCATGCCTTCAAGGTTTGCACACACACCTCTTTATTGTACTCTTCTGTGGCATCTCAAACTGAAAACAGTCAAACAAGAATGCAAGCTTCAAAACACCCATGACAAAAAGCTAACTGAAGTCTGTATTTGCAGGTACGACGACTTGATGAAGAACCTTCCTCTGCCCGAGTACTCTGATCCAGAGGGGAACCTCAACCTGGCCTCCCACCTGCCCTCTTTCTTTGTCAGGCCTGATCTGGGGCCCAGACTCTGCTGTGCCTACGGTAGGCAATGATTATATAACAGCATCAATACATTCTTCAATTTAGTCCAAACTCGAACAGAAAGACGGAAATCAGTGAGGAGATTATTTGAGTACAGTTTAAACTGCAAGAAGAGCAGAGTGGTAAGCAACCAGGCACGACCCATATACATGCTTCTACTGTCCCGGGTTCAAGTCCAGCCTGTGGCCAGTTTGCAGTGTTCTCCCCTAATCCCCCTCGCCCCCTTTCACAAGCCTATCCGCTCTCTCTCTCTCTCCTATCAATAAAGGCACAAAAATACCCCCCCTCAAAAAAATTTCAGACTGTGCTTTCTTAGTTTAACCGATAATTTTAAAATTCTAATGTTGTAACAAATATTTATTCTGTGGTTTTGAAACTGGTATCAGGTTTTTTTTTTACTTTTTAAAATATCTGGTATGATGTCGACCCTTGCTGATATAAACTTGTTTTTCTTTCTGATAGGTGTAGCTGCATCTCAAGACCAGGACTTTGGGACTGCTAACCTCCACGTGGAAGTGTCAGACGTGGTCTCTGTTCTGGTTTATGTAGGAGTAGCCAAAGGAAACGGAGTCCTGTCCAAAACTGGTAAGACTCCCCAGAGACAGTTCTTCTAACTTACAGACTGGGTGACTAACTTTTGGGTATTTTTTTAAAGATTTTCATGTGGAGCTTTTGTGCCTTCAGATATTAAGGGGGACTTTTTTAACCCTTAAAAAAATGATCATGCATTGCAATCAGATTTTCTGCTGATCACTAACATGTCCTGGACCAGTGATGTCAAGATGGGGACCAGGTGGCCACATGTGGCCCTGCCTCTCACTTAGTGCAAAAATCTCTACATTGTTTATGCAGCCATTTTTGTGTATGAAAAGCGTGTAGTTAAAATATGTAAGGAAGAAATGCTGTAAATTTGACTTTAATTATGCTGAAAAAGTTACAATTGGCTTGGATTCTATGTCTAACTCATTTGATAAAGTATTTCTACTTGCATGAAAAAAATTTAAATCAAAATGTTGGTGCAGTTGATTTTTTGAAAAGCTAAATGGGTTTGTTAGTTTTTTTTTAATTTATAAGACACAAACGTTAAATAATGAGTGTATTGTTGTTTGTAGACTAGATAACATTAATGTGGCCCTCAAGGTGGCTGATGTTGCCCATCCCTGGCCAAATATACATATATATATATATATATATATATATATATATATATATATATATATATATATATATATATATATATATACATATATATATATATATGTATATATATATATATATGTGTGTGTGTATTTACATATGCTTAGAAAATCTAGGGTGTGGTTTATCTGATGTAAATAGTTTTGTTTTTTGTTATTGAAATAAATGAAATGTGTTACATGATGAAAACACCGTTATTCAAAGGGTTAAAGTTCTGAACATTAATTTTTATTTTGTAATTATTTCCAGGAATTTTATATCAATGACACCTGACTCAGTGAAATAAGAAATGACTTGATCTGTTTTTATATTTTGGCAGTTTTTTTTCATCTACAGTTTCTGGAGTTTTTTGCTCCTTTAGGACAACTTTTTGGGATTTTTTTGTTTTCTTTATTTTTGTACATTTTTAATCTGAAAGTGGTTACATTTTCTTTGCATTTTCTTGTTTTTTTTTTTTAAAGTTAAGACAAAAGTTATTATGAATAAGAACTATTTATTGGTTTTGGATAGATTTGTGGATGTTAAATGTATATTTTACCCAGTTTCTGATCATTTGAAGAAAAAAAAACAATCTTAAAAATCTGAATGTGTGTGCCTGTTTGTGTTTGTAGGAGTGTTGAAGCGTCTGGAGGAGGAGGACCTCGATGAAGGAGTTCGTAAAAGGCTGAAGGACTCCAGTGAGACGCCGGGGGCGCTGTGGCACATCTACCTCAACAGAGACATAGACAAAGTGCGAGAGTTCCTGCACAAGGTCAGAAATCAGGCAACTTTCCATGTCAGTGGGCCTCAACTTGTGGGTCAGGGGTCTGTTTATGGTGGGCTGAAAATTCATGCTAAAACAAGCACATGATGATGAGAGCACTGAGTCGAAGTGCAACCATTCTTTTTTTCTCTCAGTTTTGTGGTGATAGAAAGGAAATTTAGATTGTTTGCATCTAAGGTCCAAACCACAACATTTTTCAGGAGTTAAATTTAATTGGTTCAAAATTTCCAGTAATTTTGGTCATGAGTTACCATGAAGGAGGTGGTGGAGGGTCCTGTGGATAGACCGGTTCAGACCTACTGCTCTAAGAAACTAAACAGTGGATTCAGTCCAAGAAGTAACACTGTTGTCCACTTCCTTGTTTTCCTCCTCAGGCCTGTAAGGAGCAGGGACTGGATGTTTCTCCTGAACAGGATCCAATCAGAGAACACGGCTTGTATCTGAGCAGGAAGCAGCGTCAGCGGCTGCTCGATGAACACGGAGTTCAGGGCTGGACAGTGGTTCAGTTCCTGGGAGACTCTGTATTGATACCAGCAGGGGCCATGCACCAGGTCAGTACAGTGTAGACCAGGGCTGCTTGATTTTGGCAAAAATCGGAACTACATTATTCAGATCAGGATTACAAAATATGATTACCCAGGGATTTTAGGACATGCTCCACATGCAGTCATTTAACTTGAAGTCCATCATTACATTGTAATATAATCCTGCAAAGTATAAAAACAAGCAATTAATAAAAATATGTACAAGAAATACAGATAGCTCAAAATAATGAAAGATGGCAAAATGATGAAATTACTGCAGCATGTTCTGTGGCACAGTTTCCATTTAATCACAATAATTTGTTTCTTTAAGTTATGGCAGGAGGTGTGAATATTTGCTGAAATCAGTATTGATTTGTGGCCCAGCTCAAATATATGCTCATAAAAATACACACAACACTGATAGTTACAAGTTTGCATTTTTCCAATACTATAGTCAGGGTTTCTGCAGGGCATTAAAAAGTATAATCATTGAATTTGATTCTTTGTGGCATTAAAAACCCTTTCTGTAGTTTTCAAGAAAAATATTAAATAATATATGATAATAATAATAATATAGTAATCTATAAATATATCTGACTTTTTAACATCATCATATGTGCTCATGCCATCCCTGGGTTTGGTCTTACAGGTGCAGAACCTCCACAGCTGTGTTCAGGTCATCAATGACTTTGTGTCTCCTGAACACGTGGCCAACTCCTTCCACCTAACACAGGAGCTCCGGCCAAACAAAGAGGAGGTCAACTATGAAGATAAACTACAGGTGAGCAGTTTTTTTAATCATTTAAGAATTGATAAAGGACAAATTAGACCAAAGGAGAAACTTAGTATGACAAGACGTTCCTCTGAGCTGGAATAATAACTTTAAGATAAGTTTATTTTTTAAGCACCGGTCATACAAAGATTAACACCAAGTGCTTTACAGAAACAAAACTACTCCTACTAAATATATTAAAGTTCCTTTGTCCTGGTGTGTCTGACCTTCAACATCATGTCATGGTTGTCTTTAAGCAAGGAGATGACTTAAGTTGAATAAAAAAGTGGAGATTTCTTCTCTGTAGAGGATCAGATGCAGCTCTTTCCTGCTTTGAGGGGGTGGGGAGGCTGTGGGAGGCTCTGATAACGAGCTCTGTGCTGATTGGCTGCCTAAAATAGGAGGGGGGAGGAGGGGTTACAGGCCACGAAGCAGACTTCCACAACATGCCGAATGGGAATGACGTCATATCTGAGTTATCAGCGTTATAGTTACAAAGTCAGAAAAAATACTCGCCAACCCGCAAGGCTAGTGTTAGCTGTTGTTAGCACGCCCTGCGTTGTAGTTCGCAAATACCACATGAAGAATGTAAATAAGACTATAGCAGCATTTCCATATATATACGTCAAACAATACTATGTATACGGCTGATTTACTGCGACAAACACTAGTCAGAAGTGCTAATAAACTGAATATTACAGGAGCTTAATAACTGTTTACACCCGGGGCAGCCATATTCAATTGTCAACTCAGGGGTGGTGAGGATCCCTCAACTTCCCAGTAGGAAATTCTGACCTCTGGGTGTTCCAGGTGAAATTTCCCACTCGGAATTAAGAAATCAAACTGGATCGCAACAACAGTTATGCCTGTGTCGAGCAGAAAACACACATGTAGGTGGAGGCTGTATAGCTATGACATCATAAACCCCAGGAAGTAAAAAATTGACAATTTAAGGAGCCGTTTCTTTAAGGAGTTAAAGTGCATTTCTCCATGAACTGAGAGTTTAGAAGAAGTGTTGTGTTCCTCTGCTCCTAAAGCCCCTTCTAACAACATTAAAGCAAAGAAAATGGATTTTGCAGGACACGTGACCTTGAAGCAACAATAAGAATTAAAACACAAAACACCATACAAGTACAAAAACTGTGATATTTCATTGAGATTAGATATAAAAACATAAAATATAGACATAAATGATTAAAGATTCACAAAGAAATGAAAAAACATTTTGAAATGACCAGACATTAAAAGTGATTATTGTAAATAAGAAATATTGTAAGGCAGTGAAAATTGAAAAATATGTATTTTAAACAAATAATCATACAGATAAGTTATGTTGTCTAGATAAGTCAATGAAAAGAAATCAAAACACTAAATAAACAAAACAATCTTAAGGGGAAAAAACAATAGGAGAACATCGTGAGTTAAGATGAAACATGTATAAAAATAAAAAATAATAATAATAATGTACGGTTATTAAATGATGAGACTGCACTTGTATGATAACCCGTGTGGGTCACAGTCACACTGAGTGTTAAATATTAAAGTGTTCACACACGACTGCTTGAAGTTTACAGTAAGTGATGTCTTTAGGTCACTGCTACTGATAGAAGTGCATGTGATTTTGCTAAGTCATCAAAAAATAATTTGATTCAACTTTTTTGTTTAAAGTAAACAAATCAGCAGCCGAATCTTGAGGAACACAGCATATTATGAGCACGTGTGTTCGAATGGCACAAAAGATTCTGCAGAGGCAGAGAGGGCGTCATAGACGATGAACGTTCAGGGCACCATCGCGCGTCATAAAGTTCTGAAGACATTCAACACAATGAAAAAATAGCTGGAAATGTTTGAGCCGTCAGGATAAAAATGAGAGCGGGAAAATGAGACGGTTTGGCAAATTTTACAAGAAAATTTGGACATGACTGAACTGTAGGCCAAAATTGTCCCAAAACTTCTGACTCCTGATTGGAAGAAATTTGTGGAGACATTTTGGAACAAATGAAAGGAAACACAAATTTTAGGAGTGATATAATAATGCAATGAAACTTGAATCTTTCAATAAGATCTTGAGACAAAACAGCAATCAGCGCATCAGAAAACACCATCATCCCCGAGGATGAAGGAGGCATGACAGAGCAGGTCCAAATATAAGACCATTTTGTTCTTTGACGTTCAGGGAATCGTTTTGGAGGAGTGGGCTCCCGAAGGGTCAACGATGAATCAACTCTGCTACAAACAGGTTCTAGAAAAACTGCAGAAAATGTCTGAAGGGAGAGACCACAGTCCAGATGAAGAATGGTTTCGTTCTTCATCTGGACAGCACTCTCAGAAAGCAGTTTTGCCCAAAAACAAAACACAGAGCAAGATCACGCTCCCTTTTCACCTGATGGAGCACCGTGTGACTTTTTCCTTTTTCCTGAGATCAAATCTGAGCTCAAAGGAACGTGTTTTGAGTCTGAGTCAGAAGTTAAGAAAAGAACAACAGAGAGACAACTGTCTGAAGAAGACCTGCTGCACTGCTCTAATCAGTGAAGACCTGAATGCAGGGATGTGTTGATGTACAAGGAGAAGAGATTGAAGAGGAAGACAGAAATGTTTCTGTTCAATCAAATAGTGTTCCAGCTTCAGTCTTGTTCTTTAAAGCCAAACCTCGTATATATGCTCAGAGGGTGAACATGGCAGCCGGCAGTGAGAAGATGTTAAAGAGACCAAACAGACATTAGTTGTGGTGACAGTAATAGAAGTAAAATGTAAGAAAAACATTTCAAGACATCATAATAAAATGTAAAAAAGAGTTTATGAAGGAGAGTTATGTGGAAGCTCTGACATTGTGTGATTTGAGGACAGTCAGAATATCAGAGTGAGTCATCTTCAGATTTTTCTGGACCTTTTGGCCCTCAGCTCTGAATTCACTCTCACACATTCATCCTTTCAAAGAAAGGAGCCATGAAAGATGTGAGTCACTGTCTGTGTGTGTTCACACTGTCAGGCTGCCGTGAAGAAGAAAGGACGAGGTCAGAAAAGTTCAGGCTCTGTTTTCAAAAGAGTTTAACGGCACTGCTGTGCTCAAGGCTGAACGGTTTTGATCATCAAGAATCTGAAACATGGATTTATTTTCACCTTCTCATGATGGATCAGCAAACCATCAGCAGGACCAATACGCTGCACTCCAGATAAAACAGCACATGGGGAACAGAGAGCTTAGCGGTTGTGTCTGTCTGCCCCATTTGTGACTAAGTTTGATCAAATGCCCAAGTGTCAGTCAGAAGGTTGAGGGTTTGAGTTCGGGCTGAATGATTTCAGGAAAAGATGTCATTGCAATTTTTCTGGCAGATATTGGGAATTCAATTGAATTCATGATTTTTTTCAATCAAGCTTCAGTGCAATATTCACTCTGTGTACAGTACAGAGGGAAATCAATGATCAAAAGCTCATAACATTTTAGTTATCATCTAATATTGATGATAAATAATCTGTTTTCATTATTTAAGGGATACTCCAACTTCTACTCCTAAACAGAGGCTTTGTGTTGTTGACCTGCTCACCAGCACTTCTGTAAATGCAAATTGCTGCAAATGTGTAAAATAGTTGACACAACAGATCCTGGGTCAGTCAGGAGTGCTGCAAAGAATTGCAGCTTTGGCGATCACATGATTCAGTCGTCTGAAATTGCAATTTCGATCCAAAAACAATAAATCGTTCAGCCCTAGTTTGAGTCCAGCTCTAGCTGTCAGATATTCATTAGTCCTTGAGCAAGACTCTTAACCCGATGTTGCTCCCACTGCTGCGTCACTGATAACTGATTACTTAGACTAAAAAATAAAACATGTTGCAGGCGTCAATTTAAAAACAAGTTAATATTTGCAAAAAAACAGCAAAACATCTCAATGTCCTAACTTCATGTGAATCGGGGTTTGTACATTTTATGCTAGTTTATACTTAAAAATATCAGAAGTCTGAGTTTGGCTTCTGTTAGGTGTTTGACTTTATCTAAATTTTTTGGTAAATGGTAAATGGACTTGAGCTTATATAGCGCCTTTCTAGTCTTTTGACTACTCAAAGCTGCTTTACATCGCAGGTCACACTTACCCATTCGCTCTCACATTCACTCACTGATGGTTCAGAGTTTCTATGTTAGTTATCCATCAGTATCAGCTACCATTTTCACGCCCTTTCATGCCCATTTACACGCCACTGACGCAGCAGTGGGAGCAACTTGTCTTGCCCAAGGACACATTGCCATGTGTCGCCCGAAGCTGGGCTTGAACCTGCAACCCCCGATCACTGACCAAGCGCACTATCCAGCTGCGCCACCGACGCCCCAATCTTTTTGAAATAAACACGTTGCAGACTCTCTGCAGTCTGTGTTTTCATCTAAAAATGTGTAAAGATAAAACCTCTGACTGTCTCCTCGTCCTCAGGTGAAGAACATCCTGTTCCACTGTGTGAAGGAGGCGGTGAACTCCCTGAAGAGCGGCAGCTCAGAGGAAGACGAGGAGGAGGAGAACTCATGACGCCGCCTCGGCCTCGTCCACGCCTACCAGAGAGGGACACGCCTCCTGTCAGCACCTCGCTCACCCCGCGGCCCCCTCATCCTCACGAGGGGGACTGTGTGAGCTCACCAGGTGACACCCAGAGAGGCACGCCCACTTCTATCACCACCCTGAACCTTCAGTGCCAAGAGGAGAATAAAAAAAAAACTGAACGTGAGGGTCCGCTGAGCTGACGGGGATTAAACCGTGACATCAACAGAACCTTGACTTTGTGTTTTCATGGACTTCTGACACAGAGAGGACACGGGGAGCCTTAAAACGCCACTATGCTGCAGTCAAAGTGCACTACAAACCTCTCAAACCAAACTGAACTCCTCTGTAGTGGGACTGAAGGTGCGTCCTGTGGTTTCCATGGAGACGGTGCTCTAAACTTCACTCACAGGTCTGATGGAGACGCTGTAATCTGCCGTGGATTATAAAGGCCGTGAGGTTTAATCCCCGTCCGCCTCAGCTGCAGCGGCCCACTTGGACGGACGCTTTCGCCAACAATCACGACAGCATCACCAGCAGCCAGCAGCATCAGGACCCAAACTGTCATCTCTGCTGTTAAAAAATGAAGAAACATTCAAAAAAGAAAACACGAGGGGAAAAATGCAAAAGAAAATGTCTCAGATGTTTGAGCGAGCGAGCGTCGAGCTCCGCTGCTCCCTCGTTTGTCGTTCTTCTGTACTCTGTCTGTTCTCGTCCTTCTGTTCCTCTTCTATCTGTTGCTGTTTGAATTTTCTTTTCATACCAACGTTGTTTTATTTCCTCTGTGAAGATGTATTTATTTTATAGCTCTATGATATGCGATGATGTTATTGAAACAAAAGAAGCATTAATGTAAATGTGACCTGTACAGTTTCTGTTGTTTTTCTTTGCTCTGTGATTTTCAGTTGTTATACGGCTCTACTGTGACGGAGGACACACGCACACACACACACACACACACACACTCACTCTCACACACACATAATGCCTGTAACTTTGGGAAATGTCGATGCTCTACAGTCCTCATGCCATAAAAAACTTTTTTTTTTGAAAATGAACTGCCAAACTCTTGTAAAGACTGTAAAATTGTATTATGTAAAGAAAGAACAAAATGGCTTCTACTCCTCAGCATTTTATGAAAAAAAGTATTGCTGTAAAATTAATACATTTAGAAAAAAAGATGTAATTTATTTAAGAACAGAATGAATTGTCTTGTTTTTGTTTTGTTAAGATTTACTATGGTGAACTTTTGAAGTTAAAAAAAAAGAAATAATGAAAAAGTTTACTATAATGTGTAAATATATACATATATACATTCACTGAGGTATTTTTTTAAAACATGGCTTGCTTCAATTTTAAATTTTAAAGTGCAAGTGTTACATGCTTTGTACATTGAAGTTCAAAAGGGTTTTACATTTTCCATTAAAATGGATTTATCAAACATGGCGCTGGGTTTTTGTTTCTTAACAGATGATTTAGATCAGGGGTTCACACACTTTTCAGGGCTGAACGAGTACTAGTTAGCTAGATTCACGAGTCAGACACAGTTCATCTCCGCTAAGAGGATGTCATGAGACGTGTTTTCCGGTTTGGTCACATGACGGTCCACATAAATCCTATTGGGCTAAAGTTGAGCCTGTAAACAGAGCTTTCATTATTGAGCCAACGGGCGTGTGAGCTGAAGAGATGAGGGACGTGTCAAGCTGAAAGTAAACATACGATGGTGGAGGCACTCTGTAGCATCGTTAGCCTATCTATTACAAAATGAGGGGAATTATTCATCTCCAGACCGGCCAGTGCGGGAACCAAATCAGTGCCAAGGTAAGTTCATTGTAATGCCTTTTGTATCATATTTGATAAATTCTTTTATGATGCCTCTATCTAATCAATATGATCAACAAATTGCTAAAAAAAAACACCTGAATACAATCAGATAAATGATAAAAATGTCCTTAAATGGATTATAAGTTGCCAAAAACACCTAATATATCACATGAGATACAAAAAATATATATGTTAAAGCAGCACTAAGTAAGATTTTGGCTTTCAGCTCTCTAGGGGCCTCTATGGTCGTTGAGTGTAACTGCACTGTCGTGCACCAACGTGCATTTGTTGACTTACAGCGGTAGGAGAAGCGAGCCGACAGGACGTCCCAAGAGACAAATAAACCATGTGGACTGATGAGGTACAGTCTGATCATGTTTCTATTCGAATAAATAATCATGTACTTACAAGTCCATTAGTAGCAGGGCTAAATCAGCATTGGTCGGACATCCCTCCTCTTCTTTCAGCTCACGCCAGCGAGTGAACGCCGGGCAAGTGTTTATCCCTGTCCGGGCACTTAGCTTGTTACTCTCCAGCTTTCCTTTTTTTCGTCTCCTCCGATAAAACATTTCTTTTCTTCGGGTTTTTCGCTGCTTCCGCCATGATAGCAACTCTACGTTTGGCTCTCTTCTTCTTCTTGTTTAACGGCGGGTGGCATCCAACGTCAGAGGAGCATTACCGCCACCCACTATGCAGGAGTTTGAGCCAGAGGTCCCTATTTCCATTAGGAAAATGCATGCATATTTACTTTAAACTAAATTCTGTTCATTAAATCTGTTTTAAAAATTCATAAACTGCTTTATATTCTCCTTTTCCCAACGTTTAGCTTTCGCCTCGAGGGGGAAGTGAAGCAGTCAAAGCAGTAAAAATGTGTAGTTTTTTTAGTGTCAAAGTGTTCCTACCATCCACATCCAAGTTACTTAGTGCCAGTGAAGGTGGTACAGACCCCCTCAGACCATGGCAGGGTGTCATTCAACCTGTTGTAAGGTGATGTACCATCACAATGATGCTAGAAATATTCTAGTAGGGTGGAAAAACTACGTAGTATTGGTTTAAGTTTTAGGGAAAATTTGATTTTTTAGGGTTTCAATAGTGAAATAAACATTTCAGCTCCAAAAAATTAGAATTTTCTCACTATAATTTGTGTTTTCAGGCATTAAAGGGTTAATTTGTAATCTCAGTGTTCCCTACTTATGAGGAAAAAACATTATTCATGTCATCCAAACCGCTACGACTTTAGAATTGTTCTGCTGGGTGCTTAGCATCAAAATTTGACGTATTTTATACAAAATAACGATGTTAACAATGTTTAAATGATTGTCAAACTACTTTCAGACCGATCACATTGAAACCTCAAACCATTGGATATCTGTTGTCCTGATATTGCTGTTTTCGTGGCAAATTGGTTTAACCCACTATGGCTAACTGCTCCAGCAGACGTTACTGTGACGTGGTAAAAATGGGGTTAATGACTCCCTTATCTGTAACAAAACACCAGTGGTTCTGTGTGGTTCTAGATCTGTGAGCTTTCCTTGGCCTTTGCATACAAATAATTTAGCTGTTCATTACTGTTAAAGAGTGATTTCACTGGCGCCGGCTCAGTGAGGCCCACTCAGCAGTTTTCTTGGAGGGGCACCAGCACGTGTGTGAAGTAAGCGGCGTTGGCGGTTAGTCATGGCGTTGATTCTTCAAAGTCATAGCACAGCCTTGGGCAGCGAGACCGCGCGCACGGACTATAGAACGGCGGTAAGCTTCAGTCTGACTCATTAACTAATCAGCATAGTTAACCAATTAATATTATTGTACCACTGATGAAGTACAAATCAACAAAATTCATGAACGCATATTGAGTCACATTGACTAAGTTTATATAAATTGGATGCATTCAGTCGACCTTATTCTGATTTGTAGCTGGCTTTGTATTTTAATTTTACGTGGCAGCAGGCAGCAATCTCTGAGCAGTTCACAGCCATGTCCAGGCGTAAAGCTTTCCTGCACTGGTACACTGGAGAGGACATGGATGTTTCTGTGTCTCATGTTCTGATACATGGTATTTGCAATAATTAATACTGCTGGTTTTCTCAAATACGTGACTTATTAAACCCAGTACCCAATAAGTGAACAGGCCTAAAATTATAACTTGCAAATCTCGATTTTCAGTCAAACTGATATAATGCTTGATGATACAATGCTCAACAAATGTTGCTTAGAAAATACAGGAAATGACTTTTTTCCTTCAATAGACTACTTCTTAAAATAATAGAGCTAGTGGAAATTTTCTTGTGTTGTGGTTTTACTGCGTGAGACATGTTATTGGTTAACAATATTGGTTTGAATATAAATTATTTTATTGTACAGGGTCAGATTTTGACTAAAATGCAGGATCACATGTCAGAATAACAAGCCAAAAATTACCACACAATAGTAACAATTCTCTTCATAAATGCCTTCAATCTTTATTGAGGATATATGATCACACTTTTAACCTCTTAAACATCATCACACAGTACCAGAAAGTGATTACTCATCTGACCCGGAGCAGCTGCAGATGAAAACATGACATCCAAACACATCCACACAGGTACACACTCATATATCACACATAAAGCACTCTCAGAAATCTGTCTACACACAGGCTGTTTATGTGGCACTCCTTCACTATTATGAGCTGTAGGATCTGCAGCACTGACCCCGGTGATAACCAGAAAAGAAATGCATGCACAAAGGCTACCAGAGGGGAATGGTGCATTACAGACAATGGTATAAAGTACAATCTGAAGCCTGGTGTCCTGACTGAATGATTCAGATTTTACAGTGGATGTTTTCATGGTGAAAACAGTTATGTGTTCAAAAAAAGTGGTTAAAATGGGTTTCAATAGGTCCAACAAGTGGACACAGGGTCACAAGAGCGATTTGTTTGTAGTACCCTCAAAGTACTATTATTAAAATTCAGAAAACTGTAAAAATGCACACCTGTGTGAAAAATGAATGCCATAGTACTAAAATAACAAAAATATTATAAAAGTGTTTGAAGTGTTACAAAAGTGGACATGAGACCTCTAAGGGTAAATATAATCTTCAGTGCAGTGAATATTTAAAAAATACCAAGTCTGTGAGAATTAACTGATAATCCGTGTTATCAAGGACATGGCGCCCTTCAAAACTTTGATGTTTTTCCACAAAAATGACTTTTCAAGATTTTGGCAGATTTAAAGTTTTTTTTTTCAAAAGCATACTCCTTGGGATTTAATGCTAGAAAGTTGAAACTCCAGCCAAAGTTTACTTTAAAACTACTGTACTGTACAACTTTCTAATAGAAGGTTAACCAGCAATGTTGACGTTTTTCTCCGCCTTTGTAGTTGAGACCTTAAGGAAGATGATACCTAACAATCTGGCCTGGAGCTCAAAAGGGTGTGGCAAAGGTTGACCTTTTCAGTATTTACACCTCTGCCTTAAACCTTTCAGTGACTTTTGTTTGTCCACAAGCAGCCTACACATTCACCGGTCAAACATCTGTCGCAGTAGCCAGCCATCACAGAGATCGACTGGAGGGGTTGGCGGTGCACCAGGGCGTTGGTGCGACACGCTGTGAGGGCCTGTCAGTACCCTGCAGGGGTGCTAGTTATTCATTATTATTATTATTAATTATATTATTCTTGTTGTTGTTGTTATCATTATTTTATGGTTTTTATTTTTGTCCTACATAAGTTGGATAAAGTTCAGTTTTATCCCATATAGATAATCATCAAATCTCAGGAGTGCTGTTGATTCACACAGCACACATGCTGTGCCGAACATGCTGTTCTCCAGTTTAACCACAAGATGGCGCTCTTATAAAGGCATTCAGCCCACTGTGGCAACTGTTAGAGCTGAATACTCCAGTTTAGTCCAGTTACTTCAACTTAAAGCTGACAATTACACAGAGCTGTAACTCAGAAACGTCCTAGTTTAATATTTGGAGAAAAACATGGAGGATATAAGACATTCACAGGGTGTTTCAGGGTTTTTGTTCTCTCAGTCAGTCATTCCCTGCTCTGATTTCCATACTTGGAGTCTATTTATCAGATCACCAGTAAATTGTGTCCCAAAATAAAATGACATTTGAAAAAAATCACAAAAAAGAAAAAGGGAGGTTTTAAACTCTGCCAAATATTTATATCAGGCTCCATTTGACACCTTATTCAGCTTAGTTCTAACTCCAGAGGGTCCCTGTGGTTCCTGTGTCCAAGACGCCCCAGTGACGTCCTGGACTGCAGACCAGTGCCACTGACGTCCCACATCATGAGGACCCTGGAGAGATTTCTTCTGGAGCAGCTCCAAAGGTCAGGCCCCTTCCCTCTTCATGCTAAACAGAGACTACGTCCATCTGGACAGGCTGGACAGCTCTGTGAGGATCCTATCTTTTTCCTCCTCTTGAACAGTCTTGAACAGCGGTGGGTAACTGGCAGCTCGAGGGCCACATGCGGCCCTCCATCAATGCTGTCCATGTCCAAAAATCAACGGATTGTGAGCATGAAGGAAACATGACATAACCAACCAAATGTGATTTGTAATTTGCTGTTTTTGTGTATTCATATTCATTTATTTCTTATCAAGAGTGTCCAACAATTTGTAACAATGCGGCCCTCAGGTGGGGAAAAATGTGGCCCTCTTGATAATCAAAGTTGCCCGTCCCTGGTCTAGAATTATGAAATAAGGAGACATGAATAATAAATCTGACAAGACAGTCTATAGTTTTTTTTCAAAGTGTCTAATATTTGTTTTCAGTTTTCCAAATATATCTCCTGTTATATTTGCTTACTGACTCCAACAGAAGCAAAGAGTCTGTGTCTGCACATTTTGGTGGTTAATATTATGTAACTTGTCCTAAGTGAAGGATGAGTCATCAAAAACATTCAAGCCACAAAAAGCAGGATGAAAAGGGAGGAATTTCTGATGCTGTTTCCAATTCCAATGACGTTGGGACATTGTGTAAAACAGAATTAAATATGCAAATCCTGTTCCACTACTGTTCAATTGAATTCACTACAAAGACAAGATATTGAATGTACAAACCGATAAACTTTTATTTTCTTAAATATTCACATCGCTTGAGCTCATCCGAGGTGGACTGAGGCAAAGTGGAAAAGCGTGCTGTGGTCTGATGAGTCCACATTTCAAATTGTTTTTGGAAATCATGGAAGTCATGTCCTAAAGAGGAAAAGGACATTATCAGCGCAAAGTTCCAAACCAGCACTTTTGATGGTATGGATGTGTGTTAGCACCCATGGCATGGGTGACTTGCAAACCTGTGACGGGACCATTAATGCTAAAAGGTACATAAAGGTGTTGGAGCAAATATATGCTGCCATTAGAGTGATGAATTTTTCAGGGACGTCCCTGCTTATTTCAGCAAGACAATGCCAAACCACATTCTGCACGTTTTACAACTGCGTGGCTTTGCAGTAAAAGAGGGCCGGGACTAGACTGGCCTTCCTGCAGTCCAGACCTCTCTCATGGAAAACGTGTGGTACATTATGACGTTAAATATATGACCTTGGAGACCCCAGACTGTTGAGCAACTGAAGTCATACATCAAGCAAGAACAGGAAAGAATTCCACCTCCAATGCTTCAACAATTAGCATCCTCAGTTCTCAAAGGCTTGTTGACTGTTTTGTTCCAGGAAAGGTGATGAAACACAGAGGTAAACATGCCCTTGTCCCAGCTTTTTATGTGAGAGATGTAACAGGCATCAAATTCAAAATGAGTGAATATTGTTGTTTTAATCTTGTACAGTGTCCTTGAGTGTCGTGAAAGGCGCTTTTAAATAAAATGTATTATTAATATTATTTCTTGCAAATAAATTTTATCAGTTTGAGCATTAAATATATTCTGTCTTTTTGGTGTGTTTAATTGAATACAGGTCAAACATGATGTGCAAATCACAGTATTCTGTTTTTATTTACATTTTACATGTCGTCCCAGCTTCATTGGAATTAGGATTTGTAGAAACATATGATACCTAAACATCTGAGATCTTGTCTTTCATCTCTTCTTATACTGTCTATGTGTCCTTTATGGGTTTTTTTTTAAACATTTGTAAACCTTCTCACCTCCACACAGTTTTCCTGTTACATACTGTATGCCTAACATGATATGCCAGACGGACAGTTCCTGAGAAAGAGCCAGTCGAAAGTGTTTTCAGAGGCAGAACCAAAAACAACAGCAGCTGGTGATTGGACGATCGTCCTGCCAGTCACACTCATCACAGACCAATCATATCAAGCCACTGTATGACGTAGCAGCTCGACCCTGTTGTTAGCCGTTAGCTTAAACTACGTTTCAGTCCTCAGACTATCATCTTACATTAAATTATACCACACAGATGTATCACTTACTACTTATATGTGACATGAACCTCAGCAAAGACGATACCCACCAAGTTCTCCTGGTAAACTTCTGAGGAGAGTATATTTCGCCAGGTATTGTTGAGTAACCATGACTACCATAGACTAACTGGCATTGTTTGCGGATTTTCACATTCTCTCCCAGTTTCCCAGCTGTGATTTTGGGGCTTCCCGGCTTCTCTGATTTGATCGTCCATGAGGGCAACCAGCGGAGACACGATTAGGAGTTTGGAGTCCTTCCCGTCTTTTTCACAACCAGAGGAACCTGTTGGTAGATCAAACTCTTAGTGAAACCGATCGGCAGAAGAGCAAAAACATTGTTTCCCATAAGAAAAGCTTTAAGTGACGTTTTCTCCTCCTCTTTTAAAGAGGAAACTGAGTCAGTTTCTGATAAAACTGCAGATATTGCTGCATCCATGGAGACCGCTTCAGAGGCCGCCATTGTTTTCAAACATGCAGTCACTTCCCGCTGTCGTCACGTCTGCAGCTCCCGCCTGTTTCCCCCGGTTGGGTTGTTCAGCTTTTAGCTGAGTGAAGTTGAAGAGCAGGGGTGTCCAAACTTTTTACATCGAGGGCCACATAAAGAGGAAAACATGGACGACTGAGCCACTTGCTGCACCTCACTTTTAGTGTATTTAAGTTAAAGTTTTAGGGTTTAGGGTGGGTTATCACCTGTCAAGGGGCCCTTGTAACCCCGGGCTATCACTGGATTCACACCTAGTCAGGGCGAGAATGATGGCTTATCTTCACTGTCAGACACAAAACAAGAGTAAAGTGCAAGAATGTTGGTGCTTGAAGATGAATGTTGCAATATACTTTGTAAATGAGAGCTTGTGACAAAGTAAATATGGCAGAAAAATTGCATTATTGATGGTATTTGCTGCTGTAATCAAAATGTCTTTATTCATTCAGCTGTTTCAGGGGCCAATTCAAAATGGGCCGTGGGCCGCATTTGGCCCCCAGGGCCATAGTTTGGATACCTCTGTTGTAGGGGATTGTAGCTTGGCAAGATGGACCTGCATGATTTTAGACTATGAACCAGGCAGGTCCATCTGCTCTGCAAGGTTACTGAATGTTAACTTCAGGTTTAAAACAGACCCTCCAATCATGCACTGAACTCTGCCCCTGCTCAATGAGGTGAGCCTTTGACAAGCTGTAGTCTCATGCCTTTGTGTTTGTTGTCAGCATGTGTCTACCTGAATCCTGCTTCAGAAAAGAGAGACAGCTCTTCTCACACTTCTGTAGTGTTGATGACCACTATTTTTAATGCCCCTTTTCTAAACTTTGTCCTAAATAAAGTAGTGGGGAAGCTTAAAGAAAGCAGAGGGAGCTGCAGAAGTTAAGAAGGCACAGCACAGGGGAAGAGAGTTTGCTCACACAGATCACAATATGTGAAGCAATTAGACTGTATAATAATCAGCAACCTTTGACACCAGACCTGTCACAAATGAGTAGCAACTATGCAGAAGGAATCTGTGGCAGGCTAATTAACAGAACATGCTAATGAGATGATTTGTCCATGATGATGGCTGTGAACATGGAAGAGAATCAGGAGACAGGGAAGAAGCACTCAGCATGTATGGAGTGTGATATTTAATGATGATTAAGGATCATCTACTGAAAAATTACACAAGTGATATGTTGAATCAGACAGAAGTTGTAGTTATTGAATTATCGAAGAAAAATTTCTGTCACTGCAACAGGCTGCATTTTAAAAGTCTACTGTGGCTAAATTTCAGAACAAAACCTTTTCATTATCTGTAATTACCCTTGTGATTTTATTAAGAAAAAAAATTCTTGATGAAATCACATGGTGGGATTTGTAATTTTATGGGTTAACATAGACACTGTTCAGTCTATTGGTCTGTTCGGAATCTCCGACCTTTTTGGCTGCAAACTCCTAAGAAGCAACACCAGGGTCTCAGACCCCCAACTCTTTGCACCCTTAAGTTGTGGCAGACGTCTTGGTACAGTACCCTCTCTCTGGCTGAGTTAGTGAAGTTATGCCTGGAGTGGACTGATCAACATAGAGGGAAAAATAAAAACTCTGTAACAGTTGATGATACATTATTGATATCCTACATAGGGCAAAAATATTGGAAGGCTGACTTTTATTCTCCCATAAATATTTCATTGGGAGCTGTTGAAAACCAGAACCAATAAGCAGAACTGGACCCATAATCGATAACTCACGACTGCATCCTCCTCTAATCTACATGGAGTTGCTATTGGTGTTCATCATCAGCGTTCTGTTGTCATATGCCTTCATACATTTCTTTCTAAAGTCTTTGGGTTGCAGCCGTGCCAGCATCTCATCATGCACAGGCAAAAACACAGCCGAACTCATGTTCACATTTTTAAGGTAAATATATCAGGTGGACAAATATTATCAAAATACAATGTATTCTTTACAAAGGTACCCATTTACCTTTTTGACACTGCCAGCAGTGCTTAGGTGCAAACACATTATTGTTTTAGGACCTCTGTTATTACATTAATAGGTCAATACTTAGTCTTATATTAATGTTTCATGCTTAATCTGAAATGCTAACAGAATAATTAACAACGAAGATAATGTCTTTAAACTTTTATGTTTTGCTATTTTTTGGTATTATTTAATTTTGTTATAATTTGAATGTGGAAGTGGCAATAACGTCACATCCCAGGTAGACATGCTCCGGTTGTGAGCTGGTAAAGTAGCTGAAGATCGTCTGACTTCCCAGTGGGAAATTCCATCCAAAGGGGCGTTCCCAGTGACATATCTAAGTTGCATAGATTCCAAATTGTGTTGTATTTTGGGTAGTTTAACCCTTAAAGTAAGGTAATCACGAGGAGGGAACCACTGACTGCTACATATCAGCTAGCATCTGCCCCCAGATATTTTCCTTAAGGTTGAGGCATACAAGGAACATTATTGGCTATCATGTTTACAAATACAATGGGTCTCAAGCAACCTACTTCAAGTGTTTGTTCAGGTTTTTTGAAGTGGGGTTGCTAGAGGCCCCTGGCATTAGTAAATATGAGTGCCAATAAAGGAAATGCCAGCTTTGTATGTGAGGAGAGATATCTGTGAGCGGATGGTAGCCAGTACATTGCAGTACATAGGGCCGAAGAAGGCCTCATAATTAACCAACTTATAGGCTAAAACTACTCAAAAATAACATTGACTCGACAAGATGCTACAATAAGATTCTTTGCAGTGTAAGAGTGTCAGAGTGCTGGCTGCAGCAGGGAAAGGAAGCGGTCTTGGGAAAAAACTGATCTAAATCTAACTCTCCTGGATATTACAAAGATGGATTGCTCTTGTATTTATCCCAGGTGCATCACAAAGCAAAAGTAATGGCCAAATTTGTAATTTCACCGCATCACGTCTCATGATGTGGGCGTTCACTAAATTTGGCTTGTTGTTTTAAATATGGACATCAGGTCCCACCTCTCTGCAGTGACAAAGCGTTGTGTTTGCAGAGTCCATTTTACCGATGAGAACTAAGACACATGACAGCAGTTTGAAGGATTATTGAACTTATAGAGCTCTGATTAAAGGTTGAGAAGAAGCTGGATAACTAAGTCCTACTCGTTCATGGTTCTCGCGGATCCTTAAAAAGTCTTAAAGGCATTGAATTCATTATTCTAAAAATAAGGCCTTAATTTGCATTAAAATGTCTTAAATTGATCTTTAAAAGTCTTCAAAATGTTAACATAGGGTAAGCATAATTTTATGATTGACATTAGTTTCCAACTAAAAAAAAATGTAACATTAATTTTTTAAAATAATTTGTTGAATTTTCCGTGTCACGCAATCATGAGAGTGAACCAACAAAACAGTGATGTGTTTCGGCCGTGACATTCAGATGCATGTCGTTCATGTCGGACCTGTAGGACCGCATGAAAGTGCAAGTTTAATGAAAATTAGCTGTCCAACAAAGATAAAGGTACCAAGTGTTTATCTTACTTAGTTCTTATTTATTCATGTTTCTAATTTTATTACAACAAAACATGAACATCACAGTTTAACACTTTGGTAAAAACACACTTTTGTCACATTTAAGCTTTTGAATTTGGCCTAACTTTAATTTTTTCTCCAAGCAGCAGCCTTTTATCTGTAAACTCTGCAACATGTGACGCAGACTGGAAAATGTACACTTTTATTTACAGTTAAAAACATTTTTTTGTGTTTCAGCTTCTGTCAAACTAATGGAGCTACGGTGGCTTCTGGTTGCTTCCAGTCTAACATTTAATAATACCTTTATTATTGTGCACTTAACATTATTATAACAAACTAGGGGCTTGTTAAATTAAGGGGGATTCCAGGGAGATAAGACAAAACGGGAGGGCAGCAGGAGGTGGGCCTCAAATATGGGAGAAATCCGGGAAAAACAGGAGTGTTGGCAGCTATTATCTATGGAGCCCCTAAGGTGACACGGAGAAAAAAATAAATAAAACGTGCGCACGATATATTAAAACGTGCGCACGAAATAGTTATTCGTGCGCACGAGATAGTAAAACGTGCGCATGATATATTAAAACGTGCGCACGGAATAAAGCTATTTACCACGTTTTAACTTTGACGTCAGTTGTTTATAGACACACACAATGGAGAGAAGAAGTGAGCTAGTTAACTTTTACTTCCACCTCAGAATGTCATATAATGACAATCTTGCTGCTCTTGCCATGAGAGATGGAATAATCCTAAATTGGAGAACTTTGCTGCGCATACTAAAAGACAACAGGCTCAGCTGGCGGAAGGAGTACTCAGATTCAGTCAGTGTCCTGGCCTGGGATGTACAGGGGGGACTTGTTTGCTGCTACAGAGGCGAAGTTGTAGCTAACTTCGGGGCTAACTCCCTCCACCTTATTCAGTGGGTGGCAGCGAGACACAAGCTTTGCTTGAGTCTTGAAAGTTGTACAGCTTTTATTTAAGGTACTGATAAATAGCCTAAGGGACTGTACATACCCTGCACTCCTACATTCACAGACACAGCTAACGTTGGCTGGTGACTGGGATGCTTCAACCGAGCCCAACTGTCATCTTCTTCTTCTTCTTCCTCTTCGTTTTTACCGGCAGGTGACCACAATATTATGGGGCATTACCGCCATCTACTGATGAGCCCGGCTGTCTGTTGCCGCTTGCCTGTATAATTAAGTCGAGCGCAGGTTTTATCTTAAACGTGCACACGTTTTAATTTATCGTGCGCACAATTTATTTTTTTTCCCTCCGTGGCACCTTAGGGGCTCCGTAATTAACACTATGAAAGATGAAAACTGGGAAAACGTTCTGCACATCTCATGTGGCAACCAAAGCTTTCAATATAATGCAGTCCAGTCCAACACTGCAAATTATAACATCAGTAATTAAATGAATATCCTCTGATGGTGTCAATCCAAACTACACATTTTAATATTTGTAAAAGTAGAAATCATGGCAGAGCTGTTGTATTGGTCGCTTTATATTGTGCAAGTGTTTTTTTATTTTTGTTTTTTTTTTGCAAAAACAAACAATACAGACAAAGACTAAGACATATAACAAGACAGGTTACATAACATAAAAGCAGACTGGTTTTACCATTTGGGGGGGAAACCCAATAGACAAAACAAAATGAGAAACCAAACAAAACAATAAATAAATAAATAAAATAAAATAAAATAAAATAGAGCAAATTCAAAAAAGGGGGGTGCTGTTTTCTGTGTGTATGATGTGTCGGTTCGTGTGTGTGTGTGTTAATATCCAACAGAAAATATGAAAATGAGTGTGTGTGTTTTATCTTTATCAGAAAAATATTGTCTTAGTCAACACATTTTTTTTTGTTCTAAATTATCAGCCTATTTATTGCCACCACCCACACTCATAGCTCAATGAAGACGCCCCACCAAAGGACTGTGCAAGTGTTCTGAATGAAGTGTCTGGCGAGCTTATATTGTACGGTCTTCAGCTTTGAATTAAATTGTAAGTGGCATTAAAAAAGTCTTAAAAAGTCTTCAATTTAACTTGCCTTAAGCTGTAAGAACCCTGTCGTTACAGCAATGGGCCTCCAAGTTCATGGACATGAGCTCACAGTTTATTCGTCTGCACCACCAAGTAACTTGTGATCCACCCTGCTGCTCCATTCTCCATCCTTCTTTCTACCCAAGACTCCATCTGCAAAAGTTCTTCTTCTTTGTACTCGGTTCATAAAGACATCCTCTCGTACCAACAACCAACAGCCTATCACTTGAGCTAATTTTTAGTTCAGTTTTAGTGAAGTTAGTGTTTGTTGTTTCCTCTGACGACCTGACCAGCTGATGGCGGAGGGACACTGAACCCCTACGCCCCAGCATATTAAAGATCTAAAGTACTGATGTTCTAAACACAGGGGCTTTGTCGAGGAAAAGTTAAACGCTGTACAGATCTTACTGTTGCATCTTGTCATGCCAACATAGTTTTTTGAGTAGTTTTAACCTGCAAGTGGGTTACTTACGAGGCTTTTGGTGGCACCGTGTAGTGCTTTGCACCGGCTACCCTACTCCCCAAGGACAAAGCTCGCAAGTTGCTTTATTGGCACTCAAATTTGCTAGTACTGGGGTCCTCTAGCAGCCCCACTTCAAAAAACCTGAACTATTTTCAGTTTTTCCACCCTAATACAATATGTCTAGAGTCATTGTGATGGTACATCACCTTACAACAGGTTGAATGACACCTCTGTCGTGATCTGAGGGGATCTGTATCACCTCCACTGACACAACTTTGATGTGGATGGTAGGAACACTTCCACACTAAAAAACTACAAATTTTTATAGCAGTGACTGCTTTATGGCATACGTCACTTCCCCCTCCTTCCCAATTCGTTTAAAAGATGAAAGTTGAGGGAAAGCTAAACGTAGAGTTGTTATCGTGGCGGAAGCAGCGAAAAACCTGAAGAAAAGAAGTTTTATCGGAGGAGACAAAAAAAAGAAAGCGGGAGAGTAACAAGCTAATTGCCGGGACAAGGATAGACATTGGCCCGGCGTTCACTGAGCTGAAAGACGAGGAGGGATGTCCAACCAATGCTGATTTGGCCCTGTTATTGTTGAACTTGTAAGTACATGAGTTGACAACAGCTGATGCATGAAAAGTGATTTATTCCAAAAGAAACATGATCAGACTGTACCTTATCAGTCCACATGGTTTATTTGTCTCTCAGGACGTCCTGTCGGTTCGCTTCTCCTCCCTCTGTTTGTCAACAAATGCACGTTGGTGTGAGGCGCTCTGTTTAACAACAGTGCAGTTACACTCAACGTCCATAGAGGCCTCTAGAGAGCAGAAAGCTGGAATCTTACGTAGTGCAGCTTTAAATTAGACCAACAGCTGGCAGATTTTTGTTCTAGAAATATTTATTGAAACTTATTCGCTACCCTAGATGATATGGAATCGTCATCAATCGTCAGAACTGGAATTGGACGATGTCGATGAAGTCCAAGTGGTACCCTACCCCCCATGGCCCATGCCGGCTTGTATCTGGTGTAAAACAGGACCAGCAGGGATTCATTAAGTCATCGAGTGTTTGTAAGGTTAGGACAGAGAGCTTCATTTATTGGTGTTTAGTCTATTTCCTCCAGCTGAACCATCATCTCCAGATTAAACCCTCTGTTTGTTTTTTCTTCATGAGGTGACATCAGTTAGCAGCGCTGATGGACACTTGCTCTGTTTTTCTGCCCCATTTTGTGTTTTCTCTGAGCTGATGTGTTTGCTTTGAGAAACTGGAGGTCACGTGCGCATTTGTGTGTGTGTGACAGAGATAGAGACAGTGCTGACATGACTAATGCTGGGATCAGCTCCATTCATACTTCCAAAGCTGAACTGGAAACAGACATATTATGGTCCATTATATAAGCTGAAACTGTGCCTCCTGGCCCTGTGTGTGTGTGTGTGTGTGTGTGTGGGTGTGGGTGTGTGTGTGTGTGTGACAGGTTAACTGGAGTACACTGAGGCAGAAGTTCAGCTCTGAGTTCAGACGGAGGTCACTCTCTCTCTCCTCCCGTTCCTCCTCTCCATTGTTTTCTCTCTCCCTTACTTTTTACATTTCTGTTCAGATTTCCTGTTGCTTTAATTTTTAATTTCTTTTTCTTTCTCGCTTCGTGTTTTTATGTCAAAAAATCCCCTTCAGCTTCATTATCTCCCATCGTTATCTTTCTCTTTTACTGTTGAGGGGTTGTTAATGCTTGTTTTCAATCCCAATCAACCCTCACTTGTTGTGTGTGTGTTTGATACCCTCTCTGTCAAAGTACAGCTAGAGGAAGTGTCTTCAGGGTTCAGCTGTAGGTCACCTATAATGTAACTCCACCCACAAACACAGAGAGGCTGTTTTCACACAGTCACTCCTGACAAATACACAGAACAGTTCAGGACAGCCTACATATAGGTGTAGATTAAAAATGAAGACACTTCCAGTGTCATACATATCAGGGGTTTTCAATTTAAATTACACTGGGTCCAGAAAATTTCCCAAAGCAAAGTGATCTGTGATACTAAAAAAGTTTGGAAATGTTATTTCGGTCGTTCTTATCTCCACTTTAATAACGCCACTTGGAAAAGCCCTATTAGTCACTTAACAACAAGGTACAATTTGTAAGGATTGTGCATTCACAGAATGAACTTGTGGGTAGTGCCAATAAATTCTCTTGAGAGCTAGCGGTTCCTCAGTGAAGCAAGGCTGAGCAATCAGTCCTCTTGGGTCTGTTGTCTTCTTGGGATGCCACCTCGCCGTCCGTCTTTGACTTGCCCAGTCTAGAGGAAATTTACGTTTGTGTATTTCAAGTATTTGAAGTTCTTGTTTTGGGGATTTCGATGCCAAAGCAGTTTTATTTTCATACTTATGCTAAAGATCTGGCTGGTGTCATGGGTAAATGTATGTTGTGTTGTTAAATATGGTAGCTGGTGTTAGCAGGCATATTGAGTGACTTAAAAAGTTTTATGTTTTTGTTTCTTTGAAAGTTTGGATTTTTACTAAAACCTTTTTACTAAAAAAAAGTCAGCAAAGACAGCATAGATTTTTTAAATAATCGTTTTAGTATATGAAGGGAACCTGCTGCAACATTGCAGGCCTCTTTTTTTGTTGTTTCTTGTAATATGATGACTTTTGTGATTTTAAACATCAATATGTCACCTACAAAAAATCCTCAGAAGATCAATTATTTTACATTTACCTGAGTTTTAACTCAACTTTCAAAGTGTTGTGCTTGAATATGATGATACAGTCCACGAGGTTTGGGTGACAGAACAGACCTCAGAGAATAATGGTCGCCCATTACGCAGCACAAAATATGAATGAGCTCACTGGTGTTAGCAGGCGTTATGTCTGTAATATTTTTTCATTTATATTTCAGTTTGTGACATATCTGATAATCCTGATCAATCCTGTTAAAACGTTTTGGCGGTACTCTTGTTGGTTTAAATATCTGTTGTGACCTTAATAACCACAGACTCAGGAGGCCATGGGTCACCTGTCAATACAGTTATTTGTCAAACTATAACACAGAGTCTTGTCCTAAATGTCTGCAGTGTTTGCACCATTGGAGTGTTTTAAAGCAGCGTAATTGTGAAGCAGCAACAGAAGGTAGGTGGTAGAATTGAAATAGTCCAGTCAGCAAAACTTAAAAAAGCAGCAGTTTATCAACATCCAAGAAAGAACAGGGAGAATGTTGCAAAGTGTGACGTTATCCCAAGACAGGTTGGTGCAGAGTATGACGTCTTGGGCCAAAAACAGTTTTCCCCTGTCCACAGGACACCTTTAAATGGAGTGTTTAAAGTTCTTCACCTTGGCAGGAGCTTTTTAGTGACCTAAAACTCTGTTGATGTGTGGATAAAGCTTTGACTTCTGCTGCTATATATTCAAATAATAGGATCAGGATTTGGCCCGAACAGCACGGATCCATCCTGCTTTGTATCAACAGTTCAGTAATGGTGTTATGGTGCTGCACACTTTAGGCCACTTAGTGCCAGCTGAGCATCATTCAAACCACACAGCCTACCTGAGTATTGTAGCTGACCATGTCTGTCCCTTTATGACCACAGCATACCCATCTTCTGAAGGCTACTTCGAGCTGGAGACAATCTGGTTTACTAAACATGACAATCAGTTCACTGTACTCCAGTGGTCTCCACAGTAGAACAGATCTCAATCCTGGGATCTGGTTGAACGGGAGATTCGCATCATGCATGTCCAACCTGCAAATCTGTGGCAAATGTGTGATGCTATCACATCAACATGGACCAGAATCTCTGAGCAATGTTTCTAGCACCTTGCTGAAGGTGTGCTGCAAATGTAGTTCTTAGGTCAAAACAGGGTCCAACCAATTACAAGCAAGTTCATATATATACATGTATATTTCACCTCTGTATGGCAGAACCAAGTGGGAAGCATGAACATAAATGTTATGGTTTATAAAATAATAATATATTTGAGAGCTTAGCATATGTTATTACCAAAAGCTGCAGAACTGCAAACATTACAACACTGAGTCTCGCCTATAAGCAATGGACCTCATACAAGGTGAGGCCAGTTTATTAACAAATCACTGGTCTGCTTTGGAAACTGATTTTTTGAATTACAAAAAATTATACGATATGTTTAAGTTGAGCGCTTGCACCGCCTTTGATATTTCCCAAACGTTTTAAAGACACATACTTAATTTTCACCTTAATATTGCGACATGTCTGTCATGGTTGGCCAGCTCTTATTAATTTTTGCTTCAGTTTCAGAGAATTTCTCAACCTGATGTTCATGATTTATTTTCCTCCTCATGATCCCCTTAAATAGTTTCAAATCTCCGTCATTCGAGTTGAGCTTTGGTGTGTGGTTCTTAGCTCTGTGACGCTTACATGTACTTTACAGGGAGTGTGTGTCTGAGTGCTGCAGTGGTCAGTGTGTACAAACAGAAGCCGGTTTTCAAAGTGAGATTAGGTGTCATAAATCGAGTGTGTCGACAGCAGGCAGCCTGCTGCTCCTCCCAGTCTGACGCTGAGCAGAGACATCAGGACAGGATGCCCCACAGGTATGAAAACACGTCACAGCTCAGAGACAAATGTGAGGGGCTGTTAGAGTGACAGACGTTCAGTTTGTCTGCTTTAGGTATGAACCGACATTAAAGGTGTGCTGCATATTTATTTCTCTACTTTTATCCAAGCCATCATCTTCACACTCTGGAGAGCGACAGAGGGCTGTTGTGTTTTTGTTTCTTGACTAAAAAGTCTGAAAAAAGTCAGCAAAGATGAAGCATAGATTTTTTAAATAATTGTTTTAGTTTAATATAGTTAAGATATCAGTCATTATTGTGTACGAGAGGAACCTAATCTTTTCCCTGAGATTGATGTAACATTGTGACATAATAGATATAATGAAATTTTCAACATTAATGTACCATTTAAAAAAAGTCTTAACCAAATCAGTTATTTACATTTAACTGAGGTTAAATCAAACTTTCAAAATCTTGAGCTCGAATATGATGACACAGTCCACGAGGTTTAGGTGACAGAACAGACAGCCGTCAGAGCATAATGGTGGAAAATGTGAATGCGAAACAGCAGAGATGTCCAAACTTTTTTATTTCAGGGCCACAGTCTCAGAAAAATAAGTGTGACTAGGCCACTTTGCTGTAACTTGTTTTAATGTGTAAAACTCGAGGATTATGGGATGGCCAATCAGATTTTATGTGGATCTGGGTGACCCTGGGTAGCCCTGCGTGAAACTGCAGAAGTTTGAATGAGGCTTCATTTACAACTTTGTCACCAGAAACAGAAGGTTTTTTCTCAGCATTTTCTAAAGCGCTCTACGTTCACACAGACATGATGTGTAAACATTGTGTGTTCACACGGATCCGCGAGAACGACTGAAACCGCTGTAGCGTGCATGCCAGGCTAGTAGTTGGCGGTGTAGGTTTGTAGTGAAACAGCGGTGATACAACACGCGTAATCTTTCTGGTGTTGATGCACTAAGACTCAGTAGTTCGTTGTCTGAACAATAAATCTTTGTGTATATTTTTGTCTGGATAACAAACCGAGCACAGTAAGCAGCACACATGTTGCTCGGTAGACGGCCGAAGCTGTTGTTGTTGTTGTTCTTAGGTGTTCGCGCAGCCTTCATGTGAAAGAGTACAGCACTGCACTGATTCTTATTTACCGGAGACGGATATGAAAACGTTTTCAAAACTTTTAACTCTGGACCCTGGTTTCAAAAGTTTGTGGATTCAGGCACTCTGGGCCCCGTTCTCGTGTAAACAGAAGGCACTAACGCAAAGAAAAGTCTGCGTTTTCATCAGTTTCCATTGTCGTGTAAACGGGACCTAAATGTTGGTACTTGAGAATCCACCCATCCATCCATCATCTATGCTGCTTATCCTTTTTGGGTTTGCGGGGGGGCTGGAGCCCAGCCGACATTGGGCAAGAGGCAGGGGTATGCCCTGAACCGGTCGCCAGCTGATTGCAGGGCCACATAGAGAGACGAACAACCATTCAAGCATGTTTTTGGTCTGTGGGAGGAAGCCGGTGTGCCCGGAGAGAACCACGCATGCACAGGAGGAACATGCAAACTCCACACAGAAAGGCCCTGACCAACCAGGGTATCGAACCAGTGACCTTCTTGTGTGATGCTGGCGCTTGAGGATGGTTAGCACTTTCTGTTATGTAGATTGAGACTGTACAGGTAGATCATATGAACGCAGTGTATGCTACTGGCTCAGATCTGGTTCCTCTCTATTTATTAATAAGGCAAAAGCTTTTTATCCTTTTTTGAAATTGCTGGGGGCCTATTAAAAATATCTTGTGGTGCAAAGTTGGCCCTCAGGCTATAGTCTGATCACCACTAAGACACAGAAACAGAATGGACATAGCAGGTCCTGCTTTCCTGTCCAGCAGCCTTCATGAATTGCTCCGAGTTCTCATGGCAACACTAGACACTCTACACCTCTCATGGGAAGCAATGGCCATGTAAAGGCCCGTCTCTGTCTTCGAAAACTCAAGGAAATATCTGAGATAATGTTTTTATTCAACAAAACATCTGCCAGTTTAGTAAAAATGAATTTTAAAAAACAATTTCCAATTTTCTTGAAGTTTTACATATTGCATTGCAGAAAGAGAGAAAGACTAAAACAGCTCATAGAACTTCACAAATAAACATTTTGTGAGAGTGCTCATTTGGTATCAATATTTCAGGAAATTAATCGATACCAAAAGAGTACTCATGACTCGATACTGATGCTCACAGCCCTACTACAAGCCCCATCTGTCCAGTCCCTGCTCCATTCATAAGGTTCAGCCCCTGAAGCTGCTTGAAATGTTAGAATAATTTTATTTTGGATCCTTCAAAGGTTCTGATACCCAGAGAGAGGTCCACCTCCAGGTTTGGAGCTCGTATGAACCTGTTTTGACATGCAGACAAACCTTCTAGAGTATCCTGAAGAAATGTGTTATCTCCATCTGATTACCGATCAAGTGTTTGAAGTCAGGTTGTAATGGCTTGTTCTGTGTGTTTGTGTTGTTGGGGGAGGGTGGGTGATGTGTCAGAGGAGGAGGGGGGCGGCAGAGGTAACAGGGTAATGGGGCAGTGGGCGTTGGATGTCGGGTGGGGGGTTAAGACGACGTGGAGAGGGTTGGGGTAAGATTGGGGTGAAGGTTTAAGTTGAGGGCAGAGGGGAACGAGAGGAGAGGAGGCGTGTGTGAGGGTTTACGTGAAGGGCAGACTGCCTGCGTGCTTCTGTCCTCTGAACGACCTCCTCCACTACACTTGAACAAGAGGCTCCATCTTAACATGTGTTTGTGCGTGTGCAGCAGAACAGGTGAGAGCATCATGCGTGACAGCTGTACAGTCGGCTCCGGAAGTATTAGACCGTCTCTGTCTCCATTCAGTCAACCAACGAGGTGGATGTAAAGTAAAACAGTTTGATCTTCAGGGCACTCGTTCAGCTCTACTGTGAGGGTAATTCATCACAGATCAGGCTGCAGAAGAAAGCAAGAATAATTCAGAATCATACGGTCGTCCATAAATGTATTTTCTGAGTGAGAGTTTGAGGGCACCAAGTTAAAAAAAAAAAGCACCTTATTCAGTTATTTATTTTATGTTTAATTGTATAGGGACAGTGTGAAGCAGGAGAATGTAGATGATGGGCCTTTGAAAACATAAAACACAACAATAAATACTTTAAAAACAACATGAAACAAATTCAATAGTTAAAGACAGAATAAGAGTTATTTGGTGATGATTTAAAAATCTTACAGAGTTGACTGAAAGTACAGACACAACTTAAAAAGAGTTATGTTTTGTAAAAATAATTGTGAATTTTAATATTTGTATGCCACTGTTTCATTCCTATCATGCATCATGGTCTTAATCAGTTGCAGCCATTTTTGATGCTTTTTTCTGCAGCGTAACATCGTGACAGCTACGGAAGAGTATAAGGGCCATTTTAGATGGAAAAAATAATTTTCGGCAGGTTTCGATTAAAGTCAAAACGACGAGAATAAAGTCAAAATTTTGAGAAAAAAGTTGAAATGTCGACAATAAAGTTGAAATACAATTTTGTGATAAAAGTCAAATGATGAGATTAAAGTTAAAATGTTGAGAAAAAAGTCGAAAGTTGAGAACAAAGTCAACATACAATGTATTTTGACTTTTTTCTTGGCATTTCCACTTTTATCACAAAATTGTATTTCGACTTTATTCTTGTCATTTCAACTTTAATCCTGAAATTTCGACTTTAATCTCAACTCTCCCAAAATTATTTTCTCCATCTAACATGGCCCTTATACTTTTCCGTATGACAGCTCATTGAGGACAAGCTAAATTTATGTTTTCTCTGAACAGATCAGGAAAAGTAATGAATTCGGCATAGATAGATTTTATAATGAATAAAATAGATAGATTTTTACAAAATGAATGCAATGTGTAGTAAGAGTAAGCTCCTTTGTACTTATGCTTTTAACACAATTGAATTTTGTTTTTCGCTTAAACTTTGAATATGAAAATACTTTTATGTGTAGGGCATGTTTTGTCATTTTTTCCTCAAGAATCAGTGTTGTTTGTTTAAATATCAGACATGATAAAATAAAATATTATAATAAAAAATAAAAAAGTGGACATACATGAAAAAGGCCAGAAAATATTAAAAAATTATCTAAATTTCCAATAGAAGAAATTTAATAATGTTAACTTATAAAATTCTTATGAATGAAATTTAAATATTTAAAATTGTATATTTTCATCCCTTTCAGTTTCTCTTACATACCACAAGCCCAAACAGAAAACAAAGAAATGATGAAAGAGCACAAGGGTAAAGTTTATTTTTATTATTTCACAATCAGGGGCATTTCATTGATTAACATTTATACTGAATTGAATACATTTTAATTTATTTTGCCGAAAATGCAACACAGAAGACCCCATGTCCCAAAATTGACATGTCAGGTACAAGCCAAAATTTACTACCTATTAAGATAAACTGTCGTTAAAATTAAATATTTTGGATTGCTTACATGTTAACCTTTTCACTGCCACTTTGAAAACACAAAATTTAGTATCTTTAAATGGATTTCTTTTTTCTTTTCTAAAATAAAAGAGCCTAGGGGATTTTTTGTGCTAGATCTCTCAGTCTTGGACATGTAATTGATTAACAAGTGTGTTGATTTGAATCCATTTTTCTTTTTGTGTAGGACAGACTAAGTCAGTGTTTTTCAACCTCGGGGTCCAGTCCCCACGTGGGGTCGCCTAGAATTCAAATGGGGTCACCTGAAATGTCTACTCATTGATTAAAAAAAAATTAGGCTACTGATAAAAATATTTTTTAACTAATTATTATTATTTTTAAAATGAAAACACCACACACAATCTTAAACAACTGTATTCTATACTTTCACTTTCTCAAATATAAATGTAGTTCAAACAAAATGCAGCATTTAAAAATATCTGAGCTGGCGCAACTTGATTGAGGCCGCGATCACGTGACTTTACAGTGACTGGTGCTTCAGTTCCCTCACTTTAGCTTAACACACAAACTGGCAGTCAGTAGGAAAAAACAACATAACAAACCTCCATGGTTTGTACAGTATAGCAAACATGATGAAAAACTAATTCTAGAATAAAAATGTCTCTGGGCTCCCCAGAAATCTGTGATGCCAAAGTGGGGTCACCGACCAAAAAAGGTTGGGAACCACTGGACTAAGTGAACACATCAGAGAAACAAGCCAAAATTATAACATAATAAAATACATAGTCAATTAATTTGTTTTAAATCTTTTAATTAATTTTAGTTTTTCAAAAATATAATCTAGGAAGCTGATGATTTAAACATTTATGGATAATTTTAAGATTAGGAAAGTTGTCAAAGCTTAAGATGTTCATGTTTTTCCGTACATAACCTGATTGGTCTGTCTTAGATTTTACTTACTTGGTTGTGGATCATCACTTGGTAAATGCTGCTTGCACAGTAACTTGAAAAAATCCTGGAGAGCATAGAGTTTTGTTGTGTATTTCCACATGTAATTAAACAAGAAAGAGGGCTGCATGTGGCCTCTGGGCCGTCAGTGATAAAGCTCTTTAGAAAATCTTACCAGCCAGTGTGGAGTTTACAGGGTAAAACACAACAAAAACACAATAAAAGAAACCAAAACAAAGATGACTGGTGCTATTTAATCAATCCAAATCAAAAGCCAGATTACAAAGCTGTGTAATTATTGAGACTTTTTTATGATTATTCTGGCAGTTCTAGGTGCCGATCATTAGTCACTTCACAAAGTAAACAATGCCAGCAGTCGTACATACACACATGCAGACGCACACAGACACACCTGCCGTTCTGGGCGGACAGCCATTGAGCAGACTGCCTGTTTCACGCTTCACAACGTTTTACCGGAACATTCTGCAGGAATCTGACTCCAACTGGCAACGAGACCAGAAGAGACAGGTGTGGTGGAGAGTGTGTGGGTGGCACTGTGAGAGAGACAGAGGCTGTGGTTACTGAGAGCATGAGCCCGTGTGCCTGTGCCGTGAGTTTATGATATAATGTGTCACACACTCAGACTGATGAAACTGAAGATGAGTTTATTTTCAGACCCTTCAGTCCTTGTTGATCCTGCTGTCTTCAGACAAAACATATCAGATTTACAAAGCTGCTGACTTTCAAACACAAGGTAACTTCACACAATGTTATAATATATGATCAATAATCAATGTCAGCACAAAAACTGGCTCAGTAAGGCTGGCCACTCTTTAGAGGATTTTGTGCCTGATCCACGCCCCAAATGTTCAAACAATCCTTGTCATGCCAGTGAAGTCATTTTACTGCTCCTGAATAAAGTTAATGTCAAATATGTTTGATATTTGCACTTTAACTCTTTGACTTCCACATTTAGAAATACATTTGCAGAAAACTATTTGTTGGGTTATAGGTTGACATATCTGTTCAGGGTTATTCTGGGCATGGATGGAATTCTTTGATTTCTTCAAAAATTATATATTTTTTTCCATATAAAGACATCACAGAGAGCAGAATTTGTTAAAATAACCTTTCACCTTGCTCTTACTATGTGAGTTTTCTGAGAAGCTGTGCAGCACAGAGTTGCTTCCATATTTTTTCAGTTTTTAGACAATGATATTTATGTATATCAACACTCCCCAGTGGATATAATTAGTGTTACATACACTATTTAAAGAGGTGAGAGAGGATTAAAAGCAAAAGATAGGTTTAGAGAGTTCTAAATACAGCAATATAGCGGCAAAAAAAAAGTCTACCGTGCAGTCACAATGCCAGTCGAAGGGTTAACTTGGTGCTGCCTTTGAGGGACACTTGCAGTAGCCAACTAGAAGTGCTCCTATTGGAGAAACATCCACCCAGAGTGTTTTCAACATTGTTGGGCAATTTATTATCCAAAACGTGGAAAACGGCTTTATCATGCAGTGTTAACAAATGCGTGAGAATATTCCTGGATATACAACCGTATTCAGATCACCATCAAAATATTATCACTTCTCTTGTGCCATGACCATCATTCCTTAAAAATTTCATCAAAATGTGGAAAACTGCTCTAATCTGCAATGTTAAGAAATATTTTTTAAATGGAACTGCGGCTATATTTGTATCCCCACTAAAATCAAATGACTTTTCTCTTGTGCCATGACTGACATTTCTTGAAAATTAATCAAAATCTGTTGAAATCTCTTTGTGTTATTAGCAAAAATGTAGAACACTGCCTTATATCACAATAATAACAAATCCTTAAAAAAAACCTCCTGGATCCCCACTGATATTCAGTTCAACACCATGGCAAACATTTCCAGGAAATTTCATCCAAATCCATTGAGAACTTTTAAAATCCTTGGCAAAAATGTATAAAACTGCCCCATCTCCAAATGTTGTAAAAATTCCTAAATCTGCAACCCGATCAAGTGACTTCTTCATTTTGTGCTGACCAACACTCCCAGAAAATTGCAAGTACACAAATCCTTTGAAAACTGTCTGGATCCACATCCATATTCAGATCAACAAAATCAAATCACCTCGACCTTGTGCCATGACCAACATTCCCTGTAAATTTCATTCAAGACTTTTTGAAGTCTTTAAAAAAAATGTGAAAAATCTCCAGCCATTGAAATGTAGGAATAAATCCTGGATCTGGATCTGTATTCAGATTGCAACTAAAACCTATTGATTTATCCCTTGAGCAACGGCCACCAGCACCAGAAAATTTAGTCAAATCTGTTAAGCATTTTTTAAGTTTTTAGAAGAAAATGTATAAAATTGCCATGTTAAAAAAAAAGTCCTGGATCTACACAGTTCTAATTTAATGCTATACTGAATTATTAACCCTTTAAAGCCTGAAAACACAAATTATTGCCAGAAAATTCTAATTTTTTGGAGCTGAAATGTTTATTTCATTTTCTACTGAAATCCAAAAAAAAACTGAAAATAAAAATTTTGATAAAATTTAACATGTATATTTAGTGTCTCATTTGATACGTTAGGTGTTTTTGGCAACTGATAATATACTTGAGGAAATTTTTATCATTTATCTGATAGTATTCAGGTGTTTTTTTTTAATAATTTGTTGATCATATTGATTCATTAGAGGTATTATAAATGTATGTTTAAAAAATGATACAACAGGCTTGAAGGGGTTATACACAGAATGGACACTTGTCTCTAATTTATTTGGCCCGCACAGCAGAGAAAATCAGCATACGCTCATTAACAAAATAACATGCAGTCTCATTCATAAAGATGGCCACTACAATTCTTTTACAACAAATTAATACTGACCAGAAAGTTCAAGCACATTCTAAATTTATTTTAAAGGTCTAGTCCTGGTGTGTTTGACCATTTACATGGTGTCTTGGGTGTCTATTAAGCAAGAATTTGATTCAAATAAAAACCTTGAAAATTTGTGCCTTTGGGGGATCAGATGTAGCTCCTTTTCCCTCCCCTTTAGAAACCCTCTGATCTGGGGGGGGGAAGTACAGGAGGCCATGAGCTTTGCACTGATTAGCTGCCCAAACAATGTCTGATTGGAGGGGTGACAGGCCGTGCTGCAGACTATCAAAACAGTCATGGCAGCTGCTTTGCAGAAAACACACATGTAGGTGGAGGCTGTATAGCTATGACATCATAAATCCCAGGAAGTGAAAAACAGAGTGTTTTAAGGGTCATTTTCTTTAATGGGGCATAGCGCATTTTGAGCTGAGACATTAGTAAAGGTGTCAGATTCTTCTGCTCCCTTTCTAACAACATTGAAAGCAAAGAAAATTTATTTTGCAGGGCATGAGACCTTTATCATGAAGGAACAGCTGCTTCACATGCTCAAATGCTTTTATTCTGAGTCCATGTAAATGGGAATTTTAAAATTCAAATTGGATTGATTTCAGTCAGACTGAAGAAAAATTGCTCATGTAAACATTGCTACCGGCCCTTCTGGCTGCTGTTGAATGTCAGTCAAAATCCTTCTTTCTGTTTGCTGTTTCACAGGTGAAATCATTTATTCACCCCATCTGTAACTGCGGTCACTTTCACATCGAGATCATTTGGGAAAGTTGTCTTGATTATAAGTGGGTTTCTGTGTTTGCAATGGGTAGAATGTATATGAACACAGCAAACAACCGCACCAAGCTCGTCCAAAGTAGGTGGTCTGCGCTCGCTTCCAGTCGCGTCCTGGAGCAGTTTGTTTGCAGTGGGGACACCATTGACCCAGCAACTGACAAACAGGGTGCTAAGTTAACTCTTCACACTGCTGTAGTAGTATAAGCAGCAGTAGCATTAACTGCATTATGGCTGTGACAAAGTACTTAAATGGACTTCAGCTTATGCCCCGCTTTTCTAGTCTCCATGACGACTCAAAGCAGCTTCACACCACATGTCACATCTACCCGTTCACTCTATGTCAGTTGTCCATCAGTATCAGATAACACTATCACGCTCTTTCATAGCCAATTACGTGCCACTAACGTAGCAGTGACAACAACTTGAGTTTAGGTTCTTGCCCAAAGACACATGACAGCCAAAGCTGGACTTCAACCTGCAACCTTCCAATTGCCAACAGAGCGCACTATCAGACTGCGCTGCTGACACCCCTACTCTCAATAACAATGTTTTGTATCCCACAGTCAGTGTCTGTGCTCAGGCACAACAGGCAACAGGTTAACATCACTCACTGTCTCATCGGCAGAGCCATTACAGGACGCAAACACGTGTAGTTCCCAGAATTTAGTTCAGCTCCTTAAAGCAAGAGAAATCATCATTTTAAAGCTGCTCTCTACTTTTCTGCAACACTAGCGTTTCTCTGTGCACACTTCCACAGGTGTTACAGTGTAATAATTTACCATGCTATCTGGTGTCCCCTGTGGTTCGCGAAAGGCCAGTGGTGGACAAAGTACTCAACTCCATTACTCGAGTGAAAGTATAGATACTCCTGGTCAAATATTACTCCAATACAAGTGAAAGTTGTTCAGTCAATTTCTTACTTAAGTACTGGAGTACCTGCTTTCTGAAAATACTGAAGTATTAAATTATATTTTCATTCTAATGTCAGCAGGTTAAAATATTGTTGCCACAATGAATTTACAGAACCTAATGACTGAAACAACCTACTGAAGCATTGACCTGCTTATAGAACCTGCAGAATAAAAAACTTGTAAAATATGCTACTAGGCCCATAGAAATGGTTTTTGAAACACGATTGAATCGACAAAAGGACAACCATTGCTGTTTTCTTTTTGTTTTTATTTAACAAAGATATGGCCATGGGTGCTCTGGTGTGGAATTGCTGTCCGTACCTGCCGTAGCTATCATTACTGCCAAGACAAATCTGAGCAACTTTAGCTCAACGTTTACCTGCCTGATCGGAGTAGTGCATGTGCAGGGAACAGGTACGGCATCACCACTTGAACAAATCACACACAGATCGCATTTTAGAATAGAAGAACTTTCATCCGCTGATCTCAAAGCTATAATTAAAATAACGAGTAACGAGAACCTTCATAGAAATGTAGTGGAGTTAAAAGTACAATATTTGTCTTTCAAATGTTGTGAAGTAAAAGTCATACGTTCCCCCAAAAAAATACTCAAGTACAGATACTCAAAAAATGTCCTTAGTACTCAGGTAAACCTACTTTGTTACTGTCCACCCCTGCTTAAGACACGGGAATGTCAAAAGTGCCTCTTCTTTGTCTGCACATGTATTGCGAGGCATTACACACATTAATAAATGTGTTCATCTGTATGAGCATTTGGAAGATATTTGATCTCCACTATAAAACAACTTGTTTTGTAGCGAGCTTAGCCTGCTAGCTTCTTTCCCATAATGCAGAGCGCAACTCATAGTCATCGTGTTGCTGGCTGTGATGTAATGTCACGAGGCCAGCCCTGTCATTTTGTGTGATCTGGCCTGCTTTAAGACATTGCCATGTGAACATTAAACTATCCAAAGGAAATATGCTAATTTGTAGTGTTTTTTCAACTGAATTGGAACAAAGCAGGAGCTGCATGTGTGAAAACCACCAAAATTAGATTATTTATAGATTTTCCAACATTTGTCAATAGTCATTTACATATTTACCAACCAACAGAAAAACCCTGATGTCCTTTATAGGTATAATCTGAGTTTTACATTGCAGTGGTCAACAAAAATCCCATTTTGTTGGAATGCTTGTCGTTAAAAGTTGCACCTCTCTGGTTCAAATGAATAAACTGCGTCATGAATGTAAACACTGTGATACATTAAGAGCATGTGTGACAGAGAGAGAGGGTGGAGCACCTCCGCACTCTGTGTTACCCTGAATGAACTGCTGCTGAACTCTGCGTGACTGTGGTCATGAAAAAGTCACACACACACACACACACACACACACACACACACACACACACACTCACTCAGAGGCATGCATGTGCAGGTTGTGGGGTTCCCTTGCCAGGACATCTGCCTTTTTCACGACCGCTGTCATTCTGAGTGTGTGTGTGCGTGTGTGTGTGTGATTGTTATATACATGTGAAGTGAGTGTTTAGGTGTGCAGCAAATGGTAGCTCCTGACCTGAGCTGCTGATCCAGGGCTGTGACCTCGCACTCACCACACATCAGTCATCCGTTTGTTATACGTCCACGCTCACACAAAATCCAGTCAGCTTACATGAAGAATTGAAGCCAGTAATTCAGACTCAGACTGAATAAATGAAACAATAAGAAAGTGTTTAACACAGCAAACTACAGACAGCGGTAAAGGTTATTTGATAGATTGCAAGATGACTGTCATTATATCACATGTGTGCTGTTACTGTGTTTCCAAGAGAGTCAGGTGTTAGAGTACTTTTGTACAATAGGTTAAAAACATTTTGTGATTAGATGCAAAAGTTAAACATCACAAAATGTCACATTACTGTCTGTAAATCTTTTTTTTCATGCTTTGAGCATTGAAGAGCAGAAACACTCTGACCTCAGACTTTTAATAAGGCATATTAAGGCAGGTTTATAGCGCTGTAGGTTTCTGTAACATCAACTTTGTGCCTGACAACTCCTCATACTTGCCTGGTTCGCTTATTATAAGTGACATTGGGCTTCTTTTTTTTTAAGTTGCTTGTAAATATTGGCAGTTGCAGTTTTACAAATGTAAATTTTACTGTAAAAAGAGGAGCAAACATGGTGTTTCCATCAAAAAGAAATCCTTCTTGCCAGAATTGAATTTATTTCTAATGTACCTATCACTCTTTTCACCATAATAAAGCTGTAGGATCAACATAGAACTTGGATAAAAGTCTGACTTTGTCTGTTTGGTTACAAAAATTAAGGTTTGACAGTCGGTTTAGCAATAACAGAGTAATAAATAACAGTAGCCCTTCTCTCCACTTCTATACAAAGATGTTCCACCTCCAAACAAAAGGATGTCAAATAAGTAAGTTAAAGCCAAAAAAGAAAAAAATGTCAGTGAGATTGAAATATGATGTAGATGAAAATTAAAACACACTTTATGTAGCCTTCTCTTAAAAAAAATAAATAATAAGAATATAAAAGTAATATATATTAGGAAAAAATATAGCTGGAGGTTTCTTGTTTTGTGCTTGTTTTTATTGACCTGGTTGCTTACTTCAGTGGGTAAATCTGGCAACACTGCCACTCCTCAGTTTCAGACAAACACCCTTGGGCACAAACAGGAGCTCACAACTGTTTGGTATTTAAACAGGGTGAGTGCACTGGATAAAGATGACGCATGCATCAGGGGGGAATTAATTAAGACACCTCGTTTCACACTATGTGCCAGGCATTTGTTTTGTTTGTAGAAGTGCTCTATCATGTTAAGGAGACACGTTAAACACAGTAAAGAGCTTATCAAACTTGAAAAATTGAAACACGGGCTCTTTAAACTCTTTAAATTATGTTTGTTTGCATTTGCATCAATACAGCCCGAGCTTCTGTGCTGGCTCTTTCTGTACAGACACAGAGCTGATTGATCTATGTCTTTGTGACTAAAGTTCAGGCTAATGCCATGTACCACATACAACCCCACTTCTACAGTCCTGAACTGTCCCTTTAAGGAGACATAGCCACTCGTGCACCTGGTGTGAAAGTTCTCATGTTGTGAACCAAAGCTGACACACGCTGCAAGTAACAGGACCAGGCAGTTGGTTAAGATAATTCAGTGCAACAGTTTTTATTTGTTTTCAAAAAGTTTGTTAATGCATTGTTTTGTGATATTTGGATTGGATTTACTGCCATAACCATAACCTGGAGCACCAGGTGGACCCTTTCATACATCCATGGGATATACTAAGTCCATAGAGAATGACTGGGAAACGGAGAATATTTTAAGAAAAGAACGAAGAGTGGTCGGACAAATATTTTATTTGTCACACGCATCAAAAGCTAGTCCAAGGTTTGCAGTCAGTGTTAATTTGGACAGCACTTTTTAATTTAGTTTTAGTTATAGTCTTTTGCCTAAAAGATCTTTTAATTTTAGTCATAATTTAGTCATCTAAATTGTTTTGATTTTAGTCTAGTTTTAGTTGATCAAATTTCACAACATTTTAGTCGATGAAGTCTACTGTAAATTTAGTCGACTAAAATATGAAGTGTAAAGTGTAAGGCAATTTTTATGTTTCCTTGAATTTCTGAAGTCATGTTTTACACTTGGAAACATCTAATAACCCTTTACTGAATGCTAGTAAAGTTTGAATGTGTAAATTAACAGAAACAAATTTAACTTTTGTGTGAAATGCAGTCACCTTTATTTAGGCTACCTGGCAGAGCATCTCAGTTACAACACCAGAACTGACGACAAACAGTGAACCTGCTCTACATGAATATATCAATTCATAAAGAGAGTAGCTCTGATTGGATCGCTCCACAACTTATCCCACCACCACCAAGCTAAGGCAGCTGTGATTGATGTCCCTCTTAACTCATCCAACCTTTCCACACAACCAAAGTAGCTGTGATTGGATATATTCTTAACTTGTCCCTACTTTTTAATATTTTTTGTCCTTAAAAGGGCAGCAATTTTCTGACAGAACACAATCATTTCAGCCTGAAGCTTTTCAAGAATGATCAGCTGGATGACAGACATTGAATCTGGTGAATTTAGCTGCCTTGCAAGGCTACCGCCACTGGGGTCCGAAATTAACACCCACCAAGTGCCAATCGGGGGCAACATTACTGTTCCGTAAGTTTCAGAGGCTCATGCCCCAAATTGTGGGTTAATGTTTGGCCCCAAACAAGTCATACTCAGAAATATGCTGAGTTTTAAGTTCTGCAGGTGTAACTGCAGCTTCTTTCTCTCCCCCTTTGCTGTTCGACTGACAGAGCGTCACAGTGATGCTGACAGAGACACACATGCACATCCACGAACTACTGTAACTACTGTATGCCGTTGTTTTCTGTTTAGGCAGAGTTCAGTGCATGTTGTGCAACCACTGTGTGGAAAGCATAACCAACTCTTCGTAAGGTCAGTAGCAAAGGTGGTCTGGTTGAACTATCAAGCTGACTCTTATGGATTTATTCATCGCCCTTTTTGTCAGTCATTGTGGACCCTTAGTTGGTTTTAGATGTTGATAAACTGTTACTATGGAGTTAAAACAAATGGCAAAATTTGTTATGTTATACGAAAACTAAGAATATAACAATAACCTTTGATTATTGAAATATTAGGTTCGGAGATGTTATCTGTTTTCTTAATCTTTAAGATGCCTCACTAAATTTAGAAACACATTTTTTAGATATATACCTTTAAGTAGAGTTATGAGAATAAACAGTATATATTGTTGACTACGATGAAAAGTAATTTCATTTGGTCTGAACACTGTGTTTAATATACTTTATGTACAGTGTTTAACAAAATGTATGAGTTTTATAGTTTTCGTGGTTGGATGTCATGCCTGGGGCGCAGCATGGTGGCGCAGGAGCCTCACAGCAAGAGGGTCACCGGTTCAATCTCCGGGTTGGTCAGGGCCTTTCTCTGTGGAGTTTGCATATTCTCCCTGTGCATGCCTGGGTTCTCTCCGGGCACTCTGGCCTCCTCCCACAGACCAAAAACATGCTCATTAGATTGATTGGTAACTCCAAAAATTGCCTTTAGGTATGAGTGTGAGCGTGAATGGTTGTCCCTCTCTCAATCTGGCCCTGTGATTGGCTGATGACCAGTTCAGCTTGAACCCCCGTCTCTTAGCCAATGTTAGCTAGACTCTAGCCTCCAACAACCCCGAAAGGGATAAGCAGAATAGATGGATGGATGTTATGCTTAATTAGTTTCTGACATCTCAGAGAAGCCCAGTGAGCCGCTGTAATTTGGCTTTAGAAAGGTGAATTCAGTTTGAAGTTCCACAATCCTCTTCAAAATGTTTCTAATATACATACATATATGTATATATACGTTTATATATATATATATATATATATATATATATATATATATATATATATATATATATATATATATATATATATATATATATATATATATATATATATATGTATATATATATATATATATATATATATATATATATATATATATATATATATATATATATATATATATATATATATATATATATATATATATATATATGTATATATACGTTTATATATATATATATATATATATATATAGATATGAATGAACTGGCCTCTTTGTATATTCTGTAAATATTTCTTTACAACTTATCGATTTTCTGATCTGAATGCTGAATGAATAACCTGGTCATTGCGACATGTTGCCATGTTTTAAATGTAACTCAAGAGATTATTTTTTTTACATTTTTTTTGGCACACTCCAACCCAGCTGGTGAGTCTAATGTTAATTTCAGACTCATGGTGAGCAAGTGTGCAGCACTTCTGTTTATATTCAAAGTGTAATTTATGTCCATGCATCTGCTTGTGCCTGTTGTATATAATGGAAATATTTATGTCTTCCTTAACTACACTTCTGCTCTCGCTGTTTCTGTAATGTGTCTGAGATTTTACCAAATAACCCCTGACATTTAAATGCAGCCATGAATAATGAGAGCCATATCACACACACACACATGCACACACCCACACACACACACACACACACACACACACACACTGGAATGTGGACTCGGGCTGTGTGTCAAACACGGGGATGATGGTCCCGGGGTCACGCAGAGGTTTAAGTCGAGAGGCGCCCTGCTGTCTTTACACACAAACATTCACTTTCACATTCTGGATACTGTATGGCTGCACTGTAAGATAACACACACACATATAGATCACGGATGGAGACACATAAACACAGAGAAGGAGATTAAAAAAAAAAAACGCTGACTGCATTTAAAGCCTGCTCCTGTCACACTCTCATACACACACTCGCTGGAGTGGAGGTATGCTGCATGCCAAACATACATGCCCTGGACAAAGGTAACAGAGGGACAGAGGTAAAGTAGAGGTTAGAGAGGATGGAGAGAAGAGAGAGACAGATGGATGAAGAACAGAGGGATAAAATCAGGAGAGAGGGGTGGGGGATAAAAACAAAAACAAAGAAAGAGGATAGAGACGTATAAGCGAGCTGTGAAAGTGCCCTCTTCTGTTTGCTTCTTTGGTTTTGATTCACACAAACAGTTTCATCAGCAGGTCTGCAGAGTCGCCAACATTACTGCAATAAAAGGTTTAATGACGTGGGTGAAACTGCATAATGGATGTTTCTTTTTTTATAGGATTGCATGATATCTTTACGATGTCAGTGTCAGCAAGTGAAATAATGGAGTGCTGGTGGCCAAGTGGGTTAAATCCATGCACTTATCTCATACTGAGGCTCTCAAGCACTATAGAAATTTGAGGGTAGTAAATGTGATTAATGCAGATTGTTCAGACATAACATTAGTAAGCAAGAAAGCTATCCTGTAGAGCAGGGATCATCAAGTATTTGTACAAGGGCAGAATTTTTCTTGGCATAAGGACAGAATTTTTCAGTGAAGTGAATTGATAATAACATTTTGATATGATTAACATATTTTTTTTTTGAACGAGCTATGCTGTTGATGCAAAGCAACTGACGCTGCCATGTGGCACCTCAACCAAACTTTAGCTCAACATAGTCATGCATGAAGAGGCCATATTGAGGCGGGACATAAGGCCAATCTGACCAATAATACATCTGATCGTGTAGCCATGTCTATCATGTCCATAACGTACAAAACCAGAATACCTTAATGAAATAAAAACAACGCTGTTTTTTGAACCAGACTGTAAAGATGTTCAGTAAGGCTGTAAAAGCATTTGTTACCCACACACAATCATCACACCTCCTGTGCTTCTTCAAGCAGACGATCAAGGAACTACAGCTTTAGGCACTACAGCATAGTCCTCCTTTTTCAACCCTAGAGGTTGCTGCTTGGTGCTTGCGGTTAGATTTAGCAATATGCATCTGGGATTAGCACGCTATTGGTTAGTTAGCCAGCTTTCACTTGGCCAAGGACAGGTAGCTTGTAGATTGTAATAATTATCATTGCTGTTGTTTTCACAGTTCTTTATCTTTATCTCATTAATTATTTATATTGTTTAATAAGTGTTAAAAAATATTAAGCAACCCTTAGAAAATATGCTGCTAGTAGGTGAAGTCAAAGTTTCTAGCTTTTAATGGGTATTCTTTTCGAATGATTGGGTAGATCTTGACTAATTTATTTTTGTATTTATTCTAGTACTTTTGTAGTTGTTAAATTAAGGCACAAACTAATCAGAACATTGGGTAAAATTCGTACAAGTGGCCTGGGTTCATTTCCAGCCTGAAACCCATTTCCAGTGTGCCCTGACTCTTTCCCCCTTTATCTGATTCTATTCACTAAATCACCTCTATAAATAAAAAAATAATGCCCCAAAAACTAACTACTCAGTATAACAACTACAAGTAGGACTAAAAAAATATTGATGTGTGCAGATATGAAAGTTTCTGCCAGTATTTACAGCTGATATATCAGCCATACATGTTGACCTCTTTCTCTTATATCAGCTGAACTTTGTCAGATTGTATAAATGTACCATAATGCTTCTCCTTATTATCCCTGAATATCTGAATGAACAAAGATCAACAGTATCATTTAAAAGAAAAAAGTGCTGATTTTCTTGATCCTGTTACATATCCATTTCTAATGTAAATAAGCTCACAGTTTTAGGAGCAATTCGATTTTAGTAATTTGGAGACTTCTTACTTTCCCCAAAAAATGTTGAAAGTGACTTGAAAAATGTTGTCATATCAAATATCAGAAAACTCTGATATCATGCATCCCTTATTTTAAATATTAACAAGAGTGAGTGTCAATGTACAACGGAGGATTAAGGCCACGTTAAAAAAAGTACGTTTAAAAAAAAAGTAAAGTTGCGAGAATAAAGTCACAAAGTTACGTGAAGAGTCTCATAAAGTTACGAGAATAACCTTGAAAATTAACAAGAAATAAAGTCGAAAAAGTTACGAGAATAATCTCATAAAGTTACGAGAATAAAGTCATAAAGTTGCGAGGAAAAAACTTGCATAAATTTACGAGGAAAAAAAGTCATAAGTTTATTAGAATAAACTCATTATTTTAGTCTGTAGAGGCTATCAGAAAAGAAGCAGCTGTCTGTACAAAAATAAGGAACGTAGATCATCTAGTGAAGTTATACTTTAGCTCAAGTTTCACAAATAAGGAAATACCTCAAATACCTTAAATTAAAATACCCATCTTAATTTAAATAGATTTATGACTTTATTCTTGTAAGTTTATGACTTTATTCTCATAACTTTATGAGATTATTCTTGTAACTTTTCAACTTTATTTTCGTAACTTTTCAACTTCATTCTGGTAATTTTACGACTTTATTCTCGTAACTTTACTTTTTTTAAACTTACTTTTTTTTTAACATGGCCCTAATCCTCCGTAGTAACAATGGCACACGCATCTCCCCACGGCCTACTTATTTATCTCATCATACCCGTTAAATATTGACCATGAAACTGATCCTGAATTAACTTAAAGAGACAGCGTTTAGCTTTTCCAAGTTTTAAATGCCCTTGTTGTATGTTGTTGTATGTCACGTCTCCTCATCATACAGCACTTCTATTCACAAGACGAAAAGTCCATCAGTGCATCAGAACTTCTCCCTCTGCCTGATTTTATGCTTCCTGCTTCCTGAAACTGCTCATTCTTCCAGCCCCCTGAGCAGACCTACCAGTGTGATGTCATACTGTTGTTTCATTGACAGTTTGAGCCCAGTGCTATGAGTGGTGAGCCAAGTGCAGAGCAGTGTGGTCTTCTGCTGCTGGAGCCCATTTGAGGCAGGATTTCTTGAATCCAGACGTCTTTCAGGAGATTTCAATTTAATCCAGTTATACCAAGCAATTCAGATGACTCCAATATTTTTCACATATGCTCTTTAAATCCATTCAAAAAAGTTTTTAGACATAGGTCATGTGAGGAAAAATGTTTTACCATTTTCAAAACAAACCTGAACCTAACTGGTGATGGACTCACTTGATATCATAACCCCCTTCAAGAGGATCTGAACAGAAGTTTTAATCATTTTAATAATGATTCAATGTAAAAAAAAAAAAAAAAAAAAGAGAAGACAAGAGAAGAAGTATAAGAAGTATTCAGACAGAAATGACAGTATTTGGAGTGATGAGAGGTGAATAAAGAGCAAATGTGTCTTCATTAAATGGCTGCTAGTTAGAGGACCAGAGGCTGGCAGTGTTTATAACTCCACCTCCAGCCTCCTGTCCTCCTCTGCTCCTTCAAAGCTCCTCACATGTGTGAAGGGCGTAAAATCACTTCCTGGGTTGGATCGCTTTTGACCCCATCGTCTCTGTGGGAGGTGGGACTGAAGGCCGAGCCGTTCACGGGGCTAAAAGGTGACCGCTGTCTCCCTGAGACAGACGTGGACAGATGAGAGGAGGAGGAGGCTGTCGATGGTTCCAGCTGGAAAACCAGTCAGAGAGGATGATGCAGAGTTCAGAAAGGATACAGACCATCAAAAAAGCTGGGACATTTTAGACTGAATTATTCAGGATATCATGTAGAGAAGTAAAACTGTAATATAAAGTCAGTTATCAAGAACTTCTCAAGGGTTATTTATATGATTTTCCTTTATTGTCATTGTATGGTTATTCTAGTGATTCTACACCTTAGAAACTCAAATCTCAACCAGTGTACTTGTCAAATTTTTATATCAGTTTAAGGCCAGAGATATACACGCAGTTTGTCCATGTGTTCATATTTCAGTCAATCAATCAATCTTTATCTGTATAATGCTGATTAATAACAAGTTATCTCAAGGCACTTTACAATAGAGCAGGCTGAAGCCATACTCTTCATTTTATAGATACACATACAGTATATTTGCATATATACAAACACTTATAAATATATATATATATGTATATATATATATATATATATATATATATATATATATATATATATATATATATATATATATATATATATATATATATATATATATATATACATATATATATATTTGTATATACACATACATACATCTAGAGATGTATCCATCCAGGCAGAGACAAAGGGACTAAAAATAAGTATTTATGACAGCGACAAACCCATGGACGCCCAGATCATTAATTTGTCCTCATCAGTGTTACCTCTGCTGAATATAGATTCAATCAATCAGTCTTTATTTGTATAGCACCATATTTATTTAATGTAAATTAGATAGTTTCCATGGATATATAATCAATACAACCATGGATAGAGAGATCACTAATATTTGCGTCCATTGTAATCGTGGACTTGGCCTGTGGACCCTTTTGCGATTTTGGAGTTGGGGAAATTTCTCACTTGAACTTAGTCCATGAGTCACTCAACACGAAAAATTAAGGAGTTGCTTGTTTGCAATTTTGTCACGAATTATGTTATTGCCAAATCCAATATGGCTGCCACCGCCCATGATGAAAACCTTACTTAAGAAAACCTTAAGGCTATTGTAACTTTCTGTTGTATGAGAAGTAAACTTTAAACATGGCAACAATTGCGGTAATTCTAAGAGTAAAACTAACAAAACAATCAGCAATAACTCATGTTGTCATCAGATATATGTTGTTTACTGATAACCAGTGGTCAGACCTCATCATCATCCCTTGCACTCTGTTTCTAAAGTATTTTTCCTCAGTGCACCATCGTAACTGTCCTCATATTAAGGTCTAATGAGTAACCGTGTTGACAGATGACTTTCAGCTGACTGTGCTGGTACACGTTATAGTTAAAGCACCAGAGAGTGTACCCTCCAGTGCTTCAAACTGTGGTGGTTCTTTAATCATGTGTGTCCCATTACTCACTATTTTACAGTATCAAGCTCTTGCAGACTCTTACACTCAGACCTGACACCTTTAAAGTCTGTGAGGCTTAAGTCAGAGTTATACTTGCTGAAAACTAAGCAAGCACTGATGCATGATGGCTGCCACATGTCCCCAGCATTGATTTACGTCAGTTATGCCAGTCGTCCAGAATCATACTACGCAGTCGGACAGGGGAGATATGTTAGAGTGAATACCACAGCAATAGCAACCACAGCTAGAAAGCACTCAGAGAACGCAAACTTCCGCCAAGGTAGCTCACATATTGCTGTTACATCTATAAGCAGTAGTTCCATGATAAAGTTACCACCATAATATGATTCCTTGACCCTGAAAACCCACACCTGTCAGAATCATGTTGATGTCATTATTAGTTAGGCAACTTAGTTATTGAGCAAAAATGATCATTTGCTAATGGCGGTTATCTGGATCACCACCAAAATCTAACCATTTTTAAGTTGGGCCATTACCAACATGTCCTGAAAATTTGAGCTAAATCCTTTCTGTAGTTTTTGTGTTATCTTGCTAACAATCAAACAAACAAACATACACTGGAAAAGACACAACCTCCTTGGCGGAGGTAATGAAAAGTTTTAAAGACAGACTGCTAAATCAAGACCACAATCACCAACCTCTAAATAATGTGAGAATGCAAAGACATAAACATGACTGTTCATCCAGTTGATGACGGAAAAAATTTCTTCTAGAAACTAAGAAGCAAGGAAATAAGTTTGGTGTATTAATTAAACAAGTGACCGTGTAAGTTGGTGACTTTGAGTTGACACCATAGTTGACTCTGTCTGTGTCTGTGTTAGCTAAGGTTCTGGCTGTATATCTCAACAAATAAACTACATTTGTTTGAAGCAATGATAAAATAACACTTCACAGTGAAGCATTGGATTGTAAACCCTCTTTTTTCACCAGTGCTTTGATTATGACATCTGTCTTCACAGTCTGCTGCAAATTATCAGTTAACACAGTCACTCATTAGACCATAACACACCAAGACAGTTACAATGTTCATGGAGGAAAATACACTGCCTGGCCACAAAAAAAAGTCGCCACCTGGATTTGACTAAGCAAATAGGTACGAGCCTCCTGTTGGAGTGAACCCTGTAACCCACCCTACCACAGCGAATACAACTCACACACTCTCCCACCTCCACCCTGTGACCTGCAGTCAACCTCTGTCCTGCTAACCTGTATTTATTGGCCATTAAAGGCCAATAGTTCACTCCCCCTCTGACATCTCTGATTTATTGGCAGATTCATCACACCATGTTACTACAGCACACACACATACTGCCTGCTGCAGGTACACACCACGTGGATGGGTGTGAGGATGGATGGATGGATGGATGTGTTGGGCGATGACGGATGGATGGACGCCCTCTGAGGACACAGGGATGGAGTGATACAGTTATCATCTGAGATAATGTTTGCATAGAAAATTGTATAGATTTATAATATAAAAGGTGTACGATCACACATTTATAATGGCCTGAATATGTGTGTGCATGTGTTTGTGTGTGTGTGGGGTGGGGGGGTGCATATGTGTGTGTGTGTGTGTGTGTGTGTGAGAGAGAGCTCTAAGTGGTGGACCATTAGGCAGGAGTCGGGTCGTCTGGTTGCTTACCTATTGTTCTCTATTTCCTGATGACCCTTCAGGAGTTGTGTGTGATTTGATGAGTGTGAGATGTGGTAGGTCGTTCTTTTTATGTACATCAGGGGCAGGAAATGGTTCCTCTGGCTGATTACAGAACCCCCAAATCCCCTTGCCCCAGGGTTTACAACCTTTTCACGCCAAGAAGCACAGAGAAGGGAACCAAAATCCAAACACCACTTCCTGACCACGAAATTAAAAAAGCAATAAAATGATAAAATCCATGTTGCCAGGCTTTGTACCAGTTGCCTTAAAAGCAAAATTCCACCTCAAATTCATAATTTCACAGTCAGTCTATGCATATAAAGGACCTTATTTATTAATCTGCCATAGAAATTTGCTCAGATTTCAGTGCAGAAATCATCATACACCAGCTCCCAACTGTGATTCATCAAACCTGCATATTTGACAAATCCTGGCATTTTGATAAATGTGCCAACTAAAAACATCAGCTCCACAAGACACACACACACACACACAAACACACGAGCAGTAACACTCATTGTTTTCATGCATCTCTCCGTACAATGGATCTGTACAGGGACAACTGTATCTTGAGGCTTACTCTTTTGCCTCCAGGTCAAATGTATCTCTTCTAGAACGTTTTTAATCAAGCCATTAAATTCAGGGTTTTTCTGATACATTATATTTGTGGATCCATAGTAATAAATCCATAATTGGCATTTTTTTTAAATTAGTATTAGATTTTCTTGATGAAGAATATAGTAGTCATATTATTAGACTTCCATTTGACCCTGAGAGAAAAGGACAACAGCTATTCAGTCTGCTGTCTACTAACCAATCAGATGCTCCAAACTTCTCTCATTTTCTTGACGGTAGCATCCAATCAGAAGCAGCAATCAACAAGAAAAAAGGTCCTGTCAGGTCCTAAAAGAATTAAAATGGAAATGTAAAGAAAGTAATGTGGCCATTTGGGTCAGAAACTACTTCAAACAGTGGCACAAATGACTAAAAATGAAGTAAAAAAAATCTGGAGAGATGAATGTTAATATGTAAATAGTTTTCAGTTTGAGTTTTGCTTACTTTTGTTTTTTCCTCTAATTTCTAAGGCTCGAGGGAACCATATTCAGATGTGAAACGGCTTGTTCATCATTTATATGTGTGGGATTTTTATCAGTCGCTATTAAATCTAAAGTCTGATTTTTTTTTCTTTTGCTTCGTCTCTTTGGTTTGTTGAGAAGTTCTATTTGAAAGGAAGTCCGGATCAGATCAGTTAGCCAACCATTTATTGTCAATATGTGAAGCAATACACAAAAAAACAGAAAATCACTCAGCTGCTGGGGTCTCTGATCTGCACGTCACTCAGGATGCACAGATGAGAGCCCCGAACAAAGTATATCACACTATCTTATACACTTTTTAGGGCTGTGTCGTCATCACTTATTCATCACAAACTACACAGAACAGGAAATCTACCCTCGTGTTTGGTTTCATAAGCTACGTCTATTAGAAAAGGTCAAACACGAGCCAGGGGGTTAACAACAGGTGCTAACTGAAGGCAGGAAACAAGTTTGGAAGGCGTCAAACAGGAAACAAGATTATGCTTCATTTTGTAGATAATATGATACCTTAACTGAGCAGTAATAACATGAAATCTTTGAATATATTTTAGCATAAAATCTTAAAATACATAACAGGTTTACGATTTTTAATACTTTAGGTATTATGATAGTTGAGGTTGTCCTGGAAAAAGCATGTCTTTGACTCGGTTGCACTTGGACAGGCTGAGGTTTTACATGTATTAGTGCAAAAAAGAAAAAAAAAATCTAGGAGTCTAAAAGATTGCAGAAAATGGCTTGGAGTTGCAAGAGTTACATGGTAAATGGACTTGAGCTTTTATAGTGCTTTTATCATCTCTGAATACTCAAAGCAGCTTTACACCGCAGGTCACATCTACCCATTCACACCCATTCACTCTTATGTTCACTCACTGATGGTTGGAGTATCTAGGTCAGTTGTCCGTCAGTATCAGCTAACACTTTCACACAATTTCATACTCATTTACACACTGCTGACGCAGCAGTTGGAGTGACTTAGGGTTAAGTGTCTTGCCCAAAGACACATCCCCATGTGGCAGCTGGAGCAGGGCTCGAACCTGCAACCTACCAATGACCAACCAAGAGCACTATGAGATTATGTCTACGTCGTCCACAACACATCACTAAAATTAGGCCTATCCTGTCCCAGAGCGATGCTGAAAAGCTTGTCCATGCTTTTGTTACCTCTAGACTGGACTACTGTAATTCTCTTCTTTCAGGCTGTCCCAGTAAGTCGCTTAAGACGCTTCAGCTGGTCCAAAATGCTGCAGCACGTGTGCTGACTAGAACTAGGAGAAGAGACCATATTACTCCAGTATTAGCCTCTCTGCATTGGCTTCCCATTAAATATAGAATAGAATTCAAGATTCTTCTTCTCACCTATAAAGCTCTCAGTGGACAGGCACCAGTTTACCTCAAAGAGCTTGTAGTGCCGTACAACCCCTCTAGAACATTACGCTCCCAAAATGCTGGCCTGCTCGTGGTTCCATCAGTCTCTAGAAGTAGTCTGGGAGGTAGAGCCTTCAGTTATCAGGCTCCTCTTCTCTGGAACCATTTACCGACCACGGTTCAGGAGGCAGACACCCTCTCTACCTTTAAGGCTAGACTTAAAACATTCCTCTTTGATAAAGCTTTCAGTTAGGGACCAGCTCATAGTCCATAGTTTAGACATATAGTTAAGATGCAATAGGCTTAGACTGCCGGGGGGATCTGGCACATTGGGCTCTATCCCTCTCTCTCTCACACTCTCTCTCCATATCTGCCTCTGCCCCTTTCTGTTTGCTCCTGTACTCGTCTCTGGCTCTTGTCTTTTAGGTTGCCTGGGATCCTTGGTGGAGACTGCCTGCTGCTGTGGAGTCACGAAGCCTCAATAACTACAATTACAGACATAACACATATTTGGCCATCTCACTCCAGTTCATAATCATTATAGCTGTTAATGTTGATATTAACATGATCTTTCTATCCATGGTTGATACATCTATAGTAACTATCTCTAGCTCCACATGGACATGAGATCCCTCCTGAGAATGAGGTGTCACATCTCAAGAGGTCTACCATTAATACATTTATACTTAACGGAGACAAATATGGTAGGGATGCACTTGTGGTCTGGGCACCCATGAGTTCATCACTACCATAAATTCTTACTTCCAGTAAGACTTTTATTGATTATACTTCTATAAAATTTTCACCACAACCACACAGACATGAGGACCCTCCTCTAATAAATTTGCTTGCAGCAGAAACAAATTTGACGACGACAGGTCTATGATTGGTCCATTGATCTGTCACTAGCTTTAGTTCTTACTTTAGTCCGCTTGTCTCCACTTACCTCCCTCCCTTTGCCCACACACCCAACACAGCATCATGTGGATTTGCTGTTCATCATGAGACTGGGGTCCACATTCAAGATTTCCTGCTGCTTAACAGAAGGTTTTTTCTTGCCGCCATGATGGAGGGATTCATGATTGGCTATATGGATTCATGTTGGGTGTTGGATGTATATATTTGTATATATATGTATATGTGTATTTTTATATGTATATATGTATCTATGCATATATGTGTATCCATAATATGAAGAGCTTTGTGCTCTATTGTAAAGTGTCTTGAGATAACACTTGTTATGAATTGGCGCTATACAAATAAAGATTGATTGATTGATTGATTGATCACCAGTAGTATAGTCTGATAAGCACAAAAACATTCTGTTGACATAAATTCACAAAAACTCTCAATGTGAATCTCTCTCTTTAAAAGTCTGTTTTGACTGCTCAATGCTCTTTTGCTCTCTGCGTTTCCCTGCAAAACAAGTTCTGATGATTAAAAATCATGACAAATAGGGCGTTTCTGAAAAAGGAACTGAGTAGCAATGTTAAAATGTGGTTTATGGTCTACTCTGCTTTTCTACAGGGTCATATTTTTGTGTTTTGCAGTAACAGCTGCACACCTAAGTTAATTTGTGTCAGTCAATACATTAATATGACTCATTAATTGTCTGCAGGCAAACAAAAGAAAGAAGTCTCTACATGTCAAGTAAACTTTACGTTTCAACTTTCATGTTATAAAAAATGGAAAATAACACCCATAGGACAGGGGAAATTGTTGTAACTTATGATTTTGACAGGCCCACCCAAAACTACGTTTCTTGCGCCTCGTCTGATTTGAAGGCGTTAGTAAAACATTGGCGTTCTGAACATCAGGGACTCGTGGATGGTAAGAGATGGAGACTTCAGGCCAATGTGAGTTGCAGAGGTCGCCGAACACTTCTGCTAATGGAGTACTGGAGGGCAGGTCTAGTTCGTGCTGTCCCTGTGACCTTGTCACCTGTCATCTCGTACCATAATTGCCCATTTGGGGATTTTAGTGCTGGATATTGAGGCTGTTTTACTGAACGAGGTGCCTCGTTCACTACTGTGAAGAGCAGGATGTTACAGCTACTTCCCCTGTTGACAATTAACCTTTTTAGGAAGAAAGTGAATTTAACTTTTATCAGGAGGATAAGACCAGAAAATAGAGTCATAGGCTATCAGCTTTTTTTGAATCTGTCCTAAAATACAACAAACATGGTGTTAGGAGGAAATGTTTTATCTGAGCATTTAAATGTAGACAACGTGCAAAGTGGCTGCGATTTTTTTAGGATATTGATGTACAATCTGGTAAGGTTGTCTCAATACCAGAATAGTCAAATTAATACAATACCTGAGAAGAAATTCGATATACAATACCTCAGGAAAAAGTTAAAATAAAGTAATAAGAAGTTGCTGCAAAAATATTTTCTTTTTTGTGACTAAAAACCTGCAGTACAGAGAAACCATAAAGGCTCAGGAAAAGTAAATGTAAAGTAAAAAAAAATAATAATAATAAATGTAAAAATTTGCAGTGAATTCTTAAAGGTTGCCTTGTTTTGTAAACTGATGCAGTTTGTCATAAGTTCTTGACTTACAATTTTTTCCCTCTAACTGGTTTAAAATAGTAAACTCTGGACGGTTATTACAAATATCTATTGCATTTAAAATTAAGTAAAAATAGGCGGCATATTTAAACCCCCTCAGATGATCCAGAATGCAGCAGCACCCCTGATCTTTAACCAGCCCAGCACAGCACATATCCCTCAGCTGTTAATCTCTCTTCTATGGCTTCCAGTCTTGACTTGACAAGGTTTTCTGTTGATTGCTTAGTTATATAAAAAAGAAAAATAGGCACCACCTCAAGCACCACATGCCAGCACCTGTGTCCAAACAGACTTTGTTGTACTTACTAATGTTCCTCCAGTCTAGATTTTTGCTTGTTGCACTTACTTTAGCATCTGCTAAATGATACTGTAACATAATGAACTAAAAATTGAACAGCAAAAATAATCATTTGCCATTGTAACTCAAGTAATTATTTTCTGTTAAGCCGATAAACTCTTTGGGTCTGACTCCAGGTCTGTTTTGTTAGTTTTGATATTTTCAGTATTACTGAATAGAAAAATTTATGGTATTGAATGTTTGAAAACATGGTGTTGAGAAGTACTGAATAGTTTTGTTTGACAACTCTACAACCTATAAAATGAGTGTTTTTTTTATTCGCCTCTCATTTTCAAAGTGAAATAACTCTTGTTTCTACTCTCTAGCACCTCATTATTTGGATCTTTCGTTATAACTCTGTGCAGAAAACCTGAGTTTCATCTGTATTATACGTGTACACTAGAGCAGCACACTCACACACAGGCAGCCAGGCGTGCTGCTACTTTGGGGTGAGGAGGTGAGCAAAGTTCATGTGCAGGCCAGATGACAGTATGAGATGCAGAGAAAGAGAGGAGGAGGGGGAGCACCGTCACAGAATGCTCTTTAGTTGTGTCAGCAAAATCTCCTTTTAACAGATGCTGATTTGAGTTGAGAGCTAGCGTGGGGTGTTTTCTTGACTCCTGCTCAGTCTGTCACACTCATGGAAATGATGCAACACATCAGCAGTGTTGTTCCTCTGCTGGCCTACTTTTCTCTGGTGTTGGAGACTGAGTAAGAATGTTTACAAGTGAATTCAAGTCTTCCATGTTTTTATTGACAACATGGATCTATGAGTTAAAATAAAATATAAAGCAAGACCAGAGGAGGCTATAGATGTATGACAAAAAGTCAAGACTGGTGGGACAGCCTCTACTGCAGATAACTTCAGTTGACAGGGCTTTTTTAATGCATTTCAGTATGTACTGAGTCAACAAACAGTCAATCCAAAGGATTATGACTTGGTATAAGAATTCCCAAAATGGATGATCATGCTCTGTGTAAAGAATGCATAAACGTAACAGTGAAAAGGTGTTAGGCCATAGTTTTCTAGCTTTGGAAACCACTACGTCCACTTGCCATCAGACTCTGGAGAAACTGAAACAGAGCAAAGTGCATATTTAACCAAATATTTAACACTGGAGGGGTTGATGGATGAGCATGAGCTATTTTTCTGATGCATTAAATAAAGTATATAGAGACAGACTGGAACAAATATCTGGAAACTTTATAACAGCCGGTTCAGACAAAAGATTCACAAAGAGGAAAATGTTCATTTCTCACTTATATTACTTAAATCCAGGCTTGGGGAGTAATGAAATACATGTAACATTACATAATTAGGATACCAAAAAAAAAAAAAAGGTAACTGTATTCCTCTACAATTCCAGACAAAAAAAACTAACAATCAGCAAGTGACTCCTTTCCCACCGCCAGCAGACCCAGGTCTAATCGGCAGCAGACGAGCTGCGTGGCTGTTTTTTTTCCTCTGGCGCATCAAGCTGATGTCATCACGTTGACGACATCATCAGCACAACGAAACACGACCATGTAAACAATGAAAAGGAGCATGCAAGACGTGGATGCGGTTTTCTGTACTTTGTACTTTTGTCCCTCTTTAAAAATGTACAAACTCGGCGCTGATGATACAAAAGTGGATGGAATTTGTTGCTGAGACAGCAAAGAGTCACGTAAGCTACAGACGGGGGGACGGGCACGATGTTATGCATTGGGCACTTTACGCCGACGTCGTCCGTAAATTAACGGGATGACCCGGGTGTGATGTTCCCACTGAAGCCGATCGGAGACGAGCCGAGAAAAACCCGTGCCGCTTGCAGGATCAGTTGACCCGGGTCAAAATGTCGATTAAACCCTTTCAAACTACCGAGAGGAGTTGATTGTTATCGGGTTTAAACGGGTTTTTTGGCCAGTCTGAAAGGGGTATAAGTGATGCCTGATCTACCTTTTCCTTAAACCTGCATCCTCTGGCTTCATTAAAGAGAGAGAGAAGCTACAAGATGTTGTCTCATTCTGATAAATTCAGCTCCATCTTTAATTTTGTCTGAACCTCTTACATTAACAGAGGGACTGACGTAAGGGAAACATTTTCACACCATCACGTATGAAAAATTTGTATTTTAACATTGTTTCATCACAATTAAAAGGTAGGCATAAGTGATCTGAGGAAAAAAATGAACTTCTCTCTGTCTCGCAGCACATGCACACACACACACACCTACACATGTCTCGCAGCACATGCACGCACACACACACCTACACATGTCTACAAAGCAGACAGGATGGTCCTTTGAAGGTGACAGTGAAAGATGGCCGATGGCAGAGCAAACGCTGAGACTGTGATTGATCATGGGAATACACCCAGACAACAGAAAGTGAAACTGGATGATGAATGTGCTTGCACAAATGTGCTTTTGTGGCTGAGGGTGGGCGACTTTGCAAATACATGTGACCGTGTGTATATATATACATATATACATATGTGTGTGTGTGTGTGTGTGTGTGTGTGTGTGTGTGCACACGAGGGTTTAAACTGGAAACTCTCCTGCTCAGACCTTATCTCCTGGATGCAGGTGTGTCCAGACTGAGAAATGCAGCGGGGACTCTTCATGCTTCTGATCAGAATCTGTCTGTCGTGATTGTTGATTCAGTGTTTTCATGTCCCATCAGTTTTTCTTTCGTCTTATGCTGAGTGAAATCAAACACTGGGACAACAAATTACAGAGCAGGTGAAAGTTTATTTTAAGGTGCTTTGTAGTTAACAATCATAATAAGTCCATCATTTAACCTAATAAGAAACTCATTAACACAAATAAGACTTTACCTTGCTGTTGGATCTTCCTGGTTTAATGCCTGTGATCAGGCAGAGCCATCTTGAAGAGCGTCAAACCGGAACGATTGAACTTGCTGCAGAGTTACTGACCAATCAGCATCCATTGAGAAGAAAGAGACAGGACTAAACTTATTAACTCATGCATTATTATTATTATTATTGTTATCCTCTCTTTATCCCTGTTGTTATTAAGTGTTATTGATAGTGATGGCAGTAATGATAAAAATAATTAGCATTCATGTTATTGTTGCCTTTACTGTTGTTACCTCCCTTTTCCAGAACTGCTGGTATTTTTCAATTAATCATATACTTAATTGTTAAGTTATTATTTATTCTCTTACTGCCATACATTGTTGTGCTTCCAAGATATTCGAACTGTTCAATTAAGAAAAGAAGGAATGGAGTGAAATTTGGTAAGCAGAATACAATGACAATAAAGTTCACCAAAAATGGGTATACTGATGTTTTGTTAATTAAATTTCTTTTTAATCTGTTTTGTTAACTTTATTTCTAACTTGTTTGTTTGTTTGTCGAGTTGCCTCGATTTTAAAAATGTCTGTATTTTGTCTTTACTGTTGCATTTGTGTATGTTAGTAGTACTATTGTCATTGTAATGTTCTCTTTGCACATAAAAGGCAATTACTTGAGTCTCCTTTGAGATCAGTTAAGCATCTATCTATCTATCTATCTATCTATCTATCTATCTATTGATCTATCTTTTAATCTAATATTATTTAATGTATAGAAACAATCTTAGTACCTAATGTGTGTTTTGATCTCATGGATGTGTGTCCATCTTTCTTATTGATCCTCAATAGCAGGGACACACTATGCCGCAGACACTGGACTTTAGACCCGGTTTAGATGGTTCTCTGAATCCTTAAAGTTGGAAATCTTCAGCCATTTTAGCGACCCTATCCCTTATTTTAAAGAGCCCATATTTTCCTTTTACTCTGGTGCATATATCCAATTTTGATATCTGCTGGAGTGTTCACAATTAATGTTTTTTTTTTAGAAAAAAAGACGTATAGTTTTCTTTCTTTCTTTTCTTTTTTTTGCAATTCTTTATTTTGGGAAAATTCGGGTGCCGGCTTTTACATGTTGACAGTCAAGTTTTCACATAGCACAGAGAAAAAAAAGATTCATTATAACATCTTTGCGACTGACATGTCTTCTCTTAAAAGATCTTCTTTCAGTATTTCAGTTTTTCCTTGTATTTCCTTGGAATCTTTTCTGTTTTTAACTAAATACAGTCTGTACAGAGGAGTGTGTAATCGTGTTGACATACATTTAAATATTGAGACGGCTCAACAGTTTTTCTTCTTCCATCTTGTGGGATTGAAAATCAAAAACAATTGGTGTATTAGAATAATACAGTATACAGTTTGCTATATATTTACATTCTATGGGCATTTGTACACATTTTTATGGGATCAACATCAAATTTACAAAAACATAGAGTTTTCACATACTGTGTGCTCAGATCCACCTCTATTCTCACTCTGTCTTAGATACTCTGTTGTGGCTAAAAGGCCACTTTCCCCATGTGGACCCAGTTTGCTCTGAGGTACTTGGTCAGTTTAGCGCTGCTGGGCTCCATGTTGTCACTGTGCAGTCTTTATTTACAAGCTGGAGCTGCTGGGCTTTACCACTGACTAAACAGCAGGAGGATGTCACACTGGTGTGTCTATTCGAGAGTCAGGGGAACAAGCTGTTTAGGAAGCTTCTTGTGCTGTTAATAGGGGGAGACTGAGACACCCTGATGCTGCAGACTTTTTGTCTTGTTTATAAAAGTACACTATCAAATAAGAAGTTGTTAAACACATTAATTTGCATATTAAACTTTAATAAGCAAAACATGGACTCTTTGAGGCAAACACACCCCTGGGCTCTTGATGGAGCACGTGCTCATTTGCTGTTTGAACAACATGGGCGTTGGGCATAAGAATAACAACAGCATTGGATGGAAAATAGGAAAGATATCTGCACTGTGTCGGGTTAATCATGGGGCTCCATGTGTCAAGACATATGACAAGTATTATTTGCTTTTGATGGTTGTTTAAACATTTTTAGTGTTTTGGGTTGATCTGACGCTTTGACTTGTTTCATACTCAAGATGCATTTCATTTTACATTCATTTTTCATTATTTATTTTTTAATGCAAAAAAAGAGTGTAAATCTTATTTCTTTCTTAAACCTGCATCTATGTCTGCACTCAGGGCACTTAAATGTGTAAGTGTGTGTGACTGCCTTTCCTTCCTGTCAGGTTGCAGTAACACTAAATTGGAGTCTGCTCACAGACAATGAGGCCGTCCTCTTCCTTTCTTCCTCTTCAAAGCACTGATGGTGTCAGAAATGTGACATGTACCTGTGAGATCCTTCGGCCTCACTGTGGCCTCAGAGCACGACAACAGGTCATCTAAGGTGTGTCCAACTGTGTGTGTGGACATGTAAGGATACCATTTCAACAGATCTAAAGGAAAACATGCATGAGCGATGGTGAATTGCTGAAGGATTTGTAATTCTTATTGTGTGTTATCTGACATAGACATCAGAGGGTCTGCAAGTCTGTCAGTGTTTATGAGTCAGGGTGGGAGGCATTTGGATGTAAATGACTCTGAGGAGACGTTAACGGCTCTATGGGACGAGTGTTATTTGTGTCTTTTATTTCCTCTTTATTGTCTTTTAGATGTTTGATTGCTCCTGGGCTCATGAAAGTGAGGAACTCTTGTAAAAATTCAGTGACTTGACCCTTGTGACCTCCTCACCTGCTTGATCCTGTCTCCCCTTCCTCCTCAGCCTTTGGAGAGTTTAAAACGGAGGACAAGAAATCTAAAGCTGATCTCTGAAGAGGTTCAAGATAAAATAAAACAGACCAATGTTTCTGTCATCTCCACCAAGGAGGTTATGTTTGTTTGTTAGTCTGATTTTCAGCAAGATTACCCAAAAACTACTGGACAGTCTGTGCTGAAATTTTCAGGAGATGTTGGTAATGACGCAATTTAAAAATGATTAGATTTTGGTGGTGATCCACATAACCGCCATTAGCGAACAATCGTTTTGCTCCATAACTGTCTAACTAATAATGATATCAACATGATTCTGAGTGCAAGATGTGGGTTTTCAAGGAATCATATTATGATGGTAACTTTATCATGGAACTATTGCTTATAGATGTAACAGTAATATGTGAGCTACTTTGGTTGGGGTTTGAGTGCTTTCTAGTTGTAATTTCAATTAAGAATCAGTATGGTGTCAGAGTCCAGGTGCAACACCTCACTGAGCAACAAAAAACGACTTTCTTGTTGCCTGTATGACAAGACTGCACTGGTTATATTGATTATACATACATGGTAACTATCTTTACAACCATATAGACATGAGGACCCTCTTGAAAATGAGATGCCACATCTCAAGGGGTTTACCCTTTATGAATTTATATTGAACAGAGGCAAATATCCTGCTACACAGATAAAGATTGACTGATTGAATGTATATTCAGCAGAGACATATGTGATGAGGCCAGATTTATGATCTGGATCCATGGATTTGTTGTTGTCATAAATTCTTATTTCTTATTTTTAGTCCCTTTGTCTCTGCCTGGATGGATACAGTAGTATAGTATATGTATATATGTGTATCTATAAAATGAAGAGTATGGCTTCAGCCTGCTCTACTGTAAAGTGTCTGGAGATAACACTTATTATAAACTGGTGCTATACAAATAGAGATTGATTGGCATCAGTGCTGGTTACAGTCACACTGTTCTTCTGTGATAACAGCTGGCAGGTAAATCAGACTCAGGTGTTTCCCCCTGAAGAGCATTTTTTTATGCTTCCTGAGTTTCTTACATGCCTCCACCTTGTGATTGAAACTGATGAGACCCCAACAGCTCACCATCCATGTAAGGCCAGAGATACAGTATATTTGCAGTTTTTCCATCACGTGTGTCCAGGCTGTTTGTTCACATTGCTGGCGCTGTGAGCATTTCTGTTTCTGTATTCACCTGCATGTGATGTCTGTTACTGGAGGATACCCCTAGAGGGCGCACAAAGACCTCAGCCTGTATATAACTACCTTTTAGGTGGGAAGTATACTGCAAACATGGCAGTAATTTTGAGAATAAACGTATAGAAATGAACACCAACAATCCCTGCCATGATCAAATATTGTTAACACTGCTGATGATAAGGTCTGACCAACACCCAGTGGTCAGACCTCACCATGTTTTTGTGCCTGTACTGTCTGTGCAGTACCTTAAATCTTAAGTGGACAAAGCACCTGACCGCTGTGTAACTCTACAGAAGCAATAGCAACTGTAGCTTAGCCTGTCAGTGGCTACAGACAGCAGAAGAAGCTGGGGCACCCTGTGTCACTTTGTTTATATTCCATGCAGGTTGTACAGCACCGGAAAGAAGATGTTGGAAAGCCTAAGGAATCAGTTAACCGTGACTCAATCTTCCACCAAAAGTTTTGAGGATTGTTTCCAGCATCTTGTTGGATGTATGCTCTTGAGAATTAGGGTGGTTCAGGAGGCAAAAGGAGCCCAACCCTGTACTAGCAAGATGTACTTCAGTGTCCATTAAGTGTAAAATTACTAAATGAAATCATAACTTGCAGCTATCATGCTGTCATGAATTGATTATCATGAAGTAATGTACTTGTGGTAAAATGAAACAGAAGGCCCCAATTTAAAGTGCACAGCAGGCCACTGTTGAAGATCATTATTTGATGTTTAAGTCCAAAGGCACCTTTGTATCTTTCAACGTTTTCAGTGGACAGGGATAACACTGAAGAGTATGTTATCCCTGTGCATGTGGGAGTCTTCTCCTGGTACTCTGTTTTACTCTTGTGCTGACCAAAAACATGTTCAGTAGGTTCATCTGCAACTTCAAACTGCCTGTAGTTAAGAATATGTATGTGAATAGTCGTTTGTTTCTGTAGGGTAGCCTTGTGTTTTGCTAGTAACCAATCCAGGGAGTACCCTGTTTTTGCCCATTAGCAGCCAGGTTGGGTTCAAGTGATAGAGATGATGGATTGATGGATACACGCTAACAGCACCACTGCTGTGTGTGCATGAGTGTGTCATCATTGCCTTTAGGCTAACCTCTTCTCCTACTCATGAGTATCACCCTCACTTTGGCCTTCTGTCCTAGCACCATGTTAACCTCTGTATTCCTGAACTGTTCTGTGAGGAGCTGTTATTGCATGAGCACTGATTGAGTCGAACACGCCGCTGGCCTCTAGAGTCCCTGACAGAGTTCAGAGCTGGGCTGAACTTTTGAACTACACAAGTATGTTTGAGGGCAACAGGCAGCCAGGAAATGTGCTCACTGTAATCCCTGTGGACTTTGACAGCAGTGACATCGAGAGGATTTCCCCATCGAGACCATGAGGATTAGTCTCATTTACATCGAGCTCTCATGATAGCTCAAGCTGTCTGTGCATCAAAGTATCATTAATTAGCCAAAACAGACCAATATGAAGCAAAAGTTCTCCTCACAGAGCCAGGATAAGACTTATTGAGTGTGAATACATAATGTCATGAATGGTGAATAATTATACATAATTCCTCTAGAAATATCATACTGTTGTCATTATTACTGCCATGGATGGCCTGCTGCTTTGGATGTGCCTGACTCCACGTGCTCGTTATTTCTTCACTGTGTATCCGAGCCATTAAAAGGTTACAGTGCACAGGGGACATTTTTGCAGTGTTTCCTATTATGAAATCAAAAATGTCTTAAGCATGACCTGAGATTAGAAGTTCTTCTTTATTATTCACAGAAAGAATTCAGGTGTCACTTAAAGTACCAGGAAAACAAGACTATCTATTTCTAAAGGTGTCATATCTGTAATGGCCTCTGACCTTTGTGTTTCTTGGAAAGTGTTCTCAGGTTTATTGCAGCGCGTTGGATGAGTTGAGGAAGACATGGTATCAGTCCTGGTTACAGTCAAGATGTATTTCTGTGATAACAGCTGGCAGGTAAATCACACTGGGGTGTTGGTCTTGAAGAGCCTTTTTTTTATTGTAGTAGTTTTATATCCCCTCTAGTGCATCTAATATGTCTCCTTCTTATGAAAGAGTACTTCTATGAACAAGATCATTATTGTTCAGTATCAGGACTTCTCCACCTCTCCCTGTTTTCAGTGCCAGTAGCTACCTGCAATGGCTCGCTCCCCTGGCCTTCCTGAGTAGACCTTCCACTGTTATATCCTACCATTGTTGCTACTGTGGTTTAGGCCCATTGGCTGTCAGTAGCAAGCACAGACCTAGAAGAATGCAGAGCTGTAGTATATGGTGCTGAACACCTCTGAGGCCCCGTTTGCACAATAATGGAAACGGCCAAAAACAGAGAGGTTTCACTGCAATTGTGCCTTCCGTTTACACAAGAACAGTGCCGGAGTGCTTGAATCCACAAACTTTTGAAACCTCAGTCCAGAGTCAAAGTTTTGAAAATATTTTTGTATCCGTCTCCATCTAAACAGGACTCAACGTTGTCAGGGAAAACAGTGACATGCGATGTATGCACAGTGCTCTTTCAGGTTGTGTGCTCACTTAGGTACAACAAAAACAGCTACAGAGCAACTTGTGTGCTGCTTTCTGTGCTTGATTTGTTATAGCTCCTTCAATAAAATGTGGATTTGCTGCGGCACTACTCTGTCCACCGGGGACGCATTTGTTATATTCTGAGTCCTCGGCGGATATAACTGAAAAGTTTGGTTTCACGCAAAGGACAAACCTTTCCGTTTCTGGTGACAACGTTGTCGTGTAAATGGGCCTGAACTGTTACTGCAGGGTGGATCATTCAACAATCAGAACAGACCCAGCCCACATGGGGAGGGGGACCCTGGAGTGACGGGATCTCCAACAGAGTGTCAGTCGTTTTATACTGCATGCATTTTACTTGCTTGCATGTTTTTGTTTAGGCAAGTATGTTATTAAGTCAGTGCTTTGAGACTGCCAGCATGAGGTGGACACTTTGCATGCCTCTCCCACACTGAAAATCTTGAGAATGGGAGGCTTACCAATACTTTCTGTGGGCCTAGGCGTATCTCGGCTAAAACAAACAGGAAAATGAAAAATAGAGAGCTGTAGTTACCTTGTTTTTACAGGTATGCACTGTGTATCCACAGTGGAAGAATATGTATCAGACATGATGAAAGAACATTAAAATGCTCTTCTGGCCTGGGCTTTGACATTAAAACACAGTTTGCCACCTCTGTGGTGAAACTCCTGTTCGTATAAAATGCTTTCATCCTGCAGTTTTACTGGGTCAGATATTTTATAAATCCAGTCACTGTGTGATTCTTTCCAATTGTTCTATAGGAGCTCATTACTGAGGTAAAATTTATGATGAAATAGAGCTGTGACAGAAGGGCAATGCAGTCACAAAGCAGCACTCATATACAAATGGTCCGAAAGCCAAAGCGTCTCGAACCAAAGCTGGCACACACATCAGCCATAAGCATTCATGTGAAACCACTGGTAACCTTGCAGTGTGACTCCATCCCATGTGTTTGAGCAGATCTATCCTGCAAAGCCTCAGACTAGAAAGACTGAGCTTTGTCTGCAGAGGCACAGGCCAGTCAGAGTCCTTTGATGAGAAAGAGGCAGGAGCTATAAGTGTGATGACAGAACTGCAAGCCTGTAAATAATGGCTGCTCATACAGATGTTAGCATAGGTGATTCCAGCTTTAGAAGCTTTTATCAAAACTGGACAACATTTCTTTGTTGAATGAAGAAATGAGATGAGTGAGAACCGTGGATGGAAGTGCACCACATGTCTTCTTCTTTTTTCCCTCCATTTTAATTTTTACCCCTTTCTGTTGTGTTACAGGCCTGTGGAAAACAGAAGTTGATCTGTCGCGGTCAGATGTTTTACGCTCAACTGTGAACAATGAAATCATCTGTGACGGCTCTCTGCGAAAGCCCTAAATCACAGTAAAAAACTGCAGCGTTAAATCAATCGCATTTAAATCCTGTAAATAATATCCAGACTGGTGAGGATTAGATGATTCTCCAACATTTATGTTTAGTTTTTAAAATGAGAAATTTTGCCTTGTCTGACTTTGTATCTGTTGTTTTCCTCTAAATGAATGCTTCTTTTTCACAGTGTTGATATAACATATGAGACATTTACCACCACATTGATAGTTTGTGGAGTAATGAAACTGGTCTGACAAAATGATCTATGCTCAATAGTAATGTAAAACCTGCAGCATCTGACAGTGCTTTTTCATAGCATTGGGTCTAAATTAGTGGGTCAGGACTCAAAATGGGTCACACAGCTGTTTTTAGTGGGTTGTTGATGCATTTCTGGCAAAGTAACAAGGCAAAGAGCTCATATTGTTCAGAAGACCTGATCTGACACACCAAAGGACTGTTTTCACCCTTCAACATGTTTAAAGTACATTCAGGCAAAATCCCACAGAAAGTGACTGGGAAAGGCAGAACCTTTAAAAACCTCTGATTAGATGTTTTACCTGTCACTTTCATTACAGGGCAGTCCGAGACTTGATGACACTTCCATCTTTCAGCACAACTGACCCACACTCACAGCTACCTGCCCCTCTGATGGCTCCTTCCAGCAGGATGACACACCACGCCACAAAGCTCAAATCATCTCAGAATGGTTTCTTGAGCATCACGGTGACTTCACTGTACTCCAGTGGCCTCCACCTTTGGGATGTGGTGGAAAGTGAGAATGATATCATGGATTTGCAGAAGACAAATCTGCAGCAACTGTGTGATGCTATTATGTTCATATGGGGCAAAATTTCAGGAATATTACATCTTGTTGAATCTATGCCATGAAGAATTAAGGCAGCTCTGAAACTTTGCAACTTTGATTATGATGAATTTCATTCCTCATCAACACCAATGATGCAGCAAACAGTCTGTATCTTAATTATTTTTGTCCTGACAGCTGTGTAAGGAAGGATTTTCCCCACTAACTATCTGTCAACATCAACAAATTAAAAGTTACAACACATATTTTTTCCCTATTTTTAGCTATTAAAACTGAACCATTTCCCAGCCCAAAGAGACTAAAACTTACGCTGTAGTGTTTTCTAAAATTTCTGGGGTTGTCAGATGATAGAAATATGTTTTTTAAAAGATATGACAAACTAGGTAGCCAGCCCCACAGCTCCACTGATTCCCAAACTCTTTTTCCCTGCAAGCCTCTGTGCAGGTCATGTGACTGAAAAAGTTTCAGCACTAGGACAAGGACCAGATAACCTGCCTTATCAAGCTTTAAATCTGGCCTTACTCACATGTTCATGTAAATCTTCTGACTATCCTATTGCAGTGATCATCAACTGGCAGCCTGGGGCCCACATCAGGCCCCTCACAGCCTCCCAACCAACTAATTGGTTGGTTGGGAGGCTAATAAATTTTAGCAGAATTTGTTGTCATCTTCAGGGTATCTTTGCTGTTAAATCCCTACAATTATCAATGCAACCACCAAAACAATTGGAATAGGCCATTTTTTAATCGGGGTGACTTCATGATGGCAGCAATATGGGTGATAGGGATTGGTATCACTTTTAAAGATTAAGAAATATATACAGTATTACATTTATTCATTTATTTTTAAATCTGGCCCCAATAGTTCATGCCAAGAAAAAAAAACTGTCTTTCACAATGTAGCTGATGACCCCTGACCTACAGGAATAAAGACATCTCACAAACACAGTGGTAGGAGTCCTTTAATCAGTGCAGGAGTGTGATGCAGAAGTTTAGGGAAATGAAGCAGATCTCTCCCACGGTGCTGAACTCCCAGTGACCTGCTGAACTTGTCAACAGTCTCTGAAATCGTGAATAATCACAGTGAGCTACCAACAGCCATGCTAACGATGCCATTAGCATCTCTTATTGGGCACTCAGAGCTCCACAGCAGAGGCTGAGAGGAGAGCAGACGCTGAGCAAACACAATTTGAGGAATTAATGCTCCCATTGACTCACACTGACTTTTCCTGCAGAGACACTGGAGGCTGATTGACTCTCAATGACCTTGGTCATCACACCAAATAACTGCCTTTTCAAGTCAAAATGAATCTCCAGCTTGCCTGATTAAAGGCTCCAGATAGGATTCAAACAAGTGGCTTTGGTTTGATAGGATTATTTCTTCTGCTTCTGGCCATTTGTTGATGTAAACAACTTCTTTGAGGCCCAAACAGTGAAATACTCAAAACTGAGAAAAATGGGCAAAATGTAATTCAAGTTTTTATAGAACAGTAAACATGTATATGAAAGAAATTTTCCAGAGGACATGCAATGCAGAAACATTGGTCACGTTGATGTTTTAAGATATAAGCCAATCCACAAAAAGCAGATCACCCCCCCACCCCACCCCTCCAAACATTTCTGTGCCCGTCGCTGCTTCCTGGAGTCTCTACCCCTCAACTCTCTCATGTACTCTTCATGGCAACCAAGTGGCTTCTTGTATAAAAGTGCTGCCTTCAATAACCCTCCTTCAATAGCTATAACATTGATTTACACTGGACCATGTTCAGGCCTGAGGATTTAACTGAAAGCGGGCTAGTTTCAATTCTCTTTCAACACCGTTGTAAATTTACCACAATGGTCACAAATTTAGCTGGAAATGGCCTTGGCCGTACAAAGTTTTGTCTCCTCTGGGTGATGAGGAACAATGGAGGGAAGCAGACGCTCTTTAGAATGAGCAGAGGAGGCAAAGTTCATAAAAGTTCATTCACATCGTTCGAGGGCCGGACCAGCAGGGATAGGATGGTCAGACATAAAGGTGTCAGCGACAATTTACTCACACAATTTGGCCATTTAGCTGCAACCCTTATCTACAATGAATTACAATAAGCAGCTACCACAGCTAAGCATTCGTGGATCCAATAATCGCGAGCAGCACAGTAATAAACAAGAGCCAGGGGACAACAGCACAAAGCTAAGAAGCCGACGCGGAGTTGAGGAGGGCTGGGTGTAAATCAGAAAGGCTCCAGAAAGAGAAACAACCTGTGAAAGAAGCCAAAACACATCTGCCAGGAGAGCTGCCTCCAGCCTGCACAAACTTCCATTTACAGAGCGAGGAGAGGCATTAAAAGGGTCAGAAAATCATGCATCAAAAACAGTTTTTATTGCTTCTTTGGCTCAAAGTGGTGTGAGGCAGGTGTCTCAATCACTCCCCTGTTTTTCAAGGAAACAGCATAAACGAAAGCTGGACTCTAAACTGGACTCCTGCTGTACAAAGTGTGGTTTTTGGTCCTCTAAGCATGGTGTCAGAAAACTAAGACAAGCTGCAGCTGCCTGAGGTGAAATAGCACACACATTGATCAAGCATAACACTATGATCACCTGCCACCCTGACTGGTCTGCAGCTTTACAGCCCCACACGCAACAAGCTGAGATGCCCTGTGTAGTCTGACAGAACCAGAATTAACTTCAGCAACTTGAGCTTCAGTAGCTCGCCTGTTGGATTGGACCATACGGGCCAGTCTTCACTCCTCACGTGTTTCAGTGAGCCTTGGCCGCCCATGATCCTGCCACTGGTTTACTGTTCCTGCCTTGGACTACTTCAGATCGATACTGACCACTGCAGACCAGGAACACCCCAAAAGAGCTGCAGTTTTGGAGATGCCATGACCCAGTCGTCTAGACAAAGTTGCCAACTTGGTGACTTTCTCACTAAATCTTGCAGCTTTTCAAACCCTCTTGGTGACTTTTTTGTCAAAAGCAAATAGCGACAAATCTAGCTTTTCTGGCATTTTTGAGACTCCTGAAAATGCAGTTACAGTCCTCAATGATAAGCGGGTGCCACGGTGACCCCCGCCCCTGTCTCAGGGCACTGTCAGGTGGTCAGCCACCACTCCACATCCACACGCTGCTAAAACAAACAACTCTGCCAAAGTGACTACTTAGGGTCACTTTGCTGGTCCCAAGATGGAGGGTAGTCTTTCATTAATTATGATATTTCAAAATTTAACAATAATTGCATAATTGCATAATTTGATTTATGCATTGTGGGTCCATTTATTACCTCCACCAAGGAGATTTTGTTTTTGCCGGCGTTTATCTGTCCGTCTGTCTGTTTGTTTGTTTGTGTTCAAAATAACTAAGTTCTGAACGGATTTGGATGAAATTTTCAGGAATTGTTGGGATCGGGATATGGAAGAACTGATTAAATTTTGGGACTGATCCGGATCACCTTGGCAGAGGTCTGCGCTCTCTGAGTGCTTTTCTAGTCTTGAGAAGTGATGGACAATTTCAGTGGTAAAATAAAAAACGAAATCAACAGAAATAAGTTCATTTGTAGTTCTAAACATATTTAGAGTGTTTTTTACTCACCTTTTGTCTCTCCCATGATATTATACCTTTCCCACAGCATCCAGTACAATTACATGCAAATTACCAGTTATGCAAATCAGTGTTGATTTTGACAGCACATTTTAATTTAGTTTTAGTTACAATCTTTTGCCTAAAATATCTTTTAGCTGTAGGTATTTAGTCATCTAAATTGTTTTAATTTTGGTCTAGTTTTAGTTGATGAAATTTCACAACATTTTATTCGACAAAATCTACTGTAAAGGGTAAGGCATTTTTTTTACGTTTCTTTGAATTTCTGAAGTCATGTTTTACACTTAAATAAAATTAAACATCTAATAACCCTTTATCGAATGCTGGTAAAGTTTGAATGTATAAATCAACAGAAACAAATGTAACTTTTGTGTGAAATGCAGTCACCTTTATTTAGGCTACCTGGCAGAGCATCTCAGTTACAATACCAGAATTGACAACAAACATGAATATATGAATTCATAAAGAGAGTAGCAACTTATCCCACCACCATGAAGCTAAGGCAGTTGTGATTGGATGTCTCTCTTAACTCATCCAACCTTTCCACACAACCAAAGTAGCTGTGATTGGATATATTCCTAACGTGTCCCTACTTTCTCCATGATGAAATTAGGTCTGATTGGATTAAGTCTCTGTCAAACATTTTAGTCTAGTTTTTATTTGTTGACAAAAATGTCAGCTAATTTAGTTTTAGTTTTTGTCCATGTGCACTTGTTTTTATTAGTTACTGTCCAGTTTTTCTAGGGAAAAAAGGTTGTTGATGGAAACTATGACAAAATCGACAAAATTAACACTGATGCAAATTAGGAAATGATGTCATCTAGCAACTTTTAGCAGCTTTTAGAACAGGCAGTAGCTACTTTCCTTACTGAAGAGTTGGCAACACTGTGTCGAGCCATCTCAGTTTTGTCCCTGTCAAACTCACTCAAATCTTTACACTTGCCCATATTTCCTGCTTCTAACAACAACTTTGAGGACAAAATGTTCATTTGCTGCCTGATATATCCCGCTAACAGGGGCCATGATGGAGCGATAATCAGTGTTATTCACTTCACCTGTCAGTGGTCATGATGTTGGGCTGATCAGTGTATGTCTGCTTTATACAGTGTTCGTGACATTGAGTTTGTACAACATTCAGCAGCTCCAATCTCCATTAAGCCAAGTTGAGCACACTACCCATGCGCTACATCTACAATAGTGAATGTTTAAAGTCCATCTACAGTTAGTCTGGGGCCCGTCAAGAAATATCATTTTCCACCAGCACAACGTTTCTCTCCACGTTGGATACATCGACCAAAACTGACCCTGGAAATGTTCTTTCACCAAAATCTTGACAGACTTGTGACTTTCCATTAAGACTTGATTTGGACTTGCACTTTTTGACTTTTGCTCGTCTCTGCTCTGTGGAAATGGGATCGACACCACCCAAGTAAAAATTTATCTCATGAGTAATCTTCTGTTAGCATACTGTTTTACGGTCGAAGGAAAATCTTGGTGCTTTAATGTTCACCTTTGTCAAGGAGGTTTTGTTTTTGCCAGCATTTGTCAGTTTGTTTGTTAGTTACTTTTTGAACAGAGAATTTTAAAAACTGATGCACGGATCTTGATTAAAATTTCAGGTAATGCAGGCCATGGCAAAAAGAAGAAGTGATCACTTTATGGTCTTGATCGAAATCCAGATCGGGATCTATGAGCTTTTTATCAAGGATGTCTTAACATTTCAAGATAGGACAGTTTTCCACATTTTGTCTAATAACTCATAAAGTTCTCAATGGATTTTGATCCCATTTTCAGGGAGTGCTGGCAAAAGGGAGAAGTGATTTGATTTTGGTGAGCTAAATCCAGATGTGCATCCAGGAATTTTTTTCAAGGATTTGTTGATACTGCGAGATATGGCAATTTTCCGCATTTTGATAATAACTGGTCTAAAGTTTATCTTTACATCAGGCTGTTTGATGATAAGAGTAACAAGCTGTTTCCGTCTAGTTGTAAAACAAGTCTTTTTAATGAGCTTGGGTCACAAACTTTTAACCTGTTGTGTTTCTACAGATTTAAGAAATCTAATTAAGTGACTTAAAACTTTTTGTGCTGATTGAGAAAGGCCAAAAAGGATGAGAAAATGCTTATGAAGGCCAGGTTAAGGTTAAAAACTACTATAAAAATAAGTCAAGTAAATAATAATAATAAGTGCAGTAAATGACCACTGTAACATTATCAGCCCCTAAAGTAATCCATTAACCTTTTACTGTTGTTAATGTGAGGAAGAATCTTATCTCTGACCTGCTGCTAACATGAATCCATGCTCCTGGCCTAGTTCCACGGCCCCGCTGGATGTCTATCCGGGTTCAGTGCCCTGAAAGTGAACTGATCAGAATGAACTCTGTTTCACCCTCTGTCTGCTCATCTGCCACGGTCATCAGCCAGCTCCCTCTATGCTTTCCAGATTTACCTCCTATTTTCCTTTTCTCCTCACTACTTATTGATTTAGTAAGGATAAAGGAATGTGTGTGGGTCAGGGGACCACCCACACTTCGTATGTACAGAGTAAATACATTAACCTTCATCAACACTCTGGAGCAGGCGTAATGTGCTGTTTTTGTCTCATTCAGGCAGAGCCACGCCTTTATGAACTGTTTTAAAATGTTTGTTTTCAATGGCTTCAATCTGTTTGTGTTTGTTAATTAAACTAATCTCAGTTCGGCATGAAAACGGCATTAAACCTCTTTATTCACTGTTGAGTCTACAGAGAAAATCTGCATAGTCAAATTAACACTACCCGAGTTAATGCCCACATTTCTAAAGTGCCTTTGTGAGTCCACACCACAGAGTTGGTTGAACTCCTTTTTAGAGTTGGTACTTTAACACTAATGAAGTGTAATTATTGACTTTTTACAGTGTGACTTATGATCAACACTTCTATGTATAAATGTGCTCTTTCAGATTATCTATTTCAACTATTAAAGTGCAACCTCCTAACACTACAAGGTGTAAATATTACCTCCACCAAAGATATTATGCTTTCGACAGTCTGTCTGTTTGCTCGTTAGCAATATCACGCAAACACTTATGAACCAATTTTGATGAAATTTTCTGGGAGTGTTGGTCATGGCACAAGAAAAAAGCAATGTGATTTTAGTGGTGATCCAAATCCAGGTGCTGAACAGGGAATTTTTTAAGGATTTGTTAACATTGCAGGATGGGTCATTTTTCCATATTTTTACTAATAACTCAAATAGTTCTCAACATATTTTGGAAGGTTCAGGCTTGGGACCGCTCTTGTTCACTGTTTATATCAACTGTCTTGGACAGAATGATCCAAATGCAAATTTTCATTTCTTTGCTGATGATACTGTTATTTATTGCTGTGCACCTACGCCTAGCTTTCGCAAATCTTCAGCATGCTTTCGATTTAGTCCAAGAACCGCTTAGCCAGCTGCAGCTTGTTCTAAACGTAGAAAAAACTAAACTCATGTTGTTTGCATCTACAAGAGCAACAAAAGGAAAACTTTCTGAGAAAATTGTTAGTAAGGATGGTCAAGACATTGAGCTGGTATCTACTTTTAAGTACTTGGAGTTTTTACTTAATGAAGATTTGTCTTTTAAAGAGCACATTCAATATGCTGCTAAAAAGCTGAAAGTTTTACTTGGTTTTTACTACAGAAACAAGTCCTGTTTCTCTTTTAATGTCAGAAAGAGACTGGCCGAGTCAACGTTTTTACCTCTTTTTGATAAAGGTGATGTTTTATACATGAATGCCTCTGCTCAGAGTCTGCAGATGTTGGACAGTGTGTACCACGGAGCTTTGAGATTTATCACAAACTGCGGATTTCTGACTCATCACTGTACTTTATACTCTAAAGTCATTTGGATTTCTTTCAGTACACGTTGTCTTGGACATTGGTACGTGTTCATTTACAAAGCCATTCTTAGCAAAATTCCTGACTCTCTCCTCTTTACTAATCCCGAAGGATGAATTACACAACCTGAGATCATTGAGCTTGGTGCAGTTTGTTGTTCCCAAAGTCCCAAAGTCTCTGCACCATCTTCTTGGAATAATCTGCAGACTGAATTTAAGCTTCAAAACTTGGTGTCTCTAAATGTTATTAAATCTGCGGTGAAGCCAGACTTTCTGAATGTCATTGTTTTAACTGATGACTTACTGGAAATTGTTTCCTCACTTCTTCTGCTATTTTGAGTCTGAGTGTAATGTTTGATGAAACTGTTTGATACTGTTATTCTTGTTCAGGTCTCCCTTGCAAAAGAGATCTGTTGATCTCAACGTGAAAAACCTGGTGAAATAAAGGTTAAATAAAAAAATAAATAAAACAAATATTTAGATTACATTTTTAGGGAATGTTGATCATTTTGCAAGGAAAAAGTCATTACATTTTGGTGATGATCAGAATCCAGAACTGGCACCTGGAATTTGTTGTAGGGATTTGTTAACAGTGCGAGATAGGGCTGTTTTCCACATTTTTGCCAATGACTCACTGGATAATTTGGAGCTCTTCTACTTCATAATTTAATATTTGCTGGAAAATGTTGCTGAGAAAGATGCTGTGTTTGGTTATGATATGTTTATTTTGAAACATTTGAACCACAATATTTAGAAATACTTTTTAAAGCAAATAATATGGAACAATGCATGTTTTGCCATTTTCATTACAATACTGTTTATCTTATTCTATTGAGAGAGTGATTTGACTCTATCCAGAGTCTAATCAGCTCTGCACTTACATTTTATCATACCAATTTTCTGTCAATCATTTTTCTCCTAATTTGGTAAACTCTTTGACTATGGCAAGTTTTTATGATGTAAAAGGGCCCTATTTGTTTTATTTTAGAGATTTAGATGAAAGTATTTCATCAGTATTCTGAAGATTCAAAAGCAAGGCAACTGGACTGTGTAGAGTTTGTTGGGAAACAAACTCTACACAGTTTTCCCAACAAACTCTACACAGTCCAGTTGCCTTGCTTTTGAATTTTCAGAATGACCATGACCTGGATGAATGAGAATCTACACAGACGTATTTCATCAGTACCATGTATGTGGGTAAAATGTTGGTGATGCCACTTTCATGGCACAGTTTCAAGCCAATTCTGGGCCTTACTGTGAGGAAGTTGCATGTTAACTCCCCAAGCATGTGAGCATTTTTCTCATAACTCTGTGATGACGTGATGTTTAGGTTGATTTACAATGTAAAACAGCTTTGCTGATTTTTAATTCAGGGGATCTTGGTCATGGCTCAACGTAGAGGTGATTAGATTTTGATTGGTGGTGATCCAAATATTAATGTGTATCCAGGAATCTTTTACACAATTTAATAACACAACATAGAGCAGTTTTCTACATTTTCAAGAATAATTTGGCTAAGGCTGGGGACACACCACAGGAGTTCACACTAACAGGCTGGCTTATGATGACTGAAAGACTAGGGATCACATAACTGTGCCTGATGAGGGATCACAGACTACACGATTTGTCAAACCAGCGAAAGCCAACTGAAAGCAACGAACTCTCACAAGGGCAACAATTCAGTTTTGATATTCCCACTACTTTGCAGTTGGGTGGGTAATCAGTACATTCTACCTGATTGCATCCTGATTCAGCACAAAAAATTCCAACATGGACAGTAACTGAGGTTGGGTTGGGTCTATTCCTCACACACTAACAGATTTTTGTGCCAACTAGCCATGCAGACTGTCCCCAACTAGTGCAGACTGGTGCAGACTTTGCCAAACTGGGAATGGTAAAATCCGGTAGCGTGTCCTCAGCATGTCAGAGAGGCCTTGGCAGAGGTTTGTGCTCTTGGTGTACTTCCAGTTCATCATGTTTATTTCAGCACCTTTAGACTCCTCACCATAACACCTAACTCAGTTCTGATTTAAATGAATGAGCAAATATATTTTCAGTAAAACAGCTTTATTAAATAAAAAGCCCATACGATTTAACATGTCACATAAATAAGTTTGGGTAAAATAAAAAAAGTTATATAAACAGCCTCTACATTACATATGTACATATTTCTATAGATACACCTCTGAGCTGATTAAAGTGTTCCTGTCTGTGTAAATAGTGCCTCTCGTTTAGTTTGTTCATATCATCCATACAAAAACACACATACAACATATTAACAGCTTGATATACATGATAAACAATCTACAATATGTACAATTTATACCAAAGAGTCACATGGACGAGTCCAAAACTTTACATGAATGGACCCAGTTTCTATATAAGTTCATGAGTCTTTCATCTATTTCCTAAAAGCACCGAGTGCTTGAAAAACTCCCAAAGTTTGTTGATTATACTGCAGCACAGATGATTTCAGACTTTTGGGAAACCTCACACTTCACTCTACGTTCTTCTAGGACTTAGTTTTGTGCATAGTGGGTGAACTTGGTTGGCAGATTGTCCACAGGATATACGGTGGGTCCAGTTTTCATGGTGGGCGGTCCATTTAGAAGAGTCCAGTGACACTTTGTGACCACCTCGACCAGGAAGATCTTCAACAGGACCTTCGCAAACTCCTTTCCCACACACATCCTGGACCCTCCTCCAAATGGGATGTACTGGAACCTGGACGAGTCACCGGAAGGTTTGGTCATGAAGCGCTCCGGCTGGAAGTCTTCTTTGTTTGGGAAGATCTCGGCCACGTCGTGGGTGTCGCAGATGCTGTAGATGACGTTCCAGCCTTTCGGGATCTGGTAACCCTGAAACAGTCAAAGGGAAGAGGTGGTAAGGAGACTGTGTTTTATGGAAGAGCGTAAGTCAAGTGGTGAAAATGTTGGTGCAAAGAGAAAAAGTCAGAACATCAAGAAAAGAGTTGAAAAGTCTAAAGAAGAATTGCTTAAACCTTCTTGAGTGTCAGCAAAGAATCTGTTTTAATAAGAATTTTCAACATTTAGACTTTAACATTTTGTCTTGTTTTCAGCATTTTTTCTTTACATGTGCAGTTTAAAAAATCTTCCTCTAATTGTTTTCTCCCTCATGCCTCCCTCTAAAACTTCCTCTGAGTTTTTCACCCCATCCCTGATGTCAAAGTTGTTGTTTTTGTTGTGTGGGTCTCTGTGAACTTACATTGAGCTCAAAAGTCTTGAGGGCGACTCTGAATCCTCCGGGAACAGGAGGGTTGATCCTCAGCGTCTCTTTAATGACACAGCCCGTGTATTTTAACTGCTCCAAAGACTCGATGTCCAGACTGTGGAGGTCCATCCCCTGCTCCTCCTGATAATAAAACAAGGAGACGTGTTATTAGGCACATCCACTATAATGATGACTTTATGTTCCAGAGTCATTTTCAGAGGTTAAATCAAACATGGAGTTTGTGTTGGTGTTAAAAAGTCAAAATGATCTAAAATGTCAACTTCAGATCAGCCTGTGAGCGCCGTGTGCCTCTCTGAGCTCGGACTAATTATCCTAATGAGCTTTACCAAGAAAGACTCAGTGAGACAAACTCTTTTTAGGAACACATACATGACACTGACCACCATTTAATCCCTCATACAAAACACTAAGATACGATATGTCACCATAAGTATCAGCAGGCCATAAGAGGGCCTTTTAAAGCTTTTGCACTTTTGAAACTATTACTTATTACTACGACTGAGGCTGTGTCCACACACACGTTTTCCTCCACTGTTTTCAAAAATAATCCTGTCCACATGCATGAAGAGTTAAAATAAACTGTCCAAAATAGGAAACACAAAAACACACAACTAAATGCTGTTTATTACCTTGTAACAGTGATTGATAGGCACCTTTTTTCCCCATGTCTGCACTAAAACAGTTTTATTTTCATTTCTACTTCAACCACAAATCTGACTGTTGTTAACTGCAGGCGTACTGAGTAAAATATTTCACAAATCTGATAATCTTATTCAAAGCCTGTTTTGTTGGTACTCTTGTTGGTTTCAACCTCTGTTGTAACCATAGCATCTACAGATGTGAGCTGCAGAGGGTCACCAGTCAACATGGTCACTTGTGAAACAGTAACACTGGGTCCAATCCAAAACATCAACAGTGTTGTGTCGTGTTTCTAAAGCAGCATCATATTGAGAGAGAAGCTGAAAGCATGTTTTGGTATATAAATAGTCCAGTCAGCAACACTTCATAACAGCAACAGTTCAGCAACGCCTGCTGCAACAAACACCCCGAGGAGAGGTGGGACATTTGGGCCCAAAATACATTTTTCCTGTCCAAATGGAGACACCCTAAATGGAGTTTTAAACAATCTCCACCTTGGCCAGAGCTTTGCAAAAACACGTGGGCAGGAGGCTAAAATGCACAGAAGAAGCTGCTTTTTCAAAATTACCCGCCTTCGGGCTGCTGGTTTGATGGAGTGGTAAGCAACCAGGCACGACCCATATACATGCCTCGGGTTTGAATCGAGCCTGTGGCCTGTGTGCAGAGTGTCCTACCCTACTCTCTCTCGCTTGCTTTCACAAGCCTATCTCTGTCAATAACAGCACAAAATGCCCAAAAAGTTTTTTAATTTTTTTAAAAAATCTGCCTTCATGTGGACATATTCTAAGACTGTAGCTTTTCAAATTCCTTGGCATCTTGAAGCTTCAACATTTTTGATCACCTCCGCCAGTACAAAAAACTATTGAGCACTTTTAAAACTTTTTATTTGAAGAAAATCAACATGTGCAACTGAATATTAATCATTCTTTCCTTCCAAAACCAAAGAACTAATGAAACAAACAATGTGTCAGATTGCCCATCTGGCAACTCATGCTCTGTAAGGCAAACAGGAACTGAATATAAAGTCTGGCTTTAGCGAAAAACCACTTAATTGACTTTGTCAACTGTGGAAGAGCAACAAATGCATTTAACCGTCTGTCATTTGAAAGCTTATGAGCAATATTTTTCTCCTCACCAAGAGATCAAATCACAACTAACTGCTTCGTTTGTTGTTGTGATTGCTCAAACAATTAGGAGAAATTCAAAGAGGTAACGCACAATTAAATATCAAAGTTAAATGCAAAACCATCACTTATAAGTTTCTTGAACAAAGTCTTGTTGTTTTTTACCTTTTCCATCAGTTCCTGTCTGAGTTTATCCACGACGTCGGGGTTCAGTCCGAGGAACATGACCAGAGAGGTGGCCGTGCTCGCTGTGGTTTCATGACCTCCAAACAGAAGCTCTGTGGCGGATTCATTAATGGCCTGTAAACAGCGAACATACACGGTGAGTCCTGAACTGACAGCTTGGCTTTACAGAATAATATAATCTATTATGGTTCTTTAATAAAGTGACTGATGGTATCGTTACCTGCATGCTGATTGGTTCCCCGTTCCTCCTGTTGTTGTCTATGAGCTGTTGAAGAGCGTCTCTGTGTTTGGTCTCTTTGTCTGACTCCTGCATCTTCTTCTTGATGTTCTCCTCGATCTTTGAGTGGATGAAGTTTCTTGCCTTCAAACCCTGCAGGGCCAAAAGACAAACGAGGTGAGAAGTTGACATGAGGTATAAAAAATATACATAGATAACCAGTAAATGATCTACATCTCATGAAAACACTGGAAAGAGGCTTGAACTCTGTGTTTAGCTTATCAAATTGATTATTACTCCCCACATTTGACTATAAATTCAGTCACAGTTGAAGTTATACATTTATTCCTTCAGTTAAATCATGGGATGCTGCAGTTTCTAACTGACTGGCAGGCCGCACTAAAGGAGCTGGAGGCCCAAATATGGCCCCAGGCTGCCAGTATACCATCTCTCATAAAGGCAGATTTTCAAGTTTAAAGCAAATGTTTTAGGCTTATTAAGACTCACAGCTTCATACTAAGGGTCATGTCTTCTTCTCTTACCCTGTACAGCCCGCTGAAGGGCACGTCGATGGGCAGTGAAAACAGATTTTTGATCATTTCCTCAAAAGCCTCCACCAGCTGCTGCTCGTCCGTTTTGATCTGCTCCGGCTCGAAGCCCAGGAGGATCCTCATGGCGATCCTGAACATCAGACGCTTCATCTCCGGGTAGACCAGCACGCAGGAATCTTTGTTCAGCCACTCCTTCACTGCAGCCCGAACCTCCTCCTGGATGACGGGGATGTAGAGCTCCAGAGCCTCTTTGGAGAAGGCTCGCAGGATGGCCTGGAGACAGAGGGAGGACGGGTAAGGATTACTGAAACAGTTCTGGTCTTCATTTCCAGGGAAAGTGGGTGATCGGCGATTCATTCAAAGTTCATTTTTGGCCAATAAGTGCTGAAAAACCTAACCATGATGTCGTCAATATACACAAAGTTTGTCCTAAGTAAGCCAGTAAAGGACTTTTATAAGAGCAGGTTTGTCACTGTACAGTTATATTTACTAAATTCATGTATTTTCTTCAAGTTATGTTGAAGTTTTTTACAAGTTTTAGCATTTTAAGTCTAGTAACAACATTCAAAACCATAGTTCTTTCCTAGAGAACCACTTAAAAGATTGGATTTCACAGCATCAGAAGATTTTTCCACTTGTTTTAAAGAAAAAAGTACTTAAATCAAGCTCCGAGTGTAAATATTCCTTTAAATTTCATTTCTTTAAATACGAAATGCATCTGTGAGGAGGTTAATTCAAAGAGGTAATAATGATGTTCAGCAGATGTGAAACACGGGGGAAACGCGAACGAGCACTCGTATTAGAATACAGAAATACTCCTCATATACAACATATGCATCCAAAACAACAACACAAGTTGGTCATTTTTAATTTATGGTGCAGAGACCTTAAAACAAATTACAAAATGTACACTTCTAATTTTTTTTATTTTATTTTTAAAGTTCTTTTACATGATAAACTTCCCTGATATTTTCACTTTTTAGGAGAAATAAGTGCATCAGATCCAGTTTTCATAACTTACACTGGCTGGTTATTAGTGATGTTCCAATTTATGGTATCAATGATATTATCACAATATCAGTTTCAGCATATAATAACTTGAAATGTTGATTATCTGTTTCCTCAGATATTTAAATTTTAGCCAATATATTAGCCATTCAAGACATATATATATATATAAACATATATGCTGACTGAAATGTTGTCAGAAATTTACAAATTTTCCCACAATGCATTGCCTCATTATCAATTTATCTGCATTTAAAGATCGCCACACTAATTTATACGCGAATCAAATGTTGATTATCTTGTTCCACCTCTATTTTTAACATAAATAAACTGTCAATATGAGAGCCACAGGTTAATTTGAGAAAGTGCAGATTGGATAATATTGATATTGATGATAGTGAGGGTTTTTTTTGGGGGGGGATTACTGGCAAAAATCCCATACTGTGAATTCCTTTATATTTTTGATACTTGTATTATTTTAATAATCATAGTTTGAACATTTGTTGCTGACCTCCCTGCTGTCAACAAAGAATGATAAAGCAGTTTAAGGACTATACTGTTGATCTACTGCTCATTATGTTAGTTATGCAAATGCAGTAAATCCTGATGCACCCTCAGCAGACTACAAGTCTATTTGTACATTATACTGGATGAAATCTCATCATTTCATCAATATGCACTATTTTTGCTGTTATTTTTCAAGAAAACCTGTCTTTGGATCTTGTCTTTTTTTCAATGAAATACTGTGGCTATGTAAAAGCTTAATGTAATCATTCATCAGAAACAGCTTTTATGAGCCAGCAATTGATGCTTTTGGTTATTTCTGCTGTAAATTAAGAATAAAACAGCTCAAGTAAGACACTGACTTCTCATTCATGTATGTTAAGAGTTGAAAAGTAACCCATTACATTTGCTTATGTTACTGCATGAGTCTCTTTGTGTAGTTATTGAATACTTTCGCTTTTTTATTGTTATATTACAAGGGGAGTATTGTACCCAACTACTTTTAACATAGACTGTGTTACCATGTAAAAAAAAAAAAGAGGAGGTCCAGACTTTGCATCTGTGGCTGTTGTTTGCCTCACTGCACCTCATGATGGCATACATGATTGGCTCGAATTTGATCTTTCAGATTAAGTTAGCCATTATGTTTCACTTTATTTTAAGGCAAAGCCTCTGGTCAGACAATTTAATTGGAGATGTATAATCTCATCTCATGTTGTTTTTTTCTCTGCACATGATAGAAAAATATATTTATGTCTTCCAAAGTAACTCTAATTCTCTAGCATCATCTTGTGTTTCATTCAGTAGCGAAACAAAGCATTAAGTTAAACATTAAGATTAAAGTGAAAACAAGCAGACAGAATAATCATCTGTGATCCGCCCTCCGCCACAGAGCACTCATTAAAAATGACAGAAGTCTCCACATTGACTCTGAAGGTTCAGCTGAGTTTACTGACCTTCTTCTTGCTCTTGTGTTGAGCTCCGTGCACGTTGGAGAGCGTGTCCGAGCCCAGGATGGTGCGCACGGACGCGGGCCACTGCACGGACACGAGCCTGTGCTCCCCCAGCAGGATCTGCCTGACGTTGTCCGCGCCGGTGACGCGCACGGTGGGATTCCCGAAGAGGTGTGTGCGGTAGATGTATCCGTACTTCTGCCGCTTCATGCGCAGGAACTTTCTCCTCTGCAAACACACGCACACAGACACACATCGATACCCCAAATTAACCAACAAACACCGATACTGAGCACCAACTCTTGCGCGTAATTACGCACAATCGATACGAATTAATGAGGCGCAGTGGAACAATACTGGGGAGATTATTTATTGAAAGATTACTCTCGCTCTTCATAACTCTCTCATGGTTTTAATTAGAGTTAAATCGAATCAATGTGATGCTATTTTGTTTGTTTACAAAGGAAAACTGATCATATTTACGCACATTAAAAAACGTTCTCTCTCTGAGCTTGGGTTGCCAACATATGTGTGCAATTTCACAACCAATCAGAGCAAATAAACGTGTGGAAATGCACATTTAATTCAAAGAATTACTAAAAGTTGCAAGAAAACTTCCAACACTGTCTTGGATCCCCAAACAAGTTGGCAAAGTGGTTGGTGAACTCGCCCTCACTCCATATCAGTTTCACCCACTAAACTAAAAGTTTAATATACTTTCCCATTTTTAAATAACTTTTGAAAGAAGTTCTGCAACTTTCGGTTAAAAAATGTCTATGAATTCAATGTGACTCAATTCAAAATAGCAATGGGTGGCAATTTAAGGGCATTTAAAGCTGTGGTTGGCGAAAAGTAAAGTCAGGACCAAAATCAAGCGTCAACAAAACAGTGCAAAGTAAAGTAGAACTACAAACACAATCTATAAACAAGCATTAGACTGTAAATATAAGTGAAAAGTGTTTAACAGTGAAAGAAAGAAATATGTAAGCAAAGGTAAGTGGTCCATAAACTTAGTGCGTAAGATGACCAACGTGCAAATTAAGACAGAAGAGCCAAAACGGATGTAAGACGTAATAAGAGCTGTATGAGATGAAACAAACTATCTGAAAAGAGGACGATATGTGGGCATCGGCTTTAGCAGCTGTTGCGCGTCCCTTACCTGCAGGATGAGCTGCAGCGTCTCTCCAAGGAAAGGTAGTCCCATGGATCCAGGGGGCAGCGGGCGGGAGCAGCTCGGGTCTGCTCCTCGGATCATGTAAACCTCCCAAAGCTTCAGAGCCACCAGGAAGAGCAGGATGGGCAGCACGATGGTGCAGAGGAAGGTGGCCAGCAGCGTGCTCAGAGCCATCTTTGTTTGGAGTTGGAGAGAGTGGCAGAGCGGCGCAGGTGAAGCTCTGTCAGGAACAGAGGCTCCAGCCTGCTCATCCTGAGCTTTTATAGGCTGCAGGCAGCGCGGCTCAGCCTGTCACCTTCTCCTCCCTCACATAAATTAGTTCACTCAAAGTTCATCTTTAATTGTGGGTGTCGCTGAGCTCCGCCTCCGGCCTGTACTGGCTCACTCGGCTCACCATTTGTTCCAAAGGGCCGCATCTTTAATCTCTACCTCCTGTTGCACGCAGACAATCCGCGGAGGAGCTCGCTGAGAGGAGGTGAGGAGCCCCTCTGAGACAATGGAGGGCGCCTTTGTTGGCAATCAGGGAGCTAGTTTACACTCTCATTAGCTCGGCTTAAGCCTCACTCAGAGGCAGGGGCGGATAGAGTCATTTGGAGGCTTCAGGCAAAGATCAATATGAGGCCCCTTACCATGTCAGCTTCACTAAGACCCCATTAATACCCTGTATTTACATTCCATTTTGAAACTAAGGTGACTGCACTTTTTATCCTCACTATACTCAGGGTTGAGAGATATTTCCAGAATTTGAAGAGTATTGATTTGTTTTCAAACAAGATATAAGTTTAGACAGTATTGTTTGTATCAATATAGTTGTTGATGCACTAAAATAGCGTTAACTGAGCCAGCATTAGGAATGCCAATGCTGAGAATACAAAAACAGGAGACAAACAAAGTTTGAGCATGATGAATGTTTTCCAAATTCAGCACAAGTGCCCCAAGTGTCCTGGAAACCAAAGTCTTGGGTCCCGGGGGGAGTATGGTTGCAAAGCTGAAACTTAAAGGAATTGACGGAAGGGCACCACCAGGAGTGGAGCCTGCGTCTTTATTTTACTCAACAAGAGTGCATCAAAACAACCTAACTTTAGGTGGCATTAATCCATGTTTTAAAGTGATCTATCTGGAATAAAACATTGAGATATTGAATAATGCCATTCAGCTAATAAAAAAAAGTGAGCGGAATTTTTGGTTTACCTCACCCCGCCCTAACTACACTGTAGATCAGTAGCTGCTACTTGCAGCTCGAGGGACACATGCAGCCTTAATACTCCCTCTTACCCCTCCTGCAAATCAGTTTGTACCATCATAGTCATGATAAAGTAACCTCTCATGACTGCCATATTTGTCCTTTTCAGCCTTTAAATCACAAAAAATTGACCCTCTGGCACTGTGGATTGTTTCAGTGTTGTCCTCTTGATAACTTAAGTTGCCCATCCCTGCTGCAGATTGAAGCCATCAGAACTGTCCCAACTCCCCCACTTACAGCACCTCTGATCATGCCTAGAAGGCGGCTTTCATTGAAGAGCAAAATGCTTTTTAGCAGCACATTTTTAGCTGCTGGGGAACATGAAGAAGAGGCCTGAAGAATGTTTTAATCCCTCTTAATGTGGGACTTACTGGTGCCTGTCAGAGTTTACCCCAGGTCCTCATTTATCCGACTCTGTTTTAAAGAAGTGATGACACTTTTGCTCTTTGATTTATAGTGCATATCACAATATCAGGATAATGAATTTAATATGGTTAAAGTAAATATCACACAATCCCGATATCTGTTTGATAGCAAAGCACCAAAAAAAGAAGTCTTAGAAGTCTGGTCTTAACCTTTTTTCAAACAGAAGAGAAAGCAGGAGCATTTCAGGTTTCCATCGAACCAGCGGTGCTTATGGAAAGGAAACATTTCAAGAAAGATGAGGAAAACTCAAAACCAAAAAGTGGGTGCAAAAAATCCAGGTCCAGGCATTCAAAATAGTTTGAAGAATGTAAACTCATAAGGCTTCTTGACTACACCCAAAAGGCACGAGAGGATACGCGTTGTGATTTTTCATGTTTCTAGCCCTATGAATAAAAGGTCATTTGTACTTTTCAAACCACTTTGAGTACCCGGACCTGGATTATTTGTGCCCACTTTTTAAGTCTTCCTCATTTTTCTGAAGACTTCTTTGTTTTAAACGGTCAGAAATTGCAGCCAAACTCCACATCCAAATCGTACAAAAACAAAAGTATTTCCATTTTTTAACATTGTCAATATGGTCTGATCTCTCATAAACTAGTGGTTAAATATTACAAAATCTAATTTTTTTTAATGATCAGTGGTATAGAAATTTAATGATCTTCTGTCACACTATTAACCAGAACAAAGCAGAGCTATTAAAATTGCACAAACAGGTTTGCAGGTAAACATTTGTAAAAGTGACTGGAACTAAGACTAAGACACTTCCAGAATTGTTCACATTTTTGAATAATTTTTCTGTAATTGAATATTTTTTTTCTGTTTTTGTTTTCTTCACTCTCTCATTAATTTAATGTTGTCAACTTACTTTTGAAATGTTGACCATCAGGCCCAGAGCACCTCTGGCAGCCCAAAATAAGAATAAAGAAGAAGCTGAAGATAACAGGAAAAAACTGAGTGGAGAAATCATCTTTCTTTCACAAATATTAATATATTTTTCACTGTGTCTTTCATTTTGGGTGAAGTACAAAAATCAGACACACTGGATGGACTGTTTCACATATCAATGAGAAATTTTCAATTTCCGTCTCAGTAACAGCCCAGGCCCCCACAGATTACAACCCAGCTCTAAAAATACTATCAAATTGAGAAAATGCAAGGATGCCAAAATATTGAGTGTTTTTTGGGGGCATCTTTATTTTGTTAAATCCCTACAGCTATTAAAGCTAACCAAAAAACAACTGAGTTTGATAGGATTTAGCCAAAGTGACCACATGTTTGAACCATGTACATAAATCAGTTTTTCAGCCATTATTAGCAGACTTTCAACTAAAAGTTTGAGTGTATTGGTGTCAAACCCAATAATAGACATCTTCAATTAACATTAACTTTGTAAGTTCTCATTGTTGCTATTGTAACCATCACTGTGTTATTATAATTGCATCACTGACATTATCACTCATGTCTTTTTGCATTATGCAGAGGAGTCCAAATGTGATTTTTTAAGTATTTCTATCAGACAGCTTCGGAGATAAGTATCCAAATTTCCACCATGTGAATGGCAGCAGTGTTGATGATAGGGCCTGAACTCATTTTTAAAGGTTAAGAACATACATTTTGGCTGAAAACAAAACAAGTTAATTGGCCCTTAATCTTTTTTGTCATTTTGATTCAGTTTAAGTTCCAGCCCCCACAGTGTTCATGAAAAAAAAAACTGGCCCTTGACCGAAAGTGGCTGATGATCCTTATCATAGATTGTATATAGAAATGGCAGAGCCTTTCAAAAATATATATATATATCTTTGAGGGTTATTCAAGGAACATTTTGTCTGTCACGTTCATTATGGGACAACCAGATCAACAAAACATTTCAAGAAACCAATTAATCTTTACAAATCAAATTCTGTTTTGTAGTTATTAATTTTATTTAATCATTAATTCATTCATTTAGATTTACAACATGCTGTCATATGTGAATGGTGCTACCAAAACCAGTCAAGAAAGGAGCTAAACCACCTATTTCAACCAGGAAAGCTTTGAATATCCTTCTGTAATCTTTTATTTTAAATGTAAAAATGTCATCCTGTTCAAATAAAACTTTACTTTAGCACCTGCATACTATTTTTTCATGTGCTGCCAGTGTTTACAACCCTTCAGTTGCTTCCCCCTCCCAGTAAAATGCCTCAAAGGATGCTGGTTGGTCTGCTCATTTTTATGACTGTATACACACGTCACCTCAAAACTCAGTGAGATGAATCTGCCTGATGACACACATGAAATCAGACAAACCCAGTGTCTTTACAAGGCTGTAACTACAAAGGGCACCGGCTGAAATCTTGTCTGTGGGGAGAAAACTGATTAGGGACAGTTTTGGTTATAATACGGTAAGAGTGGGAAGAATTCCACCTGCTGTCCCAAACAGTGCCATTATTTTACAATTTACCGAGCCAGCAGGAGTTTGCCTGCAATTTTTGGTTGTTGAAAAACAAAATAAATAATCTCAGCCTGGACAGCTGACACAAGGATGGATCCATGCTTCTTTGTTATTTTCACCAAATTGTGACCCTATGTGGCGACAGAAGTCCAGACTCTTCAGACCAGATGCTTCAGGATTTGTCAAGTAGTCAATCAGAAACAGTAGTTCTGCATTTCTTGATTGTAAAAAGTGGTTATTTGAGTCTCAAATCACTCTGTCCATTCTGCTCTGACCTCTGGCATCAGTAAGGTTTTTTTTTTTTTCCCTGCTACTGTTGGCCTCTTGTATAATGTCATATTCCCTGATGCCTCTAAATGTGTGTTCAGTAAGTGTGTATTTTACTGCTTTCTGTGTTTGAGACTCAGGGTTTTATTTAGTTTGTGTCCTGCAACTGTAAAATAAATTGCACTTCAAGGATAATAACATTCACCTTGACCTGGGTCAAATGATATTATATTGATGTTTGTTTGTATAATAAAAGAAAGCTTCTTACATAAATGAGATAAATACATTGATAAATAAAACACAATTACAATGACTTTGGGATGTTTTGTGTAACATTAATAAAAACAGAATACAACAATTTGCAAATCTTTTCTGACCTATATTCAGTCAAATACTCTGCATGATGAGATAATTAGTGTTCTAACTGATAAACTTAAAAAAAATACTTACTCATTTTGAATTTGATGCCTGCATCACGATGAATTTACATCCTTCAACCCATTTTGGATGCCTGGACCTGGACTTTTTGCATCCCAGTTTTTGGGTTTTGAGTTTTCCTCATTCCCTTAAAATGTTTCTCTTCCATGAGCACCATTGGTTCGATGGACACCAGAAGTGCTCCTGCTCTATCCTCTATTTAAAGGAAGGTTAAGACCAGGTTTCTAAGACTTCTGTTGTTGTTGCTGTGCTATCAAACAGGTTTATTGGAAACAGGTGAGTGTCATGATGGAGTATAAAAGGAACAGTTGTTCACAAGCAAGGATGGGGCGAGGTTCACTACTTTGTGAACAACTGCCTGAGAAAATAGTCCGACAGTTTAAAAACAATGTTTCTAAACATACAATTGCAAGGAATTTAAGGATTTCATCAACAGTCCATAGTATCATCCAGAGGATCTAGAGGAATCTCTGTGTGTACGCAACAAGTCCACATTTTCAGAGTCAGAATCTGCCAAGAACATTTGCACATACAAGGAATTTGACTTGGTAAATTGGTGCAAAAACAATCAACATATATAAGAATAAGAATACAAGCAAGGGTCAGGAGGAATAAAATACAACCCAACAGTATTTTCAAGAAGTGCAGTGAAGGAGCTCTACAAATGAACACTGAACTTTTTGACAGTATAATTGTGATATAAATGTAGATGCAGTGTGAATGTGTATAAAATTAAAATTTGGCTGGGTGACAGTCTGTTCAGTCAGGGGCGGGGTAGGACTGGGGTACTGTTCACAATGTTTCAGATTGATTTTGGAAATCATGGATGTTGTGTCCTTCGGGCTAAAGAGGAAAAGGACCATCCATATTGTTATCAGCACAAAGCTCAAAAGCCAGCATAAATGACGGTTATGGGGGTGTGTTTGTGCCCATGGCATGGGTAACTTGCACACCTGTGAAGGCACCATTAATGTTGAAAGGTACATACAGGTTTTGGAGCAACATATGCTGCCATGCAAGTGAAGTTGATTTCAGGGATGCCCTTTCTTATTTCAGCAAGACAATGCCAAACCACATTTTGCACATGTTTTCAACAGCATGGCTTTGTAGTAAAAGAGTGAAGGTAATAGACTGACCGGCCTGCAGTCTGGACCTGTCTCCCATTTAAAAAATATGTGACACACTATGAAGCGCAAAATACAGCTAAGGAGACCACAGACTGTTGAGCAAAAGTCGTACATCAAGCCGACTGGGGAAGAATTCCACCTACAAAGCAAGAATTATTGTCCTCACTTCCCAAACACTTATTGAGTGTTGTTAAAGGAGAGGTGATGTAACACAGTGGTAAACCTGCCCCTGTCCCAGCTGTTTTGGAACATGTTTCAGGCATCAGATTCTAATGTGAGAATATTTGCTAAGAAACAGTTAAGTTTATCACTTTGAAAATTAAATATATTGTCTTTGTAGTGCATTAAATTGAATATAGGTCAAAAGGATTTGCAAATAATTTTATCTGTTCTTGTTATGTTTTACACAAGGTCCCAGCTTCACAATAATTTGGGTTTGTATTTTCTTATTCACAATATTTTGTAGTCAATAAGCATATTGATGTTAGAGTCTCTTAGTGTTAGCATTCTCTCCATGGAGCTAGCATCTGGAGTATTTTTTAATTAAATAAACATAAATTGTATCATTATTTAATGATTCTGTCTTTTGTTACATTAGTTCTGCATATTTCCCAGCATGTCTTAAAACTTGATTACCTGCACAGACCTGGTTATCAGTCTGATATCAGCCTGATTCTTTGATAAACTCCTGGTGAAGTCTGAATGATATAAAGATGATTCGATGATAATTAACAGTCCTCTGTCCTCTTGTTGACTCGTACTGTCTATCAGTAACATTGACCTCCTCGTATCTACAGCCAGACTTTACCCTCTGCATGTGTGTGTTATAAAATGATATCTCTCTCTGAGGGTTCAAACCCGGGTCAGCACGGACGGGCGGGGGGGAGAGGCGCACGCGTGCACCCTCACATAAACATGCACGCACGGACGCGCACGCACGCACGCAGAGTAATCCCTCCGCTGCATGTAAAGTAAACAGAGCAGAGAATCTCCACATCCTCACCGAGGGTCAGACTCAGGTTTTACGACGTGCAATAAGGCAGGGCGAGCGTGTGTGTGCGCGCTTCAGGGCCTGTCGGTCAGAGTGAGACACCCTGGCTGCTGTTTTTACAGCGACACATTACATGGATGATGTGTGTGCCCCGAGGTTCACCCTGTGTGACGACATGATGACTATCACTGATACAGTCAGACATCATTTATTATTGATCAGCTGATCCGCCATCCCTGCCTGAAGTCAGACTCCACCTCTGATCCTTTGACTCCTGCTCATGGGGCATCAAAGTGCTGAACTCCAGTAAAGTTAAGTTACTGTGATAAACTTTACCTCAGGTACAAGTTAAAGCAGCACTATTTGAGTCTACTCATGTAAAAATAAAAAGGTACATGATTGGAAATGTACTCAAAGTACTAAGTATTTTCAGAGTTCTTTGTTCAAAAATGACAACTGAAGTTTAATGGGCCCATCAGTTATTACCTCCGCCAAGAGGTTATGTTTTTGCCAGCGTATGATTTTTGTCTGTTTATCAGAAAAAACCTACCGGATGGATTTACAGGACATCTTAACCGAAGCTATGGTTTGGTCCAAGGAAGAAGCCATTAAATTTTGGTGGTAATCTGGATATTTTTTTGGAGGCAAAAAAAAATTCCCAAAGTTTCCAAAAAATCCTGTAGGTTAATATTGGACCGAATTTAAAAAATCATATCCCTGCCATTTCTTAACGGATATGCTTCCAATTTACAGGATGGTTTGGAGTCCATGTCTCTATCATCAAGGTAAGTTCCATGTGGATCCGATCCAGATTGACGTAACAAAAAAAACATTGAAGTTTATAATGGGAAATCCCATTCATTTCTTTTTTCTTTTGAGGGTTTTGCCCTCTTTACCTCATTATGGGAATTGTTTGTTTGTTTTTATCAGCGTTTTTCAAGCCTATGTGACTTCATTTCCCAGCTTCCCTTGCAGTGCTGGCGGAGGAGCTCTCCACATGCAGAGACATGAGCGGAGACTCAGCCGTCCAATCGGAGTGGAAAAACCACCGCTGTAACCGAGCTGCTTGGTGGAGGTCTGTGCTCTCTGAGTGCTTTTCTAGTTTTTGATTCAATTCATTGCAAAGAGCTTTAATGGCATTAATATTGAAGGGCATTGTTGCCAAAGCATTTCACAAAAATAAATGAGATCTTGTTAACAAATTAACCAACAAACTAACAGAAACCAAAAACTTTGGCAAAAGTAATAAAAGGAAAAATAGTTAATTTTAATGATATAAATTAGCAGTGTTATGATAGCAAAGGTTCAAATATATAAAGGCTGAAAAAGTTAAAGGCATAAAAATATATATATGAAAAAAAATCAATAAAATAAAAAAGGGAAAACAAAAAATAACCTGTGTTTACATCTGGGTTTTTTGGTTTTTTTGGGGGGGGATTTTTGAGTGTATAGTTTTGTGGGCTGTGGTTGTGGATCTTCAGGTTCCATTAGTTGTCCTCAAGTCCTCACTTTGATTTATTGGGCTGCAATAATCTCACAATTCTGCATTTGTCCAAATAAATGTGGGATTTTCTGAGAATCACTTGTAAATTAAAACTTTGTGTGTGTGTGTTATCTGGGGATATTATTCCTCTTGCAGCCTGATATTTAGGGCAGGATTTCAGGAACTAGAGCTCTGTCTCTACCTGTTGGGTGTCACAGTGTCTACATTATTGTAACATTTTATTTTGCTTTGATTTTGAGTCATTTCTTCCCAGTATTTCATATACATTTATTCTTGTGGATTGATCACTTGATTTGGTCGAATGTTAGAGGTGTTGGGCTCTGATTTGGTTGTACTGGGTAGTTGCTGTTAACCTGGCACACCACATGGACCGTTCATTATATTTCACTAGGCCATCTTGGAAAGACACCATAGAAAGTGTTTGGAGATGGCTGAACCTTTCAGAAGCATATCTGGCTGGTGATTGGATGATCCTTCCATCAATCACATTCATTACAGGCCATTCAGATAATGTAGAAGCCGGGCACTACTGCCATGATGTAAAGGGCAAACATAGCCACCTCGGGAAACAAACTCTGGGCAAAGCATGTCAGGAAGCGAACATATCCTTACTACAGAGAAGTTTATAGTGCTGTTACTTGTTTTTCATTTAATAAAGAAATGTGGTCATCTGATAAAACTGCTACTGAAGCTGTTAACATCTACACCAATCTCTGCAGTTGCTTCCTGTTGTCGCCTCGTGCCTAGCTTCCACCTCTTCCTGCTTCAACTGACGCTACACTACACTACACTACGGACCAGCAAGTTGAGGGCACTTTTCTCTGGCTTCAGCTCTCAGCAGCTCAGGGCGATGTGATGATGGGACAGGGGGTCACTCATTTCCAAATGTTGGTAAAAATTTAAGTGCTCTTTTTGAAATTTTGTATATGAGGGGACATTTTTACCATATACTTTGTGCACAAACATGCAAAAATAAACATGAGATTTATTTTGATAAAGAAATTAATATAAATTAGAATTTTTGTAGTGTAGTATACTGAATTCAGGGAGTTTTAAGGCCCCTTTTTTAAGGTTGTTTTCACATTGAGATCATTTAGGAGAGTTGTTCCAATACAAGTGGGTGTTCCTTATTTGGCGCAGTTGGTTTAAATATATATGAACACAGTAATTGATCCCTGTTTTGGTACAAACAACCATGCTATGCTTGCCTTAAAGGGGTGTCTTGGCTTGCTTCTGATTGCCCCCCTGGAGTGGTTTATATGCAGTGAGAACACGATCGACTCGACTCATCACACTTCTGTTACTGTATTGGCAGTAGTATATTAATAACTGCACCACAGCAGTATAGGTAGCTTAGCCTGCTAGCTTCCTACCCATAATGCATAATGGTGGTCATACCAATACTGGCTGTGGCATAATGAGGTATGGCCAGGCAGCAACCTCCAGGGTTGAAATAGGATGCCCATGCAGAAGTGCCAGAACACTTGGTTCCTCAAGTGTCCACTCGAGGCTGGCTGCAGGAACCCTAAAGGTTACATGATTGCATGCGGGAAACAGTTTTTAAGGCCTAAATAAACATCTCTGCAGGCTCGTTCAAAAATCAGCTTCAGTCTAAATAGATAATACATCTAGGTTGGTTGAGATGACATGTATAGTGTGGCCGCATCTATAACAACGAAGCCAGACAGCTGACGTTACATGGCTTCGTCCAGTTCTGTTTTTACAGTCTAAGGACTTGGCCTGAATTCAGCTGCTTCAAAATACTGCAGTGTAAGCATGAAACACTAAAAGGAAATATGCAGTTTTGTCGCATTTTTATCAACTGAATTGGAACAAAGCCACTGTAGGTGAAAACCACCTGAGAAATTTAATTTTATTCACTGATATTTTTGTTTGATCGGTATTTGTAAAACCACAGGAGAAAAGTGTAAAGAATTAATTTAGTTCTTTCCTGTTATTTACTTAAAATGGTTTTGATCATATATAAATTAAATATGAGTCATGTGTTTGTATCTTACACGAGTCTTGTCCTGACAGTATAAATCCTTGTTTGCTGTGCTCCCAGACAGACAGCAGTGGGTGAAGTATATTTCAGGGTGAGTGGGTTTCCAGCTGCTCATGTTGTATCTGTGAGTTTTTCTCATCACTGTGTGAATGTGTTCCACAGGATTCTGCTGTTCAGGTGTGATAAAGCTGCATGAGGTGAAGGGAAGTTCAAGTTAAAAGCTACAACTCACAAAGACTGCTGCACACATTATTACTCAAACTAGATGATCACCTGCTCCACTGATCACTCATTTGCACTAATTACATGTATAAAAGACAGATGACAAAGAAAAAAGCTTTATGGGTGCATTTAAATACATGTTTCTACTTTGGTCAGACATGTCTGTCAGTCACATCTGATCAAGCCTTACCTAAGTGACAGTCCATTATCACCTGGTCAGATCTGCTGAAAGGTTCATCAGAACTCAATGTCGCCTGTATCTTTCAGGGGTTATTTGTGGAGGCTGTCCTCCAGATTATTACCTCTGCTAAGGAAGTCATGTTTTTGCCGGCGTAAGTTTGTCTGAGAGCTGGGGTGTCCTGATGGTGTCTTCAGGACAATGAGACAAGTTGGTGAAGATGTCAGGAGGTTCATTTCTGCATCCAAATTTTAGTCGCAACCAAACTTTAAATGTGCACATTTTAACCTCTCCTGAACGTGCAGAAACGCTAGGAAGTGTTCAGGAACAACAAAGACAGTAACAGGAATCTTACATGAATATGTGGACAAGTTGCTGAATGCATGGGGGATTACAACATTTGCATTCTGTGTTTTGTCTATGCCCTAGTGGACGCCCGGTCATAACTGCCAACTCACTCACCTCCCATTTGTAAATACAAGCAATGATGCTAGTGAATAAATAAAAAAATATTTCCATTGACCTTGGTGTCCTCGTAAGTAGATACAGCCATGAGCAAGGCGTTTTCTTTGCATTTGCATTTTACCATCCCTCCCTAAGGGAAGATAGCTGTCTACTGATGCTCGCCGATACATAGCAGTCAATGGTGCTACCAAAAGCTTTGTAATTACCCACCTTTAGGGTTGAACTACACAATAAGCCACACTGGCTGAATTAGACTACATTACTGGATTTTTTTTCTACAGCATTTCAAATTTCTCCGACAAAGCCCTTGAGCTTGGAATAATCTCATTATGCAACATATGGGCTACGTACACTGGTCTGTGCTCCTCCGTTGTTCAGGTCAAAGTGCTGCAGCAGGTCAGTTAGTGGTCACTGGAGCATGTGACAGCAGTGGGCCTCTGGGTTTGTGGACATGGCTTCATGTATCATGAATACACATCACCAGGTAACAGACAATTGGACTTCAGTCGACTCGAGTCACTAATTTGATGACTTGCTACTCGACTCGGACTTGGGAGACAATGACTTCAGACTCGACTCAACTTGAGAAAACATGAGCCGGAAAAATTGTAGCACTGTGTGCACGCCACGCTCTCTAGCAGGTTCAGACAGGCTTTGTTTTTGTTTTTTTTCATGTAAGCGAGAAGCACTGGCTGGATGTCGACTTGACTCGACATAATCTTATGACTCGACTTGACTTGCCCACAACAGAAAAAACTTGGGACTTGCTTGAGACTTGGACCAAATGCCTCGACACTCACTTGGGACTCGGATCGGAGGGACTTGGTCAATTGTCTGCCAGGTAGCCTCTGTCCTGCTCCTCAGTTTCCACAACAGTCCTTCCATCCATCTTTCTACCTGTGACTCTCTACATGCAAAAAGTCTTCCTCTGTGTACACCACTTCACTAAGACCTCATCTTCTACCCATGACAAATGGCATGTCAAGTCAAAATCACTCACTTTTAGTTCAGTTTTAGTGAAGTCAGTCAGCTGATGAGTGTAGGACAGTGTGTGGTTGGTAAAAAGACACATGAAGCCCATATGCTTTATCACAAAATACTTCTAAAACAGGGGCTTTGTCGAGGAAAGTAAAACACTGCAGAGAATCTTACTTTATCATCCAGTCGAGCAAACATAGTTCTTTGTGCAGTTCTACCCTAAAAATGAGGTAATTAAGAAGCTTTTGGTGGCACCATTCAAACGATGTATATGAGCTAGCATCCATACCTGGATATCCTCCTTCAGGGGGAGAGATGGTCAGTTGCTTTACTGGCAATCACACATATTTACTCGTGCCATGAGTCTTGAGCAGCCCCACCTCCAAAGACCTGAACTATCCCTTTAAAACACCTTCACACTCCATCCTGACAAGTTGAATTTCAACAGGTGATCTGACTGATCGTGTCTATTTATTTAATTTATTTTTTTATTTGGATCCCCTTAGCTACTGTCTAAGCAGCAGCTACTCTTCCTGGGGTTCACATTAAAACACAATCCACAATATGCATCACTGACATTCAAAATGCTATGACAATTGAAACAGAAAATAAAAGGCAGTTAAAACAGCAACCACCTGATAGGGATATTTCTAAAAAGATAATTACAGACAGACTGCTCAGATAACCTATCTGTCTACACTGAGTTACTGCTTTGTGATTGATGGATTAGCTATTTGTTTTAACCAGTTGAACAGGTGTACACCACAAAATGGGGAGCGCATGATGGAGCGAGGCGTTGGAATGATAGGTCAATAATACCGCTGAGTGGGGCTGAGAAAAGTCGAGATATTTTAGATATTTTATTGGACCCAAAGTTAGAACATGTCTGACAGACCTAGTTGATAGTATAAAACTTCTTTTTTCACATGGCATGTCATGTTATATCAGACTTTGAGAATTTTGTCAAAATAACATTTTTGAGTGAAACGGTGACTTGAAGGTGATTTTAGGTTTGATCCTTTAATAATTCAAAGCTTGGTTGGTGCATTTAGACAATGGTCTCAATGGATTGTATATTAATTACTTATTTAGTAACATACTAACAACCTATTGGCATACTTATCAAAGAGTATTTATTCTACATACTATTGCATAGTTGTCTGATACAAGCTTGTAAATATTAGTTTATCATTTCATGCTTGTAGAGAATCAGAGACAATTATTACATCTGGTCAAAAAAAACAGTTATTCTTATTAAGTGAGGTTGGTCAGTGTGTTAGTTTCTGTCAGCATTGTTCACCGTGTTCAGAAAAAAACTTCCTCTCTGTAACAAAGTTTACAGAACAACAACTGATGTAAATATTTGTCCATAAGTTTTTATAATAATAATAAAAAAAACACTTAAATAGAAACTGAGAGGCTGCCTGTCTCCTTACAGCTGACCCCCCCCCCCCCCCCCCCCCCCCCCCCCCCCCCACACACACCCCCCACACCCACACACACACACACACACACATACACACACACAGCGGTCCCGCGGCTGGTGTTAGTATCTCTCCTCCTCCTGCAGCTCGCGCGCTGGCTGACCTGTTTGTGACCCTGACATCTCTGTGAACCCGCGAGCTCAACCAAGTTCACCAGAGAGAGGGAGAGAGAGAGGGAGAGAGAGGGGGGAGGTCAATTATACAAACAGCTGATCAGTCTGATAATTATTTTTTTATTTGACCTCAAAACAGTAATTAACCCTCAGATGCACCCTCCAAATAATTACCTTTAGGTCCATTCACACAAAAACGTGCTAATTAAGAAATCAAGATATAAACATTTTTATCAATTGTTAAAAAATAAAAAAACAGCACCAGTCCTTATCCTCCAAGTAAAAATGATCCATATAAAAATGTTTAACCCTTTAATTGCCAAGTTTTTGTCATGATGCAGCTCCATTTTATGGTCTGAAATACACAATTTATTTAGGGTTTGCTAATTGGAGCCTGGTATATTTGAAAGATGAGCAGCTCCATTTTTTCATATGCATTTTTTTCATGTTTCATAAATTTTGCAAATTAAAGTGTCTTTGCACAAAAATATGCCCATAAAAAAAAAACAAGCTTTAAAAATGTAATTAATTATTTTCATACACAATTCTTTAAACCAGTATCTGTCCAAATCAAACATATCAAACATTAATGTTTATAAAAAGTGTTTAACACATAAAGTGCCAAGTTTTTGTCATGATGTAATTCAAATTTATGGCCTAAAATACACATCAAATGATTTGTTTTCCAAAATACCATTGATGAAAAAAAATATCAGATCAGCTCAGACTGAGCAACAACAGATCGGAAACACACCATTAGCTTCGTATGCACGCTATATGTGTGTGTGTGTGTGTGTGTGTGCGCATTCTTAAAAATATATCTATTAATTTATTGCAACATCATATTTAAGATGCACAGTTGACTAAAAGTAGCCAGTTGACACCTTAACTAATCAAAGTGCGACACCCACTGAGTGTGGAGGAAAGTGTTGGAAAAAAACAGCATGCATACAAAGCTAATGTTGTGTTTCTGATCTGTTGTTCGGCTGAGCTGGTCTGATATTTTATTCATCATTGATGGTGTTTTATTAGTTTTTACATTTGAATTTGATCCTTCCACATCGGGAAATTGAGTGCTCTTGTGTGCCTTGGCTGTCCTCTATAGTTACACACATCGTGCAGTCAAAAAACTTAAAACTACATCTGGACCAGAGGTGGACGAGCACAAGGTTTAACAGTGAGTTTACCTCAGGTTGTACTTTTTCATTCATCACAGCGGTGACAGGGAAAGAGATCCTGAGTGCAAAGTCTGTGCAGTCAAACTCCACAGAGATATGTGAGGTGTCACACAGGTGAAACTCACTATTTTTGTTTCTCAATGGCACCGTATCAAATTATCTACATCCTGGTGCCAGTCCACAGCCCAGTGGTTTGGGTCCTCTGGTGTCAAAGCCCCTTGAGTAGTCAGAAAGACTTGAAGAGTGCCATACAAACTCAAGTCCGTCCATTTATTATTTAATCTGGATGTTTTTATTATTCTTGAGCTGCCAACAGTGACCCTCTTTCTACCTCCACATGTATGGTGCACATCAGAGGAAAAAACGAGTCCTTGCTGCTTAGAAACAACGACATGTGAAATACAGAAATACCCTTAGAGCATTACTCACCAAGGAGTGCCTTGTACTCATTGTACTAATTGTACTTAGTTGTACTTTGACATGAAGTGTACCCAGATCCGTTCTCAGGTCCTCAAATGTGAAACAATCACAGCCCCTCTCTTCTGTTTGAGTCTCTGTGAGAGTGAGAGAGTGAGCTCCGTAATCAGTGAGTGACCTCCAGTTGAACCAGGAGGCCGACACTCTGACCTCCTCCTGCTGAGAGTGAACCTCAAATCCCATGAGTCATGACCAGTTACCATAAAGGGAGTTGATTCATGTTCGCTCACCTGGCCCAAGTTTTTTTAAGCATGCAGAGTCATGATTCAGTTTAAAGAGTCATAACCTGGTTCGTGGGTCATGACAAAAGAGGGAGGAAGTATTAGTAAACCAGTGAACACACACAAACCCTCAGGCCGTCACTGAAGGGAGACCAAAGGCAAATTATCCTAAGACTTAGAGAAAGGACAACAGCAGATGCCTCAAACCAGTGTTCATTTTGTCAACTAATTATTTTCGTCATGGTTTTTGTCAACAACCTTTGTTCCCCTGACGAAAACTGGACAGTAACTAAAAAAAACACGTGTACACTGACAAAAACTGAAAACTGAATTAACTGACATTTTCGTCAACAAATAAAAACTATACTAAAATGTTTGACCGAGACTTAATACAATCAGACCTGATTTGGTTATGTAGAAAGTAGGGACAAGTAAGGAATATATCCAATCACAGCTACTTTGGTTGTGTGGAAAGGTTGGATGAGTTAAGAGGGACATCCAGTCACAACTGTCTTAGCTTCATGGTGGTGGGATCCAAGTGTAGAACATGACTTCAGAAATTCAAGGAAAAATAACAAAAAATGCCTTGACACCTCATATTTTAGTCGACTAAGTTTACAGTAGATTTCGTCGACTAAAATGTTGTGAAATTTCATTGACTGAAACTAGACTAAAATTAAAACAATTTAGATGACTAAATTATGACTAAAATTAAAAGATATTTTAGGCAAAAGACTAAAATTAAAACAATTTTAAAAAGAGCTGTCAAAATGATCACTGCCTTAAATCTCAGTATTCATAAAGTTTAAAGCATAGGCTCAAGCAGGAAGACTGTTGTGTATCCATTCATTCATTCATTCATAAGTCAGATCTCATTCATTCCTCTGATTCCCCCAGTTTTTCTACATTGGTGATCCCTGATTAGAGGCTTTCACTCACTGAAGAAACAAATCAACCAAATTCTTCCACGATCTTGTGTGACCAATCATCCTGCAGCTGTCATCGTTGAATATCCAATCTCTTCTCCTCCAAGGTCAGCCTTTTGTTGCAGTGTGATCTCAGCAACCCCCATACTTTGGAGACACACGTCTGTGTGGAAGTTACACGACACCACTGTAAAAATGATTGTGCAGGAATGGTTCCTTCCACTATACGCCAAGTTCATGCCATATATCCAAGCTTGAACTCGAGCAGAGGCCCACATACTGTGCCAGAGCACCCCCTGTCATTCCAGTCCTGTTTACACGACAACGAAAACGGCCAAAAATTGAGAGTTTTTGCTTCCTGTTTACATGAGAACGGTGCTCGGAGTGCCTGAATCCACAAACTTTTGAAACCAGGGTCCAGAGTGAAAAGTTTTGAAAACATTTATGTTCTCATGTCCTAGTAGACGGGATTCAGCGTTTCCAGAGAGAGCGATGATGTGCGGCGCATGCACAGTACTCTTTCACATGAAAGCTGCGCGCACATCCCAGGAACAACAACAACAACAGCTTCAGGCGTCTACCAAGCAACATGTATGCTGCTTACTGTGCTCGGTTTGTTATCCAGACAGAAATATCCAGACAGATTTGTTGTCCAGACAAGAAACTCCTGCGTCTTCTTGCGTCCACTCACCATTGTTGTTTGTAAAAGGTTTGTCTTCACCAGAAAGCATATGCGTGTTGTAACACTGCTGTTTCACAACAGACCTACATCGCCATCTACTGGCCTGGCATGCTACAGCGTTTTCAGCCGTTTATCGCATCTCCTTGCAAACGCAGAGCGCTTTTGAAAACGCAAAGGAAAAACCTTTTTGTTTCTGGTGACAACGTTGTCGTGTAAACTGAGCCTAAGATCAAATGTTTTTGGATGGGGTGAGGCCTGCAGAGAGGGGGCTGAGAGATGTTAAGTGTTTGCTGGTTTCCTTCACCTTGCATTTTTGTCCACTGGTGTCCCAAGTGTCGTTGTAGATAGATAGATAGATAGATAGATAGATAGATAGATAGATAGATGGATAGATAAATAGACAGATAGACAGACAGACAGACAGAAAGATAGATAGATGGATAGATAGATAGATAAATAGATAGGTAGACAGATAGACAGACAGACGGACAGAAGGATAGATAGATAGATAGACAGACAGACAGACAGATAGATAGAAAGATAGATGGATGGATGGATGGATGGATGGATGAACGGATGGACAGACAGACAGACAGACAGACAGATAGATAGATAGATAGATAGGTAGATAGATAGATATATAGACAGACAGACAGACAGATAGATAGATAGACAGATAGACGGACAGACGGACAGAAGGATAGATAGATAGATAGACAGACAGACAGACAGATAGATAGAAACATAGATGGATGGATGGATGGATGGATGGATGAACGGATGGACAGACAGACAGACAGACAGACAGACAGATAGATAGATAGATAGATAGGTAGATAGATAGATATATAGACAGACAGACAGACAGATAGATAGATAGACAGATAGACAGACAGACGGACAGAAGGATAGATAGATAGATAGACAGACAGACAGACAGGTAGATAGAAAGATAGATGGATGGATGGATGGATGGATGCATGGATGAACGGATGGACAGACAGACAGACAGACAGAAGGACAGATAGATAGATAGATAGACGGACAGACATATAGATAGATAGATAGAAAGATAGATGGATGGATGGACGGACGGACGGACGGATGGATGGAAGGACAGACAGACAGATGGATAGATGGATAGATAGATAGATAGATAGATAGATAGATAGATAGATAGATAGATAGACAGACAGATAGAAAGATGGATGGACTAACCGACGGGCGGACAGACAGACAGACAGACAGATAGGTAGATAGATAGATAGATAGATAGACAGAAGGACAGATAGAAAGATGGATGGATCGACCGACGGACGGACAGACAGACAGACAGATAGATAGATGACGGACAGATAGATAGATAGATAGATAGATAGATAGATAGATAGATAGATAGATAGGTAGATGACGATCAGATTGCAGATGATGTAAGGAAGAAAAGAGGGAGGACTTCCGATGCCGGAGAATTTTTGTTTTGTTTATGCTCTTTTACGTGGAGAAGATATGCTTAACATACATGGGGGAAAATAAAACTGAAAAAAGGGGCTCTTTAATCACATTTTGATACTACCAGTTATATCTAAACAGCAGCTTGCCTTTGTTTTTACTAGCAAAACTAACATGTTAAATTGACACAGGGGTTATGTCATACATTCGAAGATTTCATGCTGTTATATATTCAAAGACTTCATGTTTTATTGCTTAGTTAAAGATGTCAAATTATCTGCAGATGCAGCTCAATCTTGTTTCCTGTTTGATGCACTCCAAACTTGTTTCCTGTTCTTACTTCCTGTTTGTTAAACTTAACTGAGAACACCTGTCGTTAACCCCTTTTGCCCCGAGTTTGAACTTCTCTTGCAGATATAGTTCATGAAACCAAACATGAGGATACATTTCCTGTTTCGTGCTTTTATATGACATACTGATGCAGAACAAGTGTTGTGATGAAGACACCGCCCCTGAGTGTATCAGATAATGTAACATCCTTTGTTAGGGTTTCTTTTTTTTGGCTATTCTGGGTGACAAGCAGATCAGAGACCTCAGCAGCTGAGTGATTTTCTATGTTCATGTGTATTGCCTTACATATTGTAATAAATGGTTGTATCTGGACTTGTGCTTCCTTTTAAACAGAACACAACAGCTGAACAGTTACATGGCAGCCATTGTGGGTAGTTAACAGCAACTACTCATCTGCCTAACAATGTCATTCCTGTGTTCAAGGGGTTCTGTCTACCAAGTTGTGTTGGTCATGCCAATGAAAAATTCAACACATAACTTCTAAAAACAGAAATATTATCAGTGTTATCACAGAAAACAGATTTATGACAATCATTTTACAGTTGCAGTAAAAGGCATATCTAAATCTTTGACAAAACTGGTGAAAACTAGAAGCAAGGAACAGATGTCGAAAATCGTATCGTCATCATTATGGAGGCTCGTCAGCTTTAAAGATAAAAAGACAGGGACAGTGTAAGAGTGTAATAAAGTGTGTGAGGACATCAGACATGAAGGTGTCTCCTCTTCCTCTTCGGTCAGTCTGCTGCTTTGTTCCAGTGAATGTTAAAGCTGTTTACTGCCCTGTTAAAGTGTTTGATCCCTGCACTAAAATACTTGTGACTCCTGGTGACACTCAGGAAGGAAATACACTCCCTCCCCTCCCTGTTGCCCCTGAAGGTTTCCCCCTTTTACTGCATTTACACCAGAGCACCACCTCTGATTCTACTGCACAGACCCTCATCATTGTGATGGAGCACATTTTCAGTGCTGTACATTGAGGTTGATCATTTTGTGACTGTATTACTGTACACAGTAATGTTACAACAATGTTAAGAAAGCATATATGATACCATCTCATTAAAGTACCTTAAACCAGGCTGGATTTGAGGGAGGATCTGACAGATTGGCCCAGTACTGAAGAAGAAAGTGATTCTTTAAGCATCTCGTGACCCTGTAAATTAATTTCAAGTTTTTTTCTTACTTTAAATTCTTATTTAACTTTTCCCAGGCCATACAAATTTAATTCCAATGTTATGTAAAAAGCCTTATCATATTGCCTTTCTCTGCTGCTCCACATCTCCTCACCTTCTGCTGGAGTGGTGCAGGAATGAGCCAAACAATACAGAAGTGAGTCAGCATTTTGCATTTCCTGGTACCCAAGGCTGAAAGTATATGACATTAAGAATACCCTTTTGGGAAAAATACCTGACATAAGGTTTGTGCTAAACACATGCATGAGTTTTGAATGTTACTTGAAATAATAAAATGAATCAGACATTGCCATGTTTTTTTTTTTTAAGGCATTGTTGTGTGTGTACATGGATGCTTGCTAACAAACTGCTAACAAGGACTATAAAAATGGCCGGGGACCCTTGTGCAAGTATTTCTGATAGTTTTTTTAACTATCCGTAATTCATGCACGGTAGTCACAGCATTGAGCCCAACTTATTCAGGTTATTTGATTGGGAAGAAACTTTTAAGATATAACAGCATGACATTATGCATTAGAAATATTGTAACTGCTTCTAAGTTGGACCACCATGTTGTAGTTCCATAGTAGCTTAATAATGGCTTTTTACTCTCATGTTTAAGGTTGAAAAATCCTGAAAGATAGGTCAGTTCTTCAAGATGATCACAAAGCACAAAATGTGTGAGTTTGATAAGTTTTTGTTCACTACAGAGCTAATTATCAGCAAAGATCAAAGAACACAGTAAAAATCCCAGAGGCTTTTCGTCAAGAGAGCAAGGAAGATGCTAACATCCACGTTGGTCTACAAAAATATGTCTTCCTGCTCCTCTATTTACAGTCATTAGGCTATTATAACATTACAGCATAGCGGTTTTACTTAAAAGCAGTTACCACACAATGTATATTTCTTGTTGTAACCTCTTGTTTGAGGATTTCCTCTTAATCCAAAGACCTGATGAAGTTAGTTCCCACGGCTGTGACTATGGTGTTTGTATTATTGTTTATAGAAATGATCAGTGATGATTGCATTAGGCTCCCCTGCCATTTTTGTAGTCCTTGGTAACAGTTTGCTAGCAACCCTCCTAAAAAAGCACAATAACACTTCAAATTAGAAAGTGGGACAATATCAGATGCATTTTATTCTGGTAGCACCAAAATCCAAATGTGGTATGTGGCAGGATGCTTGGGGATTTCCTTTTAGTGGCAGGTGCCACTCTTTTAGTGACATATTGCTTCCTGGGGTCATTTTCCACCTTGACTAATGGCATGACCCTCGAGATTTGACATGATATAATAATAGCTGTCCACCAGGTTTTATAATGTTTATGTCACCTTTTTCCTTCATTTACAACCCAGTCTTGTTAATCAGACGTTTTCCCACTCCATCTCAGGTGCGTGTCAGCAGCCCACCTCGGCACTGGTTTGCTGGAAATATGCAAAGTGTCTAATTTCAGCAGAAGCAACTTTTACCCTGCAGCAACTTCCACGAAGCACAAGGACCCAAAACAGGAAACAGGCACTCAAGGTTTCCAAAGTTTAAAATACAGCAGAAATAATGTATGCGGACAGCAAATTAACATCAGGCAAATGGTTTAACCTTTTGTTTACATGTGGCTCATCCTGTTGATCTCACAATTACATTGTGGAGTTGTGGTTCTCTTGTGATCTCATCATCTTGCTTTTTCAAGCTATTCAGGGCTGTGCTTTGCTGTGCAGCACTGGAAACATGCTTATAGTCAGTGGTTGACAAAGTACTCAACTCCATTACTTGAGTGAAAGTACAGATAGTCCTGGTCAAATATTACTCCAATACAAGTGAAAGTTGTTCAGTCAAATTTTTACTTAAGTTAAAGTACTGGAGTACCTATAAAATAGTTAAGTATTAAAAGTACATTTTCATTTTAATGTCAACGCGTTATTGTATTGTTGCCATAATGAATTTACAGAGCCTAATGACTGAAACAATCTACTGAATGCATTGAGCTGCTTATAGAACCTGTAGAATAATAAGCTTGTAAAACATGCTACAAAGACTAGAAATGTCTGAAAATGAATGTACTGAAACACAATTGAATTGACAAAAGGATGGTTGGACAGCAAGTTTTTGTAGTGATGAAGTTGGTGTGTGGCAAACAGAGCAAACATTTAAAACGATATGAATCATTCTTCATTTTGACAATCTCAAACATGGACTTAAGAGACGGCCATGGGAGCTCTGGTGTGGAATCATTGTCTGTATCTGCCGTAGCCATCATCACTGCCAAGACAAACCATTATCTGAGCAACGTTAGCTCAACATTTACCTTCCTGCTCTGAGTAGCCAATGTGTGAGGTACAGGTACGTCATCACCACTTGAACAAATCACATGCACATCGCAGTTTAGAAGAGAAAAGAAATTTTCTCCACTGACTTCAGACCTGTACTTAAATGAAATTAGTAACAAGGCCCTTCATATAAATGTAGTGGAGTTAAAAGCCCAATATGTGTCTTTCAAATGTAGTGGAGTAAAAGTCATAAGCAGGTGGACTTTGTGGAAATCCAGGTTAATGCAGATGAACCTATCATTCCAGTTCATAATCATTATAGCTGTTAATGTAGACATTAGCATGATCTTTCTATCCATGGTTGATACATCTATAGTAACTATCTCTAGCTCCACATGGGCATGAGATCCCTCTTGAAATGAGGTTTCACATCTCAAGAGGTCTACCTTTAATACATTTATACTAGGGATGCACTTGTGGTTTGGGCACCCATGAGTTCGTCACTACCATAAATTCTTATTTTCAGTAAGACTTTCATTGATTATACTTCTATAAAATTATCACCACAACCATACAGACATGAGGACCCTCCTGAAAACAAGATGTACCATCTCAAGAGGCTAACCTCTAATAAATTTGTTTCCAGCAGAAACAAATGTGACGACGACAGGTCTATGATTGGTCCACTGATCTGTCACTAGCTTTAGTTCTTACTTTAGTCCACTTGTCTCCACTTACCTCCCTCCCTTTGCCCACACACCCAACACAGCATCGTGTGGATTTGCTGTTCATCATGAGACTGGGGTCCACATTCAAGATTTCCTGCTGCTTAACAGAAGGTTTTTTCTTGCCACCATGATGGAGGGATTCATGATTGGCTAAATGGATTCATGTTGGGTGTTGGATGTTTATATTTGTATATATATGTATATGTGTGTTTAATATATGTATATATGTATCTATGCATATATGTGTATCCATAACATGAAGAGCTTTGTGCTCTATTGTAAAGTGTCTTGATGTAACACTTGTTATGAATTGGTGCTATACAAATAAAGATTGATTGATTGATTGATCGATCATGAATGGTCTATCATGACTTCATAAGGCATAAGGACAAACGATGACCAAGTGCTTTTATTATTTTGCAATTAAAGAAGAGAACAAAGATTTTGAGAGTAATAAATTGATCTCTCTCACATTATTCTCCACATCTGATATTCTTCTTGATCTCAATGCTCTGCCCTCCATCTCTGATTCATTTTTAATAGACTTGGCACTTCTACTGGAAGTTAAACATCGTTTGTGACAGCTCCACTTAACACTCATCATACAGAAACAAAAACAAATCTTTCTCATGTCATTTTTCCCATCTTTGTCTGCAGTCTATGAACAGAGGATGGAGGGGGAGCTCATAGAGAAAAAAGGTCACAATGTTAAATAAGGGCGGATGCAGAATTAAACACGACAGTAGAGCCGAGCGAGCACCGTGACCCTTTGAGGAAAACAAACACATTTCTGTGTGTGTGTGTGTGTGTGTTGGCAGGGTCGCTTCTGTCACTGATAATAGAGCTCTCCAAATGTCTCTCGCCTCATTACATCTGCGGCGACAGGGATCCTCGCATTCAGCCGCTGACCCAGGCCAAAGTTCACTTGCTGTTTCCCAGTTAGCGTGCGTGTGGTGGGACACAGTGAGGCTCCGAGGGAGACATCCACAAGGACCAAAACTTTCACATAACAAGTGATGCCCCTGTTGTTGTCAGAGTGTGTGAGAGAGGCAGAGCACACACACCACTCAACACATACATCTACCATATAATGAAGTAAGAGACCAAGCAGCACTAAATCTACAAGGGGACTCCCAGAAGAACATTTAAAGATAATCTACTCTTCAGACTTTTAGTTTTCATTTTACCCACAGCATTTGTATTCAACACATTATAGATGCTCCATCTCCATGTTGTATTACTGTCCACATTCGCTCTTGGTTTATTATAGTGCTTCACCATATGTGGTTCCTACTCTGGGTGTAAATTTCCAGTATGTTGTGATTTGATTCAATCTGATTCTAGGGGTCACAGTTTGCTTTTGGATTCAAACTGATTCACAGTGACGCAACTGTCTCATTCAGAGCTCATCATGCCTTGATGATATCTCCACATGCATGAAGGGACGCCACATTCATCTAAATCTGTCCGAGTCTGAGCTTATTGTCCTTTCAGCCAGTCCCTCTATTCAACCATAGATCAATATCCAGATTGGCTCTGATAAACTCATGCCAACAAAGTCTGCCAGAAATCTGGGTGTCAGACCAGCTGACCTTTAAGGCTCAGTTGGCTTCAATTGCTCGGACTTGCCGATATGCCCTCTATCATCAGGAGGATCAGACCCTACCTGACAGAACAGGCAGCACGGCTTCTGGTACAGGCTCCAGTAATTTCATGCAAGTCCCAACTGGCAGGCCTCCCTGCATGCACATTTAAACCTCTGCAGATGATCCGGAACAGTGTTAATTTTGACAGCACTTTTTAATTTAGTTTTAGCTAGAGTCTTTTGCCTAAAATCTCTTATGGATTTAGTCATAATTCAGTAATCTAAAGTGTTTTAATTTTAGTCTAGTTTCAGTTGATGAATTTCACAACATTTTAGAAGATGAAAGCTGCTGTGAATTTAGTCAACTAAAATATGAATATCAACAAGAATGGCTCCTGCTGACCTGGAATCCTTCATCAAGGTCTACACTCCCTCTTGCCTGCTACGCTCTGGCAGTGAAAGGCACCTGGTGCTCCCATGGCAACATGGCTCAAAATCAGCAGCTCAACTCGTCTCCTCTGTTTTCTTTAAGCGGCTAGAATGAATTACCCAACCCCATTTGATCTGCAGAGTCACAATCTTCTTTTATAAGAAAGTTGTCCAGTTGAAGACTCAACTGTTCAGGGAACATTTATGAACGCATTTATATACACTGCCCGACCAAAAAAAAAAGTCGCTATCAAAAAACAGGGTCACAAACTCTAATATTTCATTGAACTGCCTTTAGCTTTGATTACATCACAAATTTGCTGTGGCATTGTTTCAATAAGCTTCTGCAATGTCACGAGATTTGTCACAGATCATAGCACAGCCCCCACAGGCTTGTACAGTAGGCACTAGGCATGATGGGTGCATCACTTCACCTTTCTCTCTTTTTACCCTGATGCTCCCGTCACTCTGGAACAGGGTAAATCTGGACTCATCAGACCACATGACCTTCTTCCAGTCCTCCAGAGTCCAATCTTTATGCTCCCTCGCAAACTGAAGCCTTTTTTTCCAGTAAGCCTTACTGTTTAGTGGTTTTCTTGAGGCTACACAGCTGTTCAGTCCCAATCCCTTGAGTTCCCTTCGCATTGTGTGTGTGGAAATGCTCTTACTTTCACTATTAAACATACCCCTGAGTTCTACTGTTGTTTTTCTTCTATTTGATTTGGTCAAACGTTTAAGTGATCACCGGTCACAATCATGCAGGATTTTTTTCGACCACATTTCTTTCTTGAAGACGATGCTTCCCCACTATTCTTCCAGTTTTTAATAATGCATTGGACAGTTTTTAACCCAAGTTTAGTAGTTTCTTCAATCTCCTTAGATGTTTTTTTTCTGCTTGATGCATGCCAATGATTTGACTTTTCTTAAACAGACTAACATCTTTTCCACGACCACAGGATGTGTCTTTCCACATGGTTGTTTAAGAAATGAGAAGCTACTCATTGCATCAGCTGGGGTTAAATAAGTTGTTGACAGCTGAAAGATGATCACACGTGCAGTAATTATCCAACAGGAGGCTCGTACCTATTTGCTTAGTTAAATCCAGGTGGTGACTTTTTTCTTGGCCAGGCGGTGTATATATTCAAGATCAACATTTTAAACCTTCAGTGGCTAAAATGTTGAGTGAGCAGTGTGAGCTCCAGATATTTAACAATGCATTCATGCTGAAGACAACCACGTGCTTCACCAAATTATTTGAAGTCATGTCAGCCTTTCAGCGCGGAGCATCACAGACATATGAGAGCTCATAAAAGGTGTTCTTCAGCTATTGCCTATCACAACAATTGCACCACGAACCTGCTTAAAGCCTGCAGCGTTTCAATGGTGTGAGCAGAAAATATGCCTGTAAAAGTCAGTGGGTTAAGTTCATCAGACCAGAGGAAGATGTTTTTTTAAATCACTGTTTAGTTCTTTGTGAGTTTCAGCGTTTATCAGAGTCAGAGACGACCCGTGTCTTTCTAATCCTCCCTGTTCGTAAGCTTAGACTTTTGCGTTAAGTTATTCTTGCTGTAAACTTTCTTGCATCCTGTCAGGCTCTTTCATCAGAAAAGCTCTCTGAAAAATTAAGACCTGACAACTTTTATTTAGAAGAATTTAAGAAAGAAAACAATGTGTTTGTCATCTGATTTGACTTCGCTTTAGCAGAGACAACCAACATTTTATTACACAGTGAGGAGGTACAGGTAGAGAGAAGATGCAGTGGGCTTTTTATTTTGTTGTGAAAAATGGACAAGATGTCCTTTCAAACTGGAATTTAAGAAAAAGACTTTTGACTCATCCTAACAAAAAGTAAAATGGAGAGCAAGAATGCTTAAATAATATAAATACAACATGACACTCTC